>JAWNNE010000093.1:0-238046 GCA_035043205.1 Drosophila trichaetosa | reverse complement strand
CTCCATATGCGTATATTATAATGTATAGGTTTAGTTTACAATATTGTTGCTTGTTTTATGTGTTTGATGAATTACAATGTTTGACAGATTTGATTTGATGCGCGTGTTTCGTTTGCCCATGCACAACCGACGAGTGCTAAATCGAGAGTGAGTGATAGATGAACTTGCATGTGCAAGGCGAAGACAAAAGAAGGCAAAGACACAGATTAGGGATGGGCATGACGTTATAAAGTTACGTTACTTATTTTATCGATATAATTAATTAGTTGTTGGCTGCTGCTGCCTCCGACAGAGGTTGTTGTTCATATTGGCGCAAAACTTGCGCGCACCAAGCGCACACACTCTACCAGAGTGGTGGCGACGCACGCAGAAATCACGCTGAGTGAGGGCGTCTTGCAAAAATAGTTTTGCACCCGCAGAACTGCTCGCGGGCGTCGATAGTTTCGAATCGCGAGAGAGAGTAACGCGAAACACTCACACGCTTAAAGAAAAAAAATAAAATAAAAATACAATTTACAATGATTTATATCATGTTTTTTACACAAACTCTTAAAGTCTGAATTAAAAAATTCTTTTCCACCATCAGTCTGCAAATTCTTAGGGATTCGATCTTCCTTAAGAATACATGAGAATGCATGTTTAACTTCTTTCGCTGTTTTTGTTTTCAATGCTTGCCCCAATGCATATTTAGAAAATGTACCAATAACTGTCAATAGAAATCTATAACCTTTATTCGATGAGGAGTAATTTTGCATTTCCACTAAGTCTGCTTGCCAATGATCATTGATTCCCTTCATAATAACTCTTCGGCGTTTACAATTTTTACGTGCTGGCGCATTGTAATGGCCCCATGGTCCATTGAATGCAAAAATTCAAATGTCAGTTAAATATTCGCACACGCGCTGCAAGGTCAGCTGTGATCACAAAAATGCAACAATGCTCAATTGTTAGCAGCTGTTATCAGCGGTGCGGGCGAGAAGATTCTGCTTCTTAGCTCTAGCTTCCGCCTTTTCCATGAGAGTTGCCAAAGGAAACAGACGCGTCAAATTCGAGCGAGCAGATGCGAAAATTTTGAATCAACTTGGGGCGAAGTGAAAATAAATAAAAAAATCAAATCCACATTTGGCGAAGCCATCCTCGGCGGAAAGTGGATTTTAGTGATATTATTGAACAACACCAGTGAAACCTGTACCGGCGAGGTAGTTATTTTGTGGAAAATGTAGTTTTCACATAACTAATTCTTGCCAGCACATGGTTTTGTTCTTCTTTTTTTCTTTCGCTAAGATTGAAGACCCCAACCAGAGGATTGGAAAACACCCAGGCGATGGAAGCCGATACTACCATCAAGTAGTCGGTCTGTTCCCCTGGCAGTGCCAAAATTGTGTGTTTGTTCATGAAACCACACAAAAGTGTCGTGTCCTTCTCCAGAAAAGCATCGAAATACTCAATTCCCAAAAAGAAAAAAATTATACCTAGCCAATAGTTATACAAAATATAAATAAAACTATAAACAGATAAGACAGTGTGGTGGAAAAAAAAAACAAAAAAATAATAAGGCAAAAGAAAAAAACAAAAACAAACATATAACAGATATAGAGCTCTGCCGCGGTAAGCGCAGAATTGCGACGACATGCAAGTCGAGCACCGTGGTTAAATCATAAGCGAAAATTTCTTTTCATTTTTTTTTGTCAAGCCAATTCAGTGACTGTGTGTGAGTGTAAAAACGCGTGGACAAGGTTCACAAGGTGATAGACAGCTATAGCTGATATTACACTACAGTGCATCATGCAAGTCTCTTGCAAATAGCCGTCGATTAAAATAACGGTGCCGCTGATCCCAGTATTTAATAATCTCAAAAAAACAAAAAGAAAGAAAAAAAACAAACTCAACCATCAAAACAACAAAACGCAGTCATCGTGGATTAATTGGGGTGAGTTTTTGTGTTGCTGGTCCCACGGTAAAGGCCAGCGCAGGCTTTTGCTCGTGGACGAACAACGAAAAAGGAAATAACGGAGAGTGAGAGAGTAAAAGTGAGAGCGCCGCGTCAGCGTTGATCATTTCAGCTCGAAAGCTCTCGCACTCTCTCTTGTTCATACTGAGATTGCGTGGTCCGTTGAACAGTTAATTTTTTTTGTTCTCTCTGTACTCAGAGCTTTTGTTTTCTGGTTTGTGTTGACAAACCTTTAACGTAAAAATAATAATGGTAAACAGAAATTTGTAATTAATTTAAATTATCCATCCTGTATTAATAATTTTTACCTGTATCTGCCTATAACTTTATATATATGAATAAACTTTTGTCCACAGCAGTGAACTGAATTGGTTTGAGAAGAAGAATATGTAAAAAAAAAAAAAAAAATAAAAGCGCGAAATGATAAAGTTAAATAAATAATTAGAAAGAATAGAATAATTAGAACTTGTCGAATTCCCATTAGTTTCCGCCCACCACACTGAAAAAAAAAACAGATAAATAAAAATGAAATAAAACAAAAAAATTAATAATTATAGTCCCTGAAGAAGAATAATGTTAAGCCACTGATTTTTTTACTACACTGAAAAAAATATATATATATAACTATACTGAAAAAAAAAAATAAATTAAACCAAAAAAAAAAAAAAAAAAAAACTTTCTACGTTTAATAAAATTTTTTGTTGTTGTTATGTAAACAAATTACACTGAAAAAAAATAAAATGAAGAAAACATATATATAAGCGGAAAAAAAAAAAAAAAAAAACCCAACAAAAAAATTTATAATAATTATAAAACAATAAGATTAATAATTGTAATCAACTATTCTCTTTTTTTTCTCAAACAAACTGAAGAAACATTAGATGTATATACATGGAAAAATTTATTTCTAATTTTAATTCACAATTTCTTTGATTATTAGTACCAAAAAAAATACATAAAGCAAGCTGTTCTTGGAATAGAAAAAAAAATAAAAAATTATACATCTATATATATATATAGCATCATGAAATAAATTGACATAACTAGAAATAGTATTAAGTCGGCCCATTACTGCCCCCCCAAATCAATAAAGATAATTATAGACTAATCATAACAATCCATATTGGATATCTAGTTTAAGCAATCATCATGTGAACTATTAATGTCAACTTTGACCAACTTTATGTTTAGTTTTTGGAGATATTAAGTTTTTGTCATTAAAGATTATAACGTTATGAATTAGCAAAATGCAAACATAAAGTATTTCTTCCTCTTCCTAGTCATGGGATCGTAGAGAAATGAGTTGATTTGGTTTGCACAAGGGGACCTGCAATCATATTTACACATGCAGGCCATGGTCGGGTTGGGTGCAGAAGGTGTGTGTCGACTGACACCAAGACCACACCGCCGTCGTGACTACCGCCGTATCCTTAATTCCCACCCCTTCTCCGTCTTCCTTAATTTCCTTTTAGCTTTTGCTTTTATTTTGAGTTTAATTTTTTTTTGTCGTGTTGAATTCAGATTGATCGGAATGGTCAATTCATGTAAGGATTTCCCAACAGGGCCTTTAGGGACTCTATAAATTAAAATTCGCGTAGTGTGCCGAGATAGGTCAGCAAAAACCCCGCCCACATTCCCGAACAGAGCTAGTTCGTTGACGGGTCCCGAACAGCTGAATATTTCCGGCGAGTGGAGAATATACTATGTTCCCTCCTTCCATCTGAACAACCTTCCACTACTATCATACTACAGTTGGCCACAGAATTTTTTTTGGTGCCCGATCGCGAGACTGAAATTGTTGGGTGATCAGCGTCACAGAGTTTTTTGGCGCCCCTCGCCCGACTGGAATTTTTCTATGGCCAGCATAGAATTTTTGGCGCCCAACGTGGGGCTATACAGACTTAGCAAAGCCCACCAACGTGGTACAGACTGTGTGAGGCTTACTAAACGTGGGGCAAGCTAGTTGTAAAAACCCCATTTTGAAGCGAGAAAGGTGTGTGTAGAGTGCAAGAACGTGTTGTTACGCATAATACACAAATCTGTTTCTAGCTTCAGAATCTATTGTGTTTTTATATTGGAGAACGGGAAAAGTCTTAGCTACTTTGGAGCTCGATAATCGTTGTTATGACAAGATTAGATCGACCGGGTGAGCCTGACAATTCCAAAGTAATCCAGAAATGATATTCCATTAACACCGAGAATAAATGTGAAATAAAAACACTTTAGATAGTTAGCTCTTTTTGCTTTCGTGTGGATCTTATTATACATTTTAATTCTCTCTTATATTTAGTAAATACTATTTATTCGGCTTCTGGAACTCGAGTGTTTGCGCATGTGAATACGTTCGACCGAAGATCGATGGATAAATTTTTGCTGAAAGTAGTGATTATTTTCAGTGTTATATTGAGTTGCCATCCATAGCAGTTCAAAATTGTCAGATGATGAGTTAAGAGATCTGTGTGAAATTTAGCAGGATATTCGAGGAGTACGGACAACGTATCCTTGACCGCTAAACGTAGGCAGTATCATCGGCTTATCAGGTGACCAATGGAGAATTGCTTGTAAAATCAAAATCCTTTAATAAATCCCCCAAGGAATGTGTTTGTAGTTCACGACGTTATTTTTATTCAATTTTTTTTTCTCGATTCCCAAAAATGACAAAGGAAGATTTATATTATTATAATGCCATTACAACACAGTTTTAATAATAATCAGCCTTCAGCAGCAGCGGAGGCAAGCATATTTTGTGGTGAGACCATGTCGGATACGCAACCTTGTTGTGTCACTCCATGCCAACATGTGTTCCATAAAACATGTATTGAAAATAGGCTCGATAACAAGGCGGAATGCCCAAATTGTTTCAAGGACTTACATGCAGCCGATCTAAAAAGGGTAGTGGGAAATTGCTCACCTGCCAAAAGATCACTGCCAAAACCTTCTCGTCCCGTCACAAGAGCTGTTGGAAAAGCGAGCAGAGAAGTTTTACCCCCAGAAGAATCAGATCTTCTAGGAGCTCAATCGCGGGAAAATAGTAATGTGAATTTAGCAGTGGGAGATGTGAGCCATAGCACACATCAAGCCCAAGGTCGACCAAGACGACAACAAACGGAAGAGGCAATTGGTAATAGACCAGCGCGAAAGCAAGGTCGTCCACGTCGCCAACTTCCTTCACCGGTACTTACTCTACAAAGTGTACAGGATATAGTAGAGCAAACGGTCAGCAGATTGTTAGCAACTATGCCAAGGTCATTAAATATAGATCGTGTAATAGCTGCAGAAGAGAATGGGACGCATATCTTACTCAGATCTCGTGTGCACTTCGTTCGTCGTTGCACCAATCTTTAGGATGCTCTCCATATAAGGCGTTGTTTGGTATAGACATGATCACTCATGGAGAGGATTATAAAGTACTAAAGAATTTGTCCTTATTAGAAGAGCCAGTCCATTTAAGCAGGGAAGATACCTTAGCATTGTTGAGGGAAGAAATCAAGGCAAACGGAAAAAAAGCGTATGAACGGAACCGAAATCAGTATAACTTGAGATCGAAACCAGTTTCCTTCCGAGAGGGTCAAGAAGTGTTTCGAAGAAACTTCAACTTGAGTAATTTTCGTCACAACTTTAACAAAAAACTAGCTTCGCAATTCACTTAATGCCGAATTAAGAATAAGATTGGAACTGCCTTTTATTTGCTAGAAACCCTACAAGGACGGGAAATCGGCACATACCATGCTAAAGATATCAGAATCTAATTCCAGCTAATCTGACTCTTGGTAGTCGCCAGAATTATCTGGTGGTGTAATGGCCCCATGGTCCATTGAATGCAAAAATTCAAATGTCAGTTAAATATTCGCACACGCGCTGCAAGGTCAGCTGTGATCACAAAAATGCAACAATGCTCAATTGTTAGCAGCTGTTATCAGCGGTGCGGGCGAGAAGATTCTGCTTCTTAGCTCTAGCTTCCGCCTTTTCCATGAGAGTTGCCAAAGGAAACAGACGCGTCAAATTCGAGCGAGCAGAAGCGAAAATTTTGAATCAACTTGTGGCGAAGTGAAAATAAATAAAAAAATCAAATCCACATTTGGCGAAGCCATCCTCGGCGGAAAGTGGATTTTAGTGATATTATTGAACAACACCAGTGAAACCTGTACCGGCGAGGTAGTTATTTTGTGGAAAATGTAGTTTTCACATAACTAATTCTTGCCAGCACATGGTTTTGTTCTTCTTTTTTTCTTTCGCTAAGATTGAAGACCCCAACCAGAGGATTGGAAAACACCCAGGCGATGGAAGCCGATACTACCATCAAGTAGTCGGTCTGTTCCCCTGGCAGTGCCAAAATTGTGTGTTTGTTCATGAAACCACACAAAAGTGTCGTGTCCTTCTCCAGAAAAGCATCGAAATACTCAATTCCCAAAAAGAAAAAAATTATACCTAGCCAATAGTTATACAAAATATAAATAAAACTATAAACAGATAAGACAGTGTGGTGGAAAAAAAAAAACAAAAAAATAATAAGGCAAAAGAAAAAAACAAAAACAAACATATAACAGATATAGAGCTCTGCCGCGGTAAGCGCAGAATTGCGACGACATGCAAGTCGAGCACCGTGGTTAAATCATAAGCGAAAATTTCTTTTCATTTTTTTTTGTCAAGCCAATTCAGTGACTGTGTATGAGTGTAAAAACGCGTGGACAAGGTTCACAAGGTGATAGACAGCTATAGCTGATATTACACTACAGTGCATCATGCAAGTCTCTTGCAAATAGCCGTCGATTAAAATAACGGTGCCGCTGATCCCAGTATTTAATAATCTCAAAAAAACAAAAAGAAAGAAAAAAAACAAACTCAACCATCAAAACAACAAAACGCAGTCTACGAGGAGGCCTTCATCGCGGATTAATTGGGGTGAGTTTTTGTGTTGCTGGTCCCACGGTAAAGGCCAGCGCAGGCTTTTGCTCGTGGACGAACAACGAAAAAGGAAATAACGGAGAGTGAGAGAGTAAAAGTGAGAGCGCCGCGTCAGCGTTGATCATTTCACTCTCTCTTGTTCATACTGAGATTGCGTGGTCCGTTGAACAGTTAATTTTTTTTGTTCTCTCTGTACTCAGAGCTTTTGTTTTCTGGTTTGTGTTGACAAACCTTTAACGTAAAAATAATAATGGTAAACAGAAATTTGTAATTAATTTAAATTATCCATCCTGTATTAATAATTTTTACCTGTATCTGCCTATAACTTTATATATAGGAATAAACTTTTGTCCACAGCAGTGAACTGAATTGGTTTGAGAAGAAGAATATGTAAAAAAAAAAAAATAAATAAATAAAAGCGCGAAATGATAAAGTTAAATAAATAATTAGAAAGAATAGCTACTTGTCGAATTCCCATTAGTTTCCGCCCACCACACTGAAAAAAAAAACAGATAAATAAAAATGAAATAAAACAAAAAAATTAATAATAATAGTCCCTGAAGAAGAATAATGTTAAGCCACTGATTTTTTTACTACACTGAAAAAAATATATATATATAACTATACTGAAAAAAAAAAATGAATTAAACCAAAACAAAACAAAAAAAAAAAAAACTTTCTACGTTTAATAAAATTTTTTGTTGTTGTTTTGTAAATTGTTTTGTAAACAAATTACACTGAAAAAAAATAAAATGAAGAAAACATATATATAAGCGGAAAAAAAAAAAAAAAAAACCCAACAAAAAAATTTATAATAATTATAAAACAATAAGATTAATAATTGTAATCAACTATTCTCTTTTTTTTTCTCAAACAAACTGAAGAAACATTAGATGTATATACATGGAAAAATTTATTTCTAATTTTAATTCACAATTTCTTTGATTATTAGTACCAAAAAAAATACATAAAGCAAGCTGTTCTTGGAATAGAAAAAAAAAAAAAATTATACATCTATATATATATATAGCATCATGAAATAAATTGACATAACTAGAAATAGTATTAAGTCGGCCCATTACTGCCCCCCCAAATCAATAAAGATAATTATAGACTATTCACAACAATCCATATTGGATATCTAGTTTAAGCAATCATCATGTGAACTATTAATGTCAACTTTGACCAACTTTAGGTTTAGTTTTTGGAGATATTAAGTTTTTGTCATTAAAGATTATAACGTTATGAATTAGCAAAATGCAAACATAAAGTATTTCTTCCTCTTCCTAGTCATGGGATCGTAGAGAAATGAGTTGATTTGGTTTGCACAAGGGGACCTGCAATCATATTTACACATGCAGGCCATGGTCGGGTTGGGTGCAGAAGGTGTGTGTCGACTGACACCAAGACCACACCGCCGTCGTGACTACCGCCGTATCCTTGGTTCCCACCCCTTCTCCGTCTTCCTTAATTTCCTTTTAGCTTTTGCTTTTATTTTGAGTTTAATTTTTTTTTGTCGTGTTGAATTCAGATTGATCGGAATGGTCAATTCATGTAAGGATTTAACACCAGGGCCTTTAGGGACTCTATAAATTAAAATTCGCGTAGTGTGCCGAGATAGGTCAGCAAAAACCCCGCCCACATTCCCGAACAGAGCTAGTTCGTTGACGGGTCCCGAACAGCTGAATATTTCCGGCGAGTGGAGAATATACTATGTTCCCTCCTTCCATCTGAACAACCTTCCACTACTATCATACTACAGTTGGCCACAGAATTATTTTTTTTGGTGCCCGATCGCGAGACTGAAATTGTTGGGTGATCAGCGTCACAGAGTTTTTGGCGCCCCTCGCCCGACTGGAATTTTTCTATGGCCAGCATAGCATGCAATTCTTCTATTAAATTCCTCCTACTCATGATTCACATGTTAATTGATGATGTTAATA
Organism: Drosophila trichaetosa; assembly: GCA_035043205.1. Taxonomy (NCBI): domain Eukaryota; kingdom Metazoa; phylum Arthropoda; class Insecta; order Diptera; family Drosophilidae; genus Drosophila; species Drosophila trichaetosa. The sequence goes on along the minus strand of JAWNNE010000093.1, from coordinate 229,247 downwards.
TTTCCTTAATTTTATATCATTTTATTTATTTATTTATATTTTTTTTCTCTTATAAGTGAGAACAAGGCCTGCTTCCTTTCGAAAAGTGCTGAGTACAGAACATTTTAAATAAGTTTGTATTTAGTACCAATACTTTAACCATTTTCCACATCCACTTCCGCCAAGTATAAATTACTTTTCGTTTAATTCCGCTCATTTGAGTAATGTCCGAACTTGCTAACGGTCATATAGATTATAACTCTTAGCACACACATCTCACTTTATTTATGTATTTTATTATCAAACATTATAGAGTCGATTTTTATCTTCATATTTTGACTGTCACCATTAATTAAACTTCTTATTAACTCTATTTGCGAATTAAAATTCGCTTGTAAAGAACTTTCCGATTTTTTCAAGAGTTCTTCCACCTCAATTTTATAAGTGTTAAGCTCATGAAGAATTGTAAATGATATTTCACTTATTGTTTTTTGATCCAACTGATCTTTTTCTTTTAAATTTTTTTCAAAGTTCTCCATCATTTCTTCTACTTTTCTTTCTAAAAAGACTTTATTAACTGCATCATTATCTTCCAAGGGATCACCCACATTTTTAAGACGTTTGTTTAAAAAAATAATATTCTGATCAACATCAACTAGAACACCAATTATTTGTTTTTTTATACTTGATCTTTCTTTTCCATCGCTAGTCGAGAAGAAGTGACCAAACTTGATTATGAGTCATTTCACACAGAAATAAATTGCTTCTATGATTTGCAATAATCAGCATTTTACCGTTTTCGTCACATACGCGCGCACAACTGTTTTTGAAGGTTACAGTGCAGCCTCCTTCTACTAATCTGCTCACCGATATAAAGTTGCATTGTAATTGCGGTACATAAAGAACGTTTTTAAGTCTCACTGTTGAAGATTTCGTTTTAATCATGACGTTTCCTCGTCCGACTACTTCTATTGACTTCTCACCAGCAAGTGTGACTGTATCAGTGCATTGTTCAAACGAATTAAACATATTTTGATTTGCACACATATGAGCTGTGGCGCCACTATCTAAGCACCACGCTGACTTGCTAAGCAGCCGATCACTGTTTTTTGCAGATAACAACGTGAAAAATGATTTTGCTGCGTCTCTTCCTTTTACATTCTCTTCGTTCGCTTTGGACCTACATTCGGCAGCAATGTGGCCAATTTTACCGCAATTGTAACACTTTATTTTTCTGTTTCGGTTCTTGCCTACTTTGTCTTTTTTATTTGCGCTCTCTTTAGATCTCTTATTTGCGCTCTCCTTGCTTAAAAATGCCTGTGCATTATTTTCGTTCACGTTTTCTATATGTTCTTCATTCTTGCGTCTATCGCATTCTTCAAACAATTTAACCTTCAAAGTACTAAACTTTGGTAATTCATCACGTGATTCCAATGCTACAACCAGATTTTCGTATGATTTGGGTAAACTTGCCAAGAGTAAAATAACATATATTTCCTCTTGCAGCTCAATGCCAATCTCTGTTAACTGCTCCACCGTGTTCACAAAATTTGCAATATGCATTTGCATGTTCTCATTCTCGTTCATCCGCATGAAGAGTAATCTCTTGAACAATGTGACCTTTCTCACTGGACCGGTGGGCTGATGCACTGCCTTTAGAGTTATCCACGCACTCGACGCCGTTTCACATTTCTTAATGTGACCAATCTCAGAACTTCTTACTGAGAGAGTAATCACCGCTAAAGCCTTTTCGTTTTTTGATGTCCACTGGCTATATTCACTCGTCCTGTCTGAACTTGGACATTTCATAGCTCCTGAAGTGACGGACCATAGCTCCTGGTTTAGTACACTTTTCATATGGAATTTCGCAATATCATAGTTTAATTTAAATCAACGCCTTTTTGCTCCATTAATAGAAATCTTAAACATAAATGACCACAGTTAAAAGAACCAAATCGTTGAACTTGATTATAATTGTATTTTATATTCTCTCCTAAATATCTAATGAGCTCTAGAGGTGGTGGTAAATTTCCATAACTATCAAAATATCTAATTCGTTTAGCTGCTTTATAGTAAGCTACCCAATGTGTTCCAGCTCCACTTGAAAGGTCTAAGTTAACAATACCACATTCCCTTCTCCGCACTCGTTTTGGTAATGAGTCTCTCATATAAACACCTCTGAAAAAGGGGATATGTTTGTGGGCAAAATTCATGATGTCAATGTTAGATAGCGGTTTGTTAGGTAGCTCATTTAAAAGTTTTTTGAATGATTTGTTGTTATACCGTAACCCTTTTGATATGGTTTTAGATAGAGTCCATTGCCTAAAGCAATGGCTTCCATTTTTCTGTTATGACGTTTATTCTCTTCTAATTCTTTCCGTGCATTTTTCGCACTACTCTTTGAATAGATGCACACCAGAGGCAAGTCCACCTAATGCTCCGAGCGCCGTTATAATAGGTGTAAGTGGCAAGAAGCCACCAAATTTAGGTACACTAATAACTCTAGGAATTATTACTTCATTTTTCTTTCGTCCAAAAGTCTTGCTTATTGCTTTTTTTGCGATTTTTATCGCAGATTGAATATCATATGGCTTCTCCTTCTTCAATACTCTAGTAGCCACTCTTACTGCATGCATAAATTTTTTCTTTTTCTCACATGGTTTTTTATTTTCTTTTTGTTTGAGACCCATTCCAAATTTTTTCTTGGCTTTCATTATATTGGTTACAAAATAAGCAGCGGTTCTTTCTCCAAGAGTACTATCAGCTGCCTTTACACGCTCCCACGCTCTCTCAGCTAAAATTGAATCAGCTATATGACGATTTCCCAAATCTTTATTATTAGAATATGCTATATCGTGTTCCCTACAAGCAGCATCTAATGGATTTATTCCCTTCTCGCCTCTTTCCAAACGACTTTCTAGCTTTGTTCCTGGACCACAAAACTGATAGCCTGGTATATGTAGCTCAATTGGGAGTGAGTTGATTATTGAATCAATAAGACCTCTTCCTCGATAGAGCTTTGATCTGCTACTAGTTGATTTATAAAAGCGCATTACCATTTTAATAGATGTTTATTCTTCAAAGTCTTATAAGAGAGTAATGATCTGTTGAGAAAACAATATCAGATATGAGATTAATTAAACAAAAAACGAACATAGAAGTGAGGAATATCGATTTTAAAAACGGTGAAAACAAACAAGTTAGACATAGCAGATTATTACCCAATTCAATTAGAGCCTTAATTGTTGGACCTTCTAATTGTGGGAAAACGAATGTAATGATCAGTTTGATTGAAAGTCCGAATGGACTAAAGTTTGAAAATATTTATTTATATTCAAAGTCTTTACAACAACCGAAATATGAATATTTGAAAACACTCGTGAGCCCAATAAAAGGAATGGGATATTTTACATTCTCAGAAAATGAAAGTGTTCTAGCACCAAGTAAAGCTAAAAAGAACTCTATAATGATTTTTGATGATGTAGCATGTGAAAAACAAAATAATATCCGTGCATACTTTTGTATGGGACGCCATAATAATATTGATGCGTTTTATTTATGTCAAACATATACACGCATCCCTAAACATCTTATTCGTGATAATGCAAACCTAATAATAATGTTCAAGCAAGATGAACTAAATCTGAAACATGTATATCAAGATGATGTTGGCGTAGATATGAAATGATATGAATTTAAGAACATTTGTCAATTTTGTTGGAAGGAAAATTATGGTTTCATACTAATAAGTAAAGATGATCCTCTAGAAAATGGACGCTATAGACATGAATTCGCTGATTTTATTCGAATTTGAGATATAATATGGGGAAATGTAATTAATATTTCACTTGAAAATAATCGATCGAAATGACAACAACTCTTACTTTAACGAGCAACAGCTCAATTTTAACGGCAAACTATCATCCACCCATTGAATTGCAGGGAAATTATGAGTGTGCACTCATTGGTTTTCACATGTATAACTCAATTCCAAATGTTGATCATGATAATAATTTATTTCATATTGGAGAACATGTATTTGAGATACCTGTTGGATCATACGAGCTTAGTGATATAAGAAATATTATTATTGAGAAAATGGAGGAAAAAGAATCAGATAAATTGAAACATCCTCTCATCGAAAGTAACAACAATACGCTTCAAGTAATAATTTCAACTAAGGAACAAGCTATATATTTTAATAAAGGGAATACAATTGGTCAATTATTTGGGTTTAATAAAAAGATATTAAGCCCGAATTCAATACACATCTCAGACCAGCCTGTGGATATTTTAAAAGTAAATGCAATTCGGATAGAATGTAATATTGTAAGCGGATCGTATGTTAATGCAGAATCAAGCCATGTATTGCATGAGTTTGCTTTAAATGTTCCTCCAGGCTATAAAATGAGTGAGAAGCCCCACAATCTTATTTATTTCCCAGTGAACACTAGAGAGATACACTCATTAATAATACGGATTGTCGATCAGGACGGTCGTTTAGTTAATTTACGTAATGAAAGTGTTACACTTCGCTTACATTTAAGACATCAAAAATGATAATTTACAATAAAAACGTGTGTTATCCCCCATCATCAAACACTTTGAGTTATGCTACAGAAGAAAGAAGATCGTTAAGAACAATACTCAGCACCGAGAACAAATTGTTTTTAAAGTCATTGGGCCTAAAAATTAGAGAAAAATGAGTAATTTGTTAGCTGTTCGAGAGAAACCCTATACGGATGAGAGTATAACCAAAAAAGAATATCATAGCTACTCTCCCTATCTCCAATCAATTAAGAGTAATGATGAAGTTAGAATCACAATCCAAAATCAGGACTTATATGTACTACCGAGCGAGAGTTTTATTAATATTGAGGGCTTGATTTCTTTGGCTAACAACACACGCTTACTGGAGGTGGTAAACTAAAAAACAATTGCATGAGCTATCTTTTTGATGAGGTTCGATATGAGTTGAATGGAATTGAAATTGATCGAACTAGGTTTGTTGGCACTTCGTCAACCTTAAAAAACTATATTTCCTTGAATAAGCCTGAAAGTCGCATTCTTGAGAATTCAGGTTGGTTTAATGGAAACGAAAAACAACTGGCAAATGATGGATATTTTAATTTCTCTCTTCCTCTTAAAAACCTGCTTGGATTTTGTGAAGACTATAACAAAGTCTTATTAAATTGTAAACATGAACTAATTCTACTCATAACTAAAAATATGGATGAAGTATATCATACTAAAATTGATAGTACTGAGTATGAATTAAATATAACTAATATTACATGGAAAGTACCACATATTACTCTCAGTGATGAGAAGAAATTACTAATGTTAAACATAACAAAAAATGGAGGCTCACTACCACTAGAATTCCGCAGTTGGGATTGTTATCTCAATCCAACACTAGCAGAGGGTACTCATCACGTTTGGAATGTTAAGCTTGCAGCCAATAGAGAACGACCTCGTTTTGCTATAATAGCCTTTGTACTAGATAACAAATTGATTCAAAATCAATTGCGAAACTTGAAAGTGTACTTGAACTCTGAGACGTATCCCTATGATATGAATATAAATTTTAATCGCGATCGATTTGCAAGTTTGTATGATATGTATGCAAATTTTCAAGCAAGTTACTATATGAAGCAGACTGAACCATTGTTATCACCTAAGGAATTTAAAGAAAAAGCACCAATTGTTGTTATAGATCTAACACACCAGAATGAGACTGTAAAAACTGGCCCGATTGATATCAGAGTTTCCATCGAGTTGGCTAGTGCCAGTGTTAGGAACACTAAAGTATATTGTCCACTTATGCATGATCGGTTAGTTGAGTATTCACCATTAACGGGATTAGTTCAGCGCATCGTTTAAATAAATTTGATGGAGAATCAAGTAGTTGTCGACATTCAAGGATTTTATGGAAATAACAACTATTTTATATTAAAAGAAATTGGACTAGTTTTTAGAAATGGATATTATCAGGACGTTCATTATCTTATAAAACCACCATATGATTTCCTCAGATTAACTAAGAAGGCCCGTAAAACTGCAATATGGTTAACTAGAAATCAGCACAATCTCTGTTGGAATGATGGAAATGAAAGCTTTTTAAAAGTCAGAAATTATCTTCGTGAGCTTGTTAATAATATGAGTGTAATAACGAAGGGAGATATAAAGAAAAAGTTTCTTGAAAAATATCTAAGGACGTGTGTAACGAATATTGAAGAATATGGATGCCCACGATTAGATGAGCTGAAATTTAATGTTTTCTCCGACTGTGGGTCCCATCAAAATAAAGGTGTATGTGCCTTAAGAAACGCTCGAGTTGTATTAGATTTTATTATAAACTTAAATCTAAGTGTGATGTAGATCCAATGGCTAAAATGAATAAAGAAAAACTCCAAATTTATAATTGAATATGTTTATTAATTAGGAACATGATGATGTAAACAGAATTTAATTTCCGTATATTTTAAAATTAGAACTTTCTAAGATTACAAAGAGTTTAAATAAATTATTCAGAGCACATTGGTTTGATATTTTCCTATGTATTCTGCAATTTGTGAAAAAGTTTTGAAAGTGAGTTAAGCTTTGATCTAGTTTTAAATCAACTATTTTTGTAGTTAAATATTTAGATAAAAACTGTTTCTTAGCTCTACCTCGTACAATAACTGAAGCGAAACTATTTAATGGACTTAATATATCACCAAGGCTTAAATAAGAAATGTCTCCTTCACTCCAATCCAAGGCATCAACATAGTGTTTAGTTATTTTTAGGGTTTTTCTAGTTATTTCATCCAGCTCTTTTATGTCATAGGGAGGCTTGAAGTGATAGAAATTCGGTACGATTGATCCAGCTTGCATGAAGGCCAATTCTTTTATAAAAATCTGTCTCTCATTTCCAAATATATACTGGAAGTCAAGAAGAACACACGAGCTTCTGTCTATCTTAATCATTTCGTGTTTAATGTAAAAAATGTACTGTGAACAATGAGCTAGACTCTTCACCTTAAATAGCGCTCACAACGCAATTTCAAGTTAGTTTGAGCCAACTTTTCAATCAATATGGACACACTTCAGCTAAGAAAATCTAGAAATTCGAGAAAAACACAAGACCATGAAATCATTTTTGGATTTGAGTATTTTGTTAATCTACAATTAAAATTAAAGTGTGGCTTTTCAACAACGAGACGATTTACACCAATGGTTTGGATGCAGCAACATAAGCGTAATTTCATTGGATTTGAAAAAGAGGAATGGCTTCAATTATTAACATTTAAGGAATATATCCAGTTAAGGCTTGAGCAGTTTGAGTTCTTGATGCCTGATACAATAATGGATAATCCCAAGATTGAAAGCATAAAGTGTCATTTTAAAATTAGAAAATCAGATAAGCAATGTTTATGTTTTGAAATTTCAAGAAAGATGGGGAAAGAAATAAAAAAAAATGTAAACCAGTATAGACAAGTATTACAAAAGAAAGTGACACAAGTATAGGCTCTTTACAAATAAAGTAAAAATATTTCTTTAGTTGCATTTCTGCTTTTGAAGAATACACACAACATTATGGGTCTAATTTCGAATTTTGGATTTAAAACAAATGTGAGGAAAATTGATGATTTCCTCAAGGAGTTCGAGGATGTGCTTTTTCCTGAGCACGCCAAACTGCTTGAGGAATACCGAGAATATTTCTTAGAGTATGAAAACTATCGTCTTATTAAATCACAATATGTGAAAATGTGGGGGGGCGTCTTTTTCCTATCGTCTATATCTTCCTTCAAAGAAAGGCAGCGGGGTGTTTTTATCACTATGGTTTTTATTTTCACTTTGTACGAAGGCACAACTTTGTGCGTAGCTTGAGTTTTACACGTGGTGTATATACGATTACAAGTTTTCGACTACTTTTAATACTATCATATTAACATTCTGTTATAGCTAACAGCGCTGAGATCGCTGTGTGGAGGCTGCTAACAGCGCTGAGTGCGCTGAGAGCAGGTTGCATTGCATAGAGAGAGGATGTGGATCGTAGGTTATGTTAAGCCAGCTGATAATGCCCGGCCTAACATATCCCACATAAACATTCTCCCCCCCCTTGCAATGCGCAGCATTGGAAATTGAACAAAAATATATTTTGCCTTAGGATCGGCAGCTGCCGGTCAGCATCCAGCCAAACTCCGTGTTTTGAGCCAGGGGAAGGCCGCCCTGACACGGAAGCATGCCCGGCAAGATGATGTGAGGATACACATCGGCTCCTAGGATGAGCGAGATAGTCGCTGGAGTGTGCCATCCCTCGTCGGCCAAAACAACATTCGAGAATTTGTCATGACGCTCCTTGCTGACGGCTCTGAGTGGGGTCCGATGGTGGAGTTGAGGGTCCACCTCAAGCACAATTTCCCGATTTAGCTCCGTTGACCTCGATCGGAGCACAGCGGTACAAACGCGTTCGGACCCAATGCTGGTGATGGAAAGCCCAAGGGCCGTTGCCAGTGAAGCGTTTATGCGACTCATCGGGCAACATGCGTCGATGAGCGCTCGAGTCTCAAACGATTTGGCACCGGTGTGGAGCAGCACAATAGCGGTTGGTAGAATGTTAACGCTTGTGTGCCGCATCAACGAGGCCAACGAAGTCGCAATGGCAGCCGTTGGAGATGTGGGCGGTGAGTGGCTGTCCATCGGTGTCCTCTACTTGACGCCGACGCCTTGGCACGTGATCGGCATCGCGCAGATGGAGCAGAGTGTGGTGTGGTCCGTTGCACACCCGACACGACGCATCACTGCGGCAGGTGCCCTCGGAATGCTTATGGGCCAAGCAGTTCGGGCAGTAGTGGTTAATGAGCACTGCTCTCAACCGCTTCTCTGCGGAAAGGCGAAGAAAACGCTGGCACTTCCGCAGCGCGTGGACTCCTCGGCAGACTCGACACCTGAATGAGTTCGAGGTGGGGCGATTGGCCGTTGTAGTGCTTTTGCGGGAAGGCATTATGTTCCTTGGTGAAATGAAAGAAGAAAAAAGAAACTGTAAAGGAGGAAAGGAAAATAGCTTATTAGTTGGGTTTCCTTTAATTAGGCGAAGTCTGTGGATTTGTGGCTGCGGTGCAAATTGTTTGCCGACTATTGAACTTGGACGTAAGGAAAGTCCTTGGGATAGTTCAGCAACTGAGCTTTGGAATTGAGGAACCTCCTGAATTGTGGCTGTTGGTACCGAGACGGGCTCGAAGAGGGAAGCGCTTGGTAGAGTGGCTGACGCACAGATCTCTGTGGCTGTGATCGTCTGTGGCACAAAAAGAGATGGTGGCGGAGCTGCCGGAAAGAGTGGGGCTTCCTGTGCAGGAGCTGCAAATAAGGCAACTTCTGCTGCTTTTGCTTCTGCAAATGGAGTAAGAATAGCAGGAGTTGCATATGTGGGCGCAAAGGGCGCTTGATGACCAAAGGGTGTTGCTGTAGTTGAAGGTTCCTGAGCTGTCAGCGGACCTTTGTAGAGATGGGTGTCCTTCCGAAATAATGCTTGTATCAATCCACCAACTGTGGGTGGAGCAATCGCTGCAGCTGGAGGTGGTCCAGTGGTGGAAGTGTCCTTAACAAACGGCGTTAGCTGAGCGAATGCCGACTGCGTAGAATGAGCGACTGTTGTGGGCGAAGGCGAGGCCCCGCTGGACGATGAATTTTCGCCATAGTAGTCGGAGGCCAACTTTATTGACAGCCGCGGCGACCGCTGCGGTAGACGAGACGGCCGCAACTGCAGCCTGATTTTGAAAACTGCTCAGCTGCTTGTCCGGTGTGGTGGGCAGCTGCAACTGTTGAAGATGTCGGTGCGGCGTGTTGACCGTCGTTGAGGCGTAATGTGCCGGCTTTGGCTGCATTACTGGACTGTAGCTGCCGATCGGGGATGGCGGCACGAAACTGTCGTAACTCGTAAAGTGTTCACGGCCGCCACTCGCCGCAGCCGCATTGCAGCTGGCGAGACTTGTCGCCGTAATGGTCGCTGGGTGCGGATGTTGAAATTCCTCCGCAGTGCTGCCAGTGCTACCGGCGGAACCGGGTACGATGCGATTGGGATCCATGTGGGGTGCATGAGATGTGTGCGTGCGGAATACATTCGTTTCACATACAGAATCTGAGTCTCTTATAGGACTCGAAGGAGGATCCTCCACCTCCCAGAATTTTGTGAGAAAATTCTCTAATGGAGGTTTCGGGTGACGGGAAATTCTTGTTGTGAAAGCTGACATCGATGTGGCAATGCCTTGTGATATTGGACCTGTGAGAATCCATCCAAAGATTGATTCTTGTCCCAACAGTGTCCCACAAATATTTGGAATGGAGCCGCCGAGCAGTATGGACGGGATGATATCAGCGCCGAGTAGCACGTCAATCTGCGAGCTCCTCGAAAAAGTCGGGTCAGCCAACTGGATATTTGGCAGGTCCTTCAACGTGTTCTCAGGAATTGAGTACGATGGCAGGTTGCCTGCTAAATGTGGAAGAACAAAGGCCGAAATCTCAATTTGAATTCGAGGCCTTGTTGGAGAGCCTATGTGGAAGTGACATAACTTCTTAGGCTTGGCTGCGACAGCTTGGTTTAAGCCATTGACTTGGGCTTGGACGGGTTGATATGGAGGCTTGATCAGGTTGAACAACCTACTGGTGATGAAGGTTGCTTCCGAACCCGAATCAATCAATGCACGTGCCTTATGTTTGATACCTGCATGCCAGATATTTATAAGGGCAGTGCCGAGCAAGACACCTTGTGTGTTTGCAGAGAAATATGTTTGGACATTTCTCGGACTTTGTGGAGATGATTGTGTTTCTGGAGGGTTACTGGGAATAGTAACTGTTGCGGAGGCAGCTGGGGAAGGGGGGTCGCCACGATGAAGGAGTGTGTGGTGACGACCTTTGCACGTGAAGCAGCTGTGTGCACTTGTGCAGTCTTTGAGTAGATGGCCTCTCGCAAAACAATTTAAACACAATTTTTGCTGCTTTATATAAGCAGCTCTGTCCTTGACAGACATCTCGCCGAATTGCGGACATAAGCGAATCGGATGATTCTCTTTGGAACATAGCCTGCACGATTGGGACTCGATCGAAATCTTGTTTTCGAAGGAGTTGACCTTGGAGAAACCCTCTTTGCGGGTAGGTCTTTGTGGTATTTGTGCGCTTGTGGATGGCTTCATGTCCTCTATCGCCTCTAGGGTGCGATATCGCTCCAGTAGGAATGAATTGAGCTGCTCCCAAGTCGGAAGTTCTGACTTTCTATGTAGGGATTGCTCCCATAATGATAGAGTCAGTTTTGGGAGCTTCGAGGAACTCAGGAAGACCAGAAAACAGTCCCAGTTGTCGGTCTTGACCTTCGCTAGTTCCAGCGCGGTCAGGCACCCTTGGATGGTGCTCTGGTGGTTCTTGATGGTAGTTCCAGTCTCATGCGAGATGGACGGAAGGTTGAACAGCACCTTGAGTTGACTGTTCACAAGCAATCTTCTATTTTCAAATCTCTCAGTCAGGTTGTGCCACGCTGACTGAAAGCCTTCATTTGTTAGCGGGGATTTGGCAACAATTGTGTTCGCCTCACCGCTGGTCTTAGCATTTAAATGGAATAGCTTTTCGACCTGGGATAGACTTGGATTGTCTATATAGACTGCTGTGAACAGGTCTCTGAACGTGGGCCACCGGAGGTAATCTCCACTGAAAACTTCAGTTTCGATGGGAGGAAGCCTGCAGCCTCTCATGGTGGGAGGTGCTGGTGGAGCTGGCTGCGGTCTACTTGCCGCCGCAGCTTGTGCGATTTGCTCACTGAGTTGAGCCGCACAGCGTTCGTAGACAGAATAGCAGTGGAAATACTTATTCTGCCTGATCGAACTGTCTTCACTGCTTTCCCCTTGGATCGCAGTTTTGGAGCACGACTCGTATTCCTTTTCGACCTTTTCCCACAGGGAACGGATTTGGTCTCGTCGGATCTCGAGTGTGTATACTGTAGCTGGAGTGGAGGATGGAGCGTTGATCATAGCCTCATATTGGCTAAGTCTATCTGAAATTGCGATGAAATCGCTCAACGCCATCTTGCCCGTGTTAATCATTTTTTTGACTGAAGAGCGTGTGCCTGTCGGACTCCTTGGAATGAGCTGTTTTGGATTAACAGGCTTTATATTCCCTTTAGGAGCTGGGTCACTTTTGACCTTCGAAGCCGACGACCTTGGAGATGGTCTCTTAGAGGCACACGATTGGGAACTGGGCGAACTTGTGGTATCGCGTTGTGGAGGAACGGATAATTGCTTCTTGTTCTTGGAATTGTCCTCTGAGTTCATATATATGGATGTAGATACTCAGAGACTGAAGCAGAAATTTTCCCACAAAAAAATAAAAAATATATTTTTTATAATTTTGGAACGAGTGGAATCGGAACACTCGGACGGGAAATTTGAAATGAAACGGAAATTCGCACACACAAAAAATAAAAATAAATATTTTTTTTATTATTATTTTGGAACGAATGGAATTGGAACAGAAATTGGTGTTATTAAATTTTATTTTTATTTTAGCGATAATGATCGTGACTGTGGAGAGTCGGAATAGTGATCTCGCATAAAAATATTTTTTATGTCACTGCAGCCCTGGATGTGCTGGCATGTGATTATAAAAACAGCTGACTGTGCAATTGACGCAGAGTAACAAATCAATGAATGCACTTAAAGTCAGCGGAATATGAAATGAAGTGGAAAACACAAAACAATATGTTTGACGGACGTGAACAATTTTAGAATTATTATTATTATCTCAATAACAATAATGATAAAAACAATAACACGCGTTAATTGAATTTATTCTTTGTATTAATTCTTTGCCGTCACTGTTGGTGGAAGTGGTTACATACATACATACAAATGTTTGCAATAAATTTAATTCTGATTAGTTTTTGTGTTATGCCGTCTGTTATTTTTATTACTCTCTTTGTGTTTGTGTGTGCGGCCAAATTATTATTTTATTTTGATATATGTTATATGTTTTAATGTATGTATGTATGTGGTGTGCAGTGTACGGCCAAGAATTGTGTATTGCATATGTATGTTTGTATGCAATATGTATGTTTGTAATATTGGTTAATTGTTTAAAGTTTATGTTTATTTAATTATTGTATTTAATATTTGGTTCATTGAAATAAAATTTGTCTTGCATTAATTTATAATTGAAAATAATGTGGGAATGAAAAAATAATTGTAGTCGTTTCATGAAAAAGTGCGTGTGGCTTTATGTTTGGGATACATATAAGTCTGCGTAAATTAAATTGTGAGCCCTTTGGACTTTGGATAGTCGCAAAAAATGGCTGCTTAGGAGACAATTTTCACTTTACACTTTTCGCACTTTTTTCTACGTACAATTATTTTATTTTAATACCTTATGGTATTCGGAAATATGGAGGCCAGGAATTGGCAGAGCAGCGGACTGTATTTGGATGGAGATAAGTAGGATGTACTTATCTGGAAGTTGATTGGAAAAATCCACCGATGCGAGCTGGGGCGAGCGGAGACAAGTGACTTCTTTTATCCGGCTCGAAGGACCATGAAAATGTGGGGGGGCGTCTTTTTCCTGATCTTCTATTGCTTCCTTCAATCAAAGGCAGCGGGGTGGTTTTTTAACTATGGTTTTTATTTACACTATTTATGGAGGCACAACTTTGTGCGTAGCTTAAGTTTTTACACGTGATGTATATGAGTACAAGTTTTCGACTGTTAACATATAAGCTTTCTGTTACAGATAACAGCGCTGAGATCGCTGTGTGGAGGCTGCTAACAGCGCTGAGTGCGCTGAGAGCAGGTTGCATTGCATAGAGAGAGGATGTGGATCGTAGGCTATGTTAAGCCAGCTGATAATGCCCGGCTTAGCATATCTCACATAAACACAAACAAACCGTCCAAAGTATTATAAAAGACCCCGATTGCAATATCCATGTCATCACAATTATAAAGCCAGGACCAGTCAGTCTGCGATAAGAGACGAGTTAACTTTACAAAGTCGGTTTTCCGAAATTGACGAACTCGCCCTGAAAGCTTGTTATCCTGACTTGGTACCGTAGTAGGCAAATCAAACAACACCTCCAACGTTGGGTGATAGGGATCTTCAGGATAGGATATGGGTTCAGAACGGGAGACAGAAAAGAAGGAGGGATCTGTAACAAAAATCAGATCAAGCATCTTATTTAACGAATTTGGGATAGCATTGATTTGACACAATGATATCCCGAATAAGCCCTCCAAAAACTTACTCTGAGTCGTGGTTGACAAAACACTGGAGTCAGGACAAGGCGTCCATGTAGTTCCAGTGAGATTAAAATCACCAAGTACTACCAGAAAATCACGATCAGAAAGCTGTGAATACACCGAAAGAATAGCAGCTAAATGGGAATAATACAAAGAACTATATCTAAAGAAGAGGAATGTAAGGACAGCTTATAAAAATACCAATACCATTGATATGTAATTTAACAGCAATAAACTCTATATCCATAGAAACATCTGTTCATTACTATCTCCGAAGATAAATCAACGTTGATAGCAATAAGTACACCCCCACCACGCCGGGGAGTCCGATCATTTCTATAGATAGAGAATCCACTAGAAAGGATTTTGGAATCTAGTATGTCAGGCCTTAACCATGTATGCAGTAAAGGCCACGACATTCCAAAGAAAGGAAAAGCTATTTAAGGTAGAGATTTTTAAGCTTACTACAGATGGAGGCCTCTTGCATTTTGATAGCCATAGTGAGAGAGTTAATTTGTTGAACTACCAGAATTCATTACCACAGATGGTACTCGAAACGTGTTCATGCACGGAATATTTAGTTAGTACAGCGATTAAGGGATAAGTGGAAAGAAATTGCGAGAAGCGTCATAAGGAGGGACACAGAAACAGTTTATTTGCGCTGCAACAACGCAGCTGAATCGATTTCTCACTTCGATTAGATAGTTACACGTATCAAACGTACGTGCGAACTACCTAGCATCAACATCGACGGTTACGTCAGGGAGGCTGTAAGGTTAAGAAGCAGCAAACCTATTGAGGTGTGGAGGTGTCCTAAGAGTTCTAGCCAATGACAACGAAGGTGCGGAAAGAGAACCAAAAACACTTTTACACTGATCAATGAACCCACGGTAGCTGCTAACCGATCTTTCACTATATTCTAGCACACAGGATACAGGTTACATATTTTTAATCAGATTCCAAAATTCAAAAACACAATCACGTACGCATATGATATATATAATTAGGCAATTAAAAATCAAAAGCTGTCACAAAAAAAGATTCACGACTTCCTGAATTAGAATCCCCAATTCCCTACTACTGTGCAGTCTCGGCTGATCGGCGCTAACCAAACTAAAGAGAGTTTTTCAGAGTGCAGCTCGGCTTTAATAGCGCAGCTTGGCAAAGCTCTGGGATTCCGCAGTTATTCAGCTGCTATCCGCAGCTTTTATCCTATCCGCCAGAGCTTCCTACCGCAAATTCTGCAACTGATCAATTAGTCGTAAACAAACGATCAGTGCCAACTTTTGGCCGAGCTGCACTATTATACTTCTGACATCCGACCAGCCGTTTATTTCGCCTCGCTAGCCGGCGATATAAACTAACACACCCTTTCGGGCACCGACCGTTACATCATTTTGCACCACGACAAAATGGAAAATAAGCTCCGCCTGCAATAAGCAATGAGAGGACACATCATTATACGCCAGGCACAACTTGACGTCATCAGCATACATTAGTATGTTAGAGTGCAAAACTAACAGAAGGAAGGTCATTAATAAATAAGTTAAAAAGCACTGGACCAAGGTGACTACCCTGGGGTACACCAGAGGTGACTAGGATAGGTTTAGAGAGCACAGATTTGAAATACAATTTTTTGAGTTCTGTTACTCAGATACTCCGAAATCCAGGTCAGAAGGTTAGTAGGAAATCCTAAAAGGTTTAGTTTACGAAGAAGGAGAGAATGATTAACAGAATCAAAGGCCTTACTGAAGTCTGTGTAAACGACATCAGTTTGCATTTTATTCTGAAATCCTTTGATCACAAGGGAAGTAAATTCAAAAATGTTAGTGGTGGTAGACCAACATTTCACAAAACCATTCTGTAATGGTGAAATAATAGAACTACATAAGTGTTGCAGTTGAGTCGTTAAAATTTTCTCAAATGCCTTAGGTATTGCGGATAATTTGGAAATACCCTTGTAGTTTTTTATATTAGACTTTGAGCCATTTTTATGGAGAGGAATAATAAAGGATTCCTTCCAAATATCAGGAAAACAACAAGTTTCAACAGACAAGGTAAATAATTTAAGTAAAGGTTTGCAAATAGACTCGGAACAGTACCTAAGTACACATCCCGGAACTCCATCAGGACCAGGCGAATATCCAGGCTTGATCGAGTGTAGGTCGTCAAGAAGTGACTCAAAAGTGATCACCGGACCAAAAATGCAATTAGCTCTTTGAACAGGGTAAGGATATGGCACATTTGGTGAGAAGTTAGTAGAGGAATATGTGGATTGAAAATAATCAGCAAACAGATCTGCTGCATCCTGATCATCTTTTGCTTTCCTATCTTCAAAGAAAACGTAAGTTAGGTAAAGAAGACGATTTGCGTTTCATGTTCACAAAGTTATAGAACTGCTTAGGATCTTGTGCAAATTGCAGCCTACAACGAAGAAGGTAACTTTGATAACAACGTGAGTTATGTGTAATAAAAGTTGCTCTAGCAACTAAATATCGAGAGTAATCAAAAGGATTACTTGTTCTCTTAAACTTCTTATAATCCTTGACTTCACATTTTTCAACCTATCTAATTCCCGCGAAAACCAGGGAGGCCTATTAGCCTTCCCTGGATTCGAACGGGGAACACAAGCATCCAAATGAGAGTCAATGGTAGTATAAAATATTGACACAGCATTATCCAGACTAGAACAGGAGTAAAGTTCTGCCCAATCAGTGTCTAAAGTAACAATTGGTTAAGTCTAACATAATCTGCTTTACGGAAGCAACGATTCTTACGTACGTAGAATCCGATGCTACAAGAGGTACAAGAGTAGGAAGCTCTATAATCATATCGAGCGTAGGATGATAAGGATCTTCGGGATTAACAAGTGGATCACAAGCGAGAGATAATACTACAAGTAGGATCAGATACAAAAATTAAATCCATGTAAACGGTCGTTACAGTTTCGAATATGGTTAACTTGAGACAGTGACAACTCATGAAGCCCATGAATAAATTGAAGGCTGAGCGTTTGCATAAAATCACTTCCATTGTTCGCGCCGCGTTCGAATACTAGAATCAGCCGCATATTCTTCCAATGGGTATTAAATGTGGCGCTTGCCCCCTAGCAAAATCCTATTACACAATTTACATGACTTTCGTCAAACCCAAAACACTGCACAACACAACAAGAGGGCAACAAGAGCGGCATGCGCACTTCACAATGTTGCGCAGCACACTCACCAATATTCATACACACAGGGACACACAAACACCCGCACACACAGGCCAAGTAGCGCACTTTGTCGGTGCTTATACTCGTACATGTGACACTGCGCCCCAGATAAGTGGGCAACAAACACTATGCGCTGTGCCTTATGTACGTGTATGTTTGTGTGTGTGTGTGCTTGTGTGTGATTTGGTGTTTCTACATACTCGAAAATTGCCATCGGCCAAAGTTGCTGTTGTTGCTGCTGCTGCTGGTACTGCTGCTTGTTGGCATCGCCCAGCATCATAGCGTCATGTCGTTGGCAACGACGGCGATGCAAGCGCTAATTATGGAAATTAAAAACTTAGCGAAAATGTAAAAATGTGCATTTTTTAATTAAATAGAACAGAGCGTGCTGTGACATACGTAGTTATAGCATTGCCTTGCGGTGCTCCACGCCCCACCATCCGCCGTCTGTTCTTCGTATTGGTAAGAAAAGCATTGCAGATGCCCCAGAGCCAACCACGTGTGAAGCACACCCATATTGCTTGCAGTATTATTACACTTTTTGGTGGTGATGCTGCTGCTTCTGCTGCTGCTGTTGCAAGTGGAGCCTCGCTGAACACAGCTTGAAAGCTTTTGCCCCATATTCATGTTCTTTAAAATAGTATTCAATTTTAGTTTTTGATTTTATTTCACACAAGAGATAAGCTTAACTCTCACAGAATTATCTCAGTTAGTGTTTAATGCACGATTAAACCGAGTTGACGTGTAAAATCGAACTGAACTGCTCTGATGAGCAGGCTCTTTATTTATACAAAAATGCTTAGTCTAAATACATGTAAAGTGCAGCTGGATCGGGGCCTGTCGATGAAGGCAGCTGGATCGCGGCCTGTCGATGAAGGCAGCTGGATTGGGGCCTGTCGATGAAGGCAGCTGGATCGCGGCCACCGCGAACTCTCTCTTTTTAATTAATTTCCATCGATCAATCTTTCTGCTCTGGCTTCCACTGCTCCTAATATTGGTCTTCCAATTAAGAAATGGTATTTTACTGTTTTTACCCCAGCCTCCCAAATACCTCCGAAGTGAGGTCCTGCCGGGGGAATAAAATGCCATTCAATATCTCTTTTTCCAATATCGGAATACTTTGCATATTTTCGCTTATCGCCTTTCTGAATTCAAACTGATCTTTGAGCGGTTCCCATTGCAATCCTAGCGTTTTTACAGCCTCGTTTTCTTCGATACTTGGCATTTTATTTTTTCCAGTATTTTCTACAATGTCTATTATTTCTGGAGTGTTTGATATCGATTTTCTTAAATTCATGTCTGTATTTCCCAGCTCAGTTAACACTAGCTTAACTTCATTTTTAGCCTCTTCCATAGTGTCGGCTCCTGTCATTGTTTCGTCCATATAAAAGTCATTTTTAATTGTTTCTCTGACTGTTTTGTTACTGCAGTTGTTTGCAATAAAATTTTGTACCCACATGGGTACTTCAATTTTAGGCAATGCTGGTAGTTTTTCTGAAACCACAGCTTTACCACTTGTTCCTTGCTCACATATACTGAGCATGTTTCCTACATCGAACCTTAATTCTTCAACTTGATTCATAATATGCGAGTTTTTCTCAAATTGTTTTGTATTTTGTAAAACTCTATCCCACAGAAAATAAATTTTATTCCTGTGCAACGTCAGGATTTTAACATTATTAGTATTTTTTAATTCCTCCTTTACTTCCCTTAGATAATGTTGCAATGGGTTTACGATATCCCTCAATTCTTCCTCACTGCCTTTTTTTAATGGGTCTACTTTCCTATCCGAAAACATTTTTGTCATCTTATAATTAAGTTTAGTTTTGTATAAAAATTTAGATTAAAAGATGACTTATCTCGCCCTCCCGCGATGAATCTGTCCAGCGACGACGAAGATCACCACAACGACTATCGAAATTTTTCTCCCTCGACGACGACTGTCGAGTCTCCAAAAAATTGTTCTCCCTCGACGACGACTCCCACGACGACTGTCGAGCCTCCAAAAATGTTTTCCCTTGACGACGACTTCCACGACGACGGTCGAGTCTCCAAAAATTTTCTACCTCGACGACGACTCCCACGACGACGGTCGAGTCTCCAAAAATTTTCTCCCTCGACGACGACTCCCACGACGACTGTCGAGTCTCCAAAAATTTTCTCATTGACGACGACTCCCACGACGACTGTCGAGTCTCCAAAAATTTTCTCCCTCGACGACGACTCCCACGACGACTGTCGAGTCTCCAAAAATGTTCTCCCTCGACGACGACTCCGACGACTGTCGAGTCTCCAAAAATTTTCTCCCTCGGACGACTACGGCTGTCGAGTCTCCAAAAATTGTCTCCCTCGACGACGACTCCCACGACGACTGTCGAGCCTCCTCCAAAAATTTTTCACTTTCGATGTTTTGGCCTCGAAAACGCCCAACACTTTTCTGTGTATATTATTTGTATTAAACAATCTTTTCTTTTGTTTAAACAAATTATTTTATACAATGCCTCTTACCACTGTTGGGGGAGAGCAAAGTAATTTATTTTTGCAACCTGTAGCTGACTATCAGACTTTAAGGTGCTGGTTTAACTCTATGTCTCTTACCACTGGTGGGGGAAAACAATAGAGAGTCTCGAAGGACCAAATGTTTAATGTACGAGTTACGTTAAAATCGAACTGAACTGCTCTGATGAGCAGGCTCTTTATTTATACAAAAATGCTTAGTCTAAATGTATGTAAAGTGCAGCTGGATCGGGGCCTGTCGATGAAGGCAGCTGGATCGCGGCCTGTCGATGAAGGCAGCTGGATCGGAGCCTGTCGATGAAGGCAGCTGGATCGCGGCCTGTCGATGAAGGCAGCTGGATCGGGGCCTGTCGATGAAGGCAGCTGGATCGCGGCGAACGTCGCGCCGCGAGCTGCCGGCAACCCGTCGCCAGCAAATAACGGTAGTTGCGATATTTATATAGGGTGTTCATTTTTGAACATTCTGCCAAGGGCCAGCCGAGAGTCGGCGTTATCATTTGATTATTAGGCCCGACAACTTTATGGCTTGTAATCTTCTTTTACAATGATTTTTCTTATTGTATATATTATATATAGAGTGTTCATTTTTGAACAGTTAGTTTGTGCAATAAGTTGCATACAATTTCGTTTCGCTTGAATTCTGTGGTTCTCCTGGCTTAACTTGGCTTATTCATCTTTGTTTCTTGGGTGACCAAAATCGAAGCTTATAAATTGACTGTATTGCATTTGTCCACATCTTAGGCAATTGTCAACTTACCTTAATTATATGTAATTTTCGTTTGAGCTCTCACACGTTAAACACACATAATGACCACACAACGTGAAAGCTGGCCAAGAAGCGCAGGAGATGAAATTCAATTAAAGAACCAGTTTTGCATTTGAAACGTGCAGAACGTGTCTGCAAATTGCCTGGACTGCAAATTGTGGAATTTTTAATTAAATTAAATTATTATTATTATAATTGGGGATATTTGGCACTGCGACCTATAAGGTCTATTGTGCCCCCTTACTGAGCCTACAGCTCTTCCGTCAATCCCAACTCTTGCACGAATGCTAGAATCTTTGTTGGGTTGAGGGTTTCTATGTCCTTGGGCCTCATGATATGTTGCCCTAGGATGCTGCATCTTTTCCTGGTTAGGGCGACGCATTCTGTTAGGATGTGCGTCGAGGATTCCTCCTCGTATCCGCAGAACCTGCATGTGTTGCTGCTATAAATACCTAATTTGGTTAGCGCTCTCAGCCAGCCAATACGGGTTTCGGAAAGCCCACTCTACCGTAGATGCAATTCAGGCGGTCGTAAACATTGCAGCCAAGGCAATTGAGGGAACGCGATGGAGGTGGGGCGACAAGGAGTATTGCGCCGTAATAACCCTCGACATCCGCAACGCGTTCAACTCGGCGAACTGGTCGCGCATCAGGACAGCCCTGGGTAGAATTGGAGTACCACCGTACATAGCGAATATCATATCCAACTACCTGTCTGACCGGGTGTTGGAATATGATACGGAAGACGGACCAAGGAGCTACGCGGTCACAGCAGGAGTGCCACAGGGCTCCGTTCTAGGCCCTCTGCTGTGGAACCTAATGTACGATGAGGTACTTAGGCTCGAGCTACCACAGGGCTGTACCCTCATTGGCTTCGCAGGCGACCTGGCACTAGTCGTAGTAGCCAAAGAGAGCAAGTAGGTAGAGGCCGCAGCGAACGCGGCAATAAGAATTGTGGCAGAATGAATGAAGGATGCGAGCTTGGAACTTGCAGGCCATAAGACGGAGGCCGTACTCATTACAAGCCGCAAAGTAATAGAGTACATACAGGTGCAAGTCAACAACGATGTTGTGAACTCCAAGGAGTCCATAAAATACCTGGGCGTCAGGCTGGACAATAGACTCAGCTTCCGGCCGCACGTAGAGTATGTCAGCCAGAGAGCAGCCAAAATGCAAGGTGCTCTCTCGCGCATGCTGCCCAATGTTGGGGGCCCCAAGCCAGCGAGGCGCCAATTGCTGGCGAGAGTGGAAGCTTCCGTACTGCTGTACGCGGCACCCATATGGGCAACGGCTGTGTCCAATAAAAAAGGACTAAAAAGAAGGTATCGGCACCTTACAGGCTGAGCGCCCTCCGAGTGATGTCCGGCTTCCGCACGGTCTCAGAAGATGCAGCACTGGTCCTGGCGGGAATGGTGCCAGTCGACCTGCTAGCGATCGAGATGAAGGAGATTCGTACCAGAAGGATAGCTGCGCCGGCCGCTATGGAGACCATCCGAAGCTCAGCAAGAGCAGCGACGATGGACGCCTGGCAGTGTAGATGGAGCACGGCGAGCAAAGTAAAGTGGACGCACCGATTAATCCCCAATCTAGAGGAATGGATAGGGAGAAATTCAGGTGAGTTGGATTTCCACCTAACGCAGTTCATTTCAGGGCACGGCGGCTACAGGAGCTACCTGCACAGGTTAGGGTACGAGGACACCCCGCAGTGCCCGACATGCCCGGACGCCATCGAGGATCCGGAACATGTGCTCTACTATTGTTCCAGATACAGGGGAGTGTCTGGCTCAGTGCCCCCACCGGAGAGCTTGGTAGAGCACATGATGGAGTCTCCGTCACACTGGAGAGATGTCCGCCAGCTCATCATAGGCATTCAGAGGGATCTGAGATTATGCGAAACTGAGCGGCGAGTGACGGAGAGTGCCTAGTTAGGCAACCCACCCCGGTGAAGTAATACTTTGCGGTAATACCGCCGGCCGTGGGGGTGTGTGTGAGGGGGTGAGTTTAGTACGCATGCATTGACGTTGTCTTTGAATCGTGCATGCAGGTGGCCCCGGCCCCTGTATCTTCAGGAGATTCTCATCTCCGTGGCGTAACCAAAAAAAAAAAAAAAAAAAACACACACACACACAAACAGACACACATAAAAAAAAACACATTTAATTGGGCTCCGCCGCAAAATTC
The DNA here is from genome assembly GCA_035043205.1 of Drosophila trichaetosa. NCBI lineage: Eukaryota > Metazoa > Arthropoda > Insecta > Diptera > Drosophilidae > Drosophila > Drosophila trichaetosa. Next base: position 206,336 of record JAWNNE010000093.1, on the reverse strand, counting down.
AGCGCTCTGCAATTGCATTAGAATATTCGTTAAATCGGTGTCGAGGTGAAGGCCATATTTTTTTTTTTTTTTTTTATATAGCAATTTAATTTAATATTGATCAACCTACTGAAAGGTTATAAAATATTGTTTTAAAGATTGAATACATAATAACAGGGAATTTAAATTAATAACATAAACAAATAATTGGTTTTAACGTATTACAATATTACGTAACATCAAATGTAAGATTAAATATAACATTTATTGCACATTAACGAAAAATATTAACGCCCAACAGTCCAGAGGTCGCTGGTGTGGAGGCGCTTTAAGCGTCTGCGGGTTGTATTCGACCCTAGTGACGTTTTTTTTTTTGCGATGTTCGCAACCGAACATTTGAAGCAACTGATGACTGTGAAACACGTGTCGGCAATTAAAAAAGTGTGCTCTCAATAATATTTCTAAGGTTAATATTCTGAAAAAAGTAATATGAACGAAATAAATAACAAGCCCGTGATTGGTATCGTTGAGCCACTTGAACGTACTTCTCGTTAGTACTTCAACGGTCACCCGGATTGGAAAAAACCGACCAAAATGTTGTACACTCATTTACGCAAAGTTATGTGAGTTTTGAGCTGATATGCGTGACTTTAAAAATTTGCGAAAATATCTCCAAGAACTTTGCTAATGTCTCTGATTTACAGTCAATAAATTAGGTTAGTTTGCAGTTGAGATTTTGAATCACTTTCAACTGACAAATTAAGAGATAAAAAATTAGTTGCAGCTGGATTTGCTTTATATTTATTTAGTATTCTGGTATTCAAATTGAGGTGATTTACTGCTAAATACCCGATAAATAGAAGCCACAATAATTTTTCTGCTCTTTTCGGTACGACTTACTTTATAAATACAGTTTTCAATTTTATGATTATTAGATTAACGCATTTAATATTCCATTCACTTTTCGCATTGCATCGCCATATTGCATACATATACCATGCATATACCATTCTTTGAGTACAGTTAAGTACACACACACATATACACACACACACGTCCGTTGATGATAATGGCAAAAGTTGTATAATCAAAAATTATTTCATAAGCGGGCTCTGCGATAGCAAATGGATGGCACAATTCTCGCTTATAAGGGCACGCACGAATACACTACTCACAATTCCAAACCCTATGCGACTCCTCCTCCTCCTAGCAGCGTACTGTATTAGTTTTGAGCGCTAAGTTAATAATAAAAAGTTTTTGACGTTGCCAGTTTATCTTGCATAGTAACCAACAACACAAAATGTTAAGCATACGCAATGTGGTGCGCTGGGGCAGCTTTACTTATACACACACACCCACACATACAAGCATACATGTGCCAGAGAACGTGAGTGTACGAGCATGTGGCTATGGGTCAAGCCTGATTATAAAAAAACAAAAGCAATTATAAACGGGAATGTGGTTGAAAATTACATTGACGGCAAACTGTGCGCAGTTTGAAATTTTTCAATGTGCTTAAATTGCACACATATTCAAAAAGCATTGGGTCAAGCTATTTTTAAAGATGTTAGAGGAGTGAGACTGCGGTCGCCTTACAAGCGGCTGCGTTCGATAAGAGACCGATGCGGTCGCCTTACGAACGGCTGCATATTGTATTTCTATATATGTATGTATTTAGATTTAAGAATTGTTTATAAATAAAGGGCCTGATCGTCAGAGCAGGCAGTTCGAAACTAATCGTCGACTTTGAGTAAGTAAGTTTGTCGGACGGATATAAGTTAGTCATGCCAAGCAGTGAACAATATTTACATCAAACAATAAACTAAAATTTAAAATAAAAATTGCTTGAAAGAAAGCCCTTATGTTGATAGCTTGTTCATTGATTTTGTAGAGTACAGACTGTAACCGCCAACGTTTGGAGAAACCACCAACCTATGGCTAACTCGCCCCACCACTACTTGGGGGTAATAGTGGGGCGAGCGAAATCCTGGATGAGTAGCGGCGGAGGACTCTTCTGGTGGTAGCTCGTGCCGGGAGGTGGGAGTGGGTTCTTGCTTCATCCGGGAACTCTGCCGTCATAACTTTAAATTTTTTTAGAGTCCATTTTTAATTTTTCTTGGGAGTATAATCTCCAACATCAACACATTCGAAAACATGACCAAACTCCTCACCCAAAAGGTGGAGCATGAGGGTCCGAAACCATGCGGGAAGCGCTGCGGTTCCGTTGGCTTTGGTTGTTGGTTTCGGGGTGCGGGTTGTTGCTTACCCCGCTAACGCGCTCTATACCTACCCAACCAATTGGACTTCCGGCGCTGCCACATTTTCTAAGATGATTCCCTCAAGTCACATCCCAATAAGACACATAAAAAGATTACTGATTTATTGTTCTATGTTTTCCAACATTCATATAATTTTTCTTATAATTAAATTCATAACAATTATAAAAAAAATAATGTAGGAAAAAAAATTAAGCTAAATTATAACACTAATTAAATGGAAAAAAATTGATTTAATAACATTAAATAAAACATATTTTTCTTTCAAAGTAAATTTAAATTCTACTTAAAGTTAGCAGATTATATTATTTTCTTAGCTAATTGTTTTATTACATACTTATAATACCAGTTTAAATTTCATAGCATACTTCTTACAAATTTTATAGCATACTGTTTGTTTAGAGGAGTGCGCCTTTTTCACGCTCACCTATGCTCGAATTGAGTTAATTTTGTTTTAGTGATTTTATCTATTTTCAATTTCTTGTTTATACAATATTCACTCTATTTGCGTATATTATAATGTAGTTTAATTAACATTAGTTTCTGTTGTATTTAGTTTGATTTGATAAATTAAATGTTTAACATAATTAATTTATTGTACGATGCGCGTATTTTTTTTTCCAATGCGCGACCGACGAGCGATAGAAAGAGAGTGTGTGATAGATAAACTTGCATGTGCAAGGCGAAGACCAAACCCAGAGATGGGCATGCAAATGACGCTATAAAGTTACGTTACATATTTGATCGATACTATAATTAATTGGTTGTTGGCTGCTGCTGCCTCCGACACTGTTTTTAAAATTTCATTGCATACTTTTTTTCAAATTTTTTTTTTTATATTTATTCTAAATCTTATTGCATACTTTTTCAAATTTCATTGCATACTTATTCCAAATCATGTTGCATACTTTTTCAGGGTTTGTGGTTATTACCTTCTCTTATTATCTATTTTTATTTTCCCATGTTCAACTTAACTTAAAACCAATCTAACCTAAAAGGGAAGTGCGCATGTGTATTTAAAGATTTTTTTCTATTGCTATTATTTTTTTTTTTCTATTGCTATTATTATTGGGTTATGGCTGCACTTAAATTTTTCCTTGGTGATGAGGGGGTGCTCCGGTGGACACTATGTAGTTGCGTTGATGATGTTGATGATCGGTGAATTTTTACATGTTGTAGGTTGGGGCTGCACTACACGGATTCCTTAGCGATGAGTAGGGGGGGGGGGGGGGCGGGGCGCCGATGGACACGTGCGGCGACGTCGATGAATGCGGTTATGACCGGGATTGGACCGGCGATCTGCGACGGCGCGCAAGTGTTTTTATTTAGGTGCTTTATTTCGCGTGTTGCATCGCAATTTGCGTGTTCACTTGAATTTTCAGTTTTTACGTTTTTACGCTTTTATAAGCGGTGTACAGGCCGATAAAAATACAACGGGCGGCGTGCAGTCTCGGCTGATAAAAATACAACGGGCCGTGTTTAGTTAGTCGATCGACTCGAGAAAAACTAAGAGACTTTTTCCAGCATGCAGCTCGGCTTAAATAGAGCAGATTGACAAAGCTCTGGGATTCAGCATTTTTTTCAGCCGCTAACCGCAGCTTTTATCCTGACCCGCGAGAGCCAACTGCCTTAAAGTCTGCAATGATTAATTACTTGTAAAAAACCAGCATTGCCTACTTTTAACCGGCTACACTATTTACGGCTACTTCGAGCAATCGTTTATTTCGCCTCGCTAGCCTGCTCTATAAACTAACCACAACCTTTCGGGCACCGACCGTTACGATGCGCAATAAATAAAACACGTCCGTTGCAAAGAACAAGCGAAGGAGATTGAAGACATTTGAGGGACTTCCGCCATCTAGGGCTAGGTCCTCCTTCAGTCTTGCGATGGGAGATCCTGCGGGATTATAATATTTCTTTTATTGTGCATATTGTTGCAGAGAAAGGAATGTCCACACGGGCAGAGATCTGCGATACCCGGGTAAGGCTGATTAGAACAGGCGGTCGCCATCTGCCTCAGCCCACCGTTAAGAACTGGGCTATTTGTTAATCCGGGCCCCCAGCCAAGTTGACTCTCTGCACGGTCCGAGTGACACCTTAGTCCGGCCTGTAGTGAGATGAGTGGGGATAGGATGGGGGTAGGTAGTGATTCGGGGAGGTTGGATTCTGTGTGACTCTATACTTTTAGGAAGGCGGCAACAAACGCCTTGTCAGTACAATTAATAATTTTACACGTTGTTTGTCCGGGACTGCTTATTTACAGGCACAAAGGGAGGCCGTTCGCTATCCGCAACCTGCTATCCGCCTGGTGGCCTCAGCTCACCTTATCCGAACCATCCCACAAGTTCTTCAGACCAAGTATTTTCTATTTTTTTTGCAAACAAATTTTATTTTGCTATTGCTTTTCTTGTTTGTTCTTATTTTTCTACTATTAATTGGTCTTCTTATAACTATTTAATATTGAAGTTCATTAATTTAAACAATGGCGGAATTATAAGAACCGAAATAAGCAGTTCATTGGTCTGTGTAATCCAAAATTTGGAGAAGATCAAACTATGGTTAACTCGACACACAACGAATTGGGGTGTTAATGGTGCGAGCGGAATCCAATATTTGTAGCGGCTGGGTGGTAGCTCGTGCCGGGAGGAGGGAGTGGGTTGTTGCTACCATCCTGGAACTCCTTTCCTGTCATAATTTTATTTTTTTAGAGTCACGGTTATTGGAGTCTAACTCCGATGCAACACATTCAAAATAAATTATACAAATCCCCACCAAAAGGTGGAGTTTATCATTCGGATCCAATACTATGCGGAAAGCGCGGCAGTTTCGTTGGGTTTGGTTGATGGTTTCGGGGTGCGGGTTGTTGTTTGCCCCGATAAAACGCTCTTTACCCACCCATCCAATTGGACTTCCTGCGCTGAAATTGTTTTATGGAAAATATATAGGCAGATAAATTTAGCTATTGTTATTTAGTTAGGGCATTATTGCAAAAAAATAATGATTTTGTTCAACGCAAATTGGCTGGTGTCTATATATATATATATATATACAAATTTTAAATATTTTTGTGAGATATGATTTTTTTTTTCTGATTAATTTCACTGCATAGTTATCTAGGGTTATAATGTATATTTTGCAACTTTGCCGCAGGTACGAACAAACTTGGTGAAAACTTAACTGTCACCTTTGATTATAATAATTCGTATATATTTATCCTTTTCATTTCCATATTTCACATATTTTACTTCTTTTTTTGTGTAGCAATTTTATTTAACATTGATCAACCTATTGAAAGGTTATAAAATATTGTTTTGTATAAGTATAAATAATAACAGTGAATTTCAAATATATAACATAAACATATAACTGGTTTTAACATATTACAATAGCACATAACATCAAATATAACATTTGTTGCACATTAACGTTACAATTAACGTCCAACTGTCCAGAGGTCGCTGGTGTGGAGGCGCTTTAAACGTTTGCATCAATTATCTCCTCATCATCGTTCTCAGCGAGCGACTGCTCATGCGATTCGTTCAGTAGACCAATGGTATTGTTATTGTTGCAGTACAAATCATCCTGCTGATGTTGCTGATGCTGTTGTTGGAACTGCAAATGTTTCCGGAAGTTCCGCTTGGGTTTCACAAATGGTAGCAGAAATGCCATTTGCTCCGCGAGATGGCCACTCTGGTATTTAATGTAGCTCGAGAAGCCGGAACGCAGATTTCTCCAACGCTGCTTGCAGTAAGAAACACTCTCACGTGTGTCCTCGACGATCAGAGACGAGGCCTTGTCAATCTTGTCTTTGTTGCGATAATCGGGCACTTTCCACTTTCCACGAATCGAATATTGAAATCCTCTTTCTTTTACGTCACGTGATTCGTAGATATCGAATGTTGCCGTTGCTGCTGTTGGGCGTCGAGGTGGTCATATTTGCTTCACTGAGGTATGACCGTGTTGTTGAGTCGGACAGTTGGACAGTTACCACTCCTGAGCACAAACGTACAGTGCTGAGACTTGTTCTCATTGCTGCAGATGTTCCACCTTTTGGCCCAGGTACTAAAACCATCCAAGAAACTTTGCGTAACCGCTGCTGCTCTCCAAGCAGTGGTGGAGTTAAAAAATATATTTTACTGAAACAAAGAGAGAAAAAAAAATTTTATTTAATTTAATTTTTTTTTTTTTTTTGCCATTATTTTGTATTATTGCCACTAACACCAAGCTTAGAAAAGTATAATTTTTCTGTGAAATTTAACTTTACCACACTTGCCACTTTTTATGGGGATTGGCTTAACATATTTTATACCTATACTTAACAAAAAAAAATTTCAGACCATGTGACAAAACAAATAAAAACAAATTCACACGCCATTCGATGTCGGTCATAATGTTCATAGCCGGGATTTGGGCGACGATCGGCGACGACACTCCGTACTTTTCAAAAGTATATATATATATTTGTTCTTTTATTTCAAATATTTGTTCATTCATTTTTTTGTGCGATTTATTACGCTTATTTATTGAACCAAGAGCCACGTGCATTATTAATATTTATTTCGTCTTTGCACTATAGGTGCACGGGAGGTGTGCAATAACGCGATCGACCTTCAAAAAACCCAGAGAGCTTCAAGAGTGCAGCTGGGCTTAAGTACGGCAGATGAGCAAAGCTCTTGCATTCAGCAACTATCCGAAGATCTACGCTTTTATCCTGAGCTGGGCTTTCGCTGAGCTTTTGAAAGCGAACTACCATAAGGTATGCAATGGTTAGTTACTTGCGCACTGCGAACGCAGAGAATAAGAACATTAAATCATTGCCTACCATTAAACCTACTACTTTTTTTTCTGCTCCTATATTCTAATCGACATTTACATCGCACCAATAGCCTGCACCGATTTCATTTTATTTTTTTCTAGGGATTTAGTTGATCTCATCAAACAAGGATTTGAGGTCAAAATGTTTTTTAAACGTCTAAATTGATATGTATTTACTGAGTGCCTATTTACGTTTATTTGATGTTATATTTTGATGTAATTACTATTATGGTAAAATATTGTGACGACTTTCGTAAAGAAATTGTAATAACAAAGCATATATATAATTTGATGCAATTAAGGTTATACTTAAATATTCTGTTGGCTTTCGCTAAGACATTGGCACATCAAAGAGCTTTTTAATCGATTCATTAATGATTCAAATTATACTTCTCATACTCTCGCCTTATTTACGAGGACATAAAAGGCAGTGTGTTTCATTGGCGTACAATCGAGAATTAAAGTCAGTCGTATCGCGATGTTCAATCCACAGCCACTTCGAGATAACGGCTTTCGCATGCCTATGCAGTGCATTTGGTTAAAATTAAATGGTTGTTGGCCTCTAGAAACCAAGTCGCTAAAATTTAGGCCAGTTTCAGTGACGATGAAGTACATGTTTAGCTTAGCCTACACTTTATGGGCATGGTATGTTATTATATCAGTAGGAATTACAATTAGCTTTCAAACGGCATTTTTGGTCAACAACTTTGGGGATATTATTATGATTACGGAAAGTTGCTGTAGTACTTTAATGGGTGCTTTAAATTTTGTTCGCTTAATGCATCTACGACTGAACCAGCGAAAATTTCTTGAAATAATTCAACAGTTCGTAGTCGATATTTGGATACCAAAGTAAGTACAAAAAATTAAAGTACGTATCTTTTCGTAAAGGATGTTTTTTTTTCATTGAATACATTTATTGGTTGTTGAATGTTTTCTGTCTACCCAATGTCAATTTTTTGTGTTTAAAAGCGATAGATTCAATAATCTGCAATAATGTGTCCCTTGCGTCCATATACCATTGACAATTGTTTCTTATAAAGTCTGAAACAACTGTTGTGCACACACATGCATACTTACATAAATGTCATGAGCGTACCAGCACTTTATAGTATGTTGGCAACATGATATAATACGAATTGTAATTTGTTCATACCCTTAAGCCACGTTATGAGGACTGGTGGGGAGAGAAGCTTCGCCTGTCCATACTTGGCTACGCTTATACGTGTACGACTTAAGCATCTCCTATTGGCTATATCTCGAAACATCAAACAAGACTAACCAAACTTTAAAAGTAAATTTCTAGGCACTTCCTCATAATATTGCTACGAAAAAAACAAACCGGAAAGCATACAACTTGAAAGATATTATTCCAGATTTGTAAGGAAATTTCTTGTCTACGCCAACCCGCTCAAAAATTTCAAGAGCCCAATATTTTAGAAATTCGGTTACCAAATGTTATTTCACATTAATTCTATTCAATGAATAAGAAAAACACATTCACTGACAACTTTCCCACTCTCACCCCCAAAAGATGGTTGTTTGTCGCCTGTGATTAGCAGGTACAATACTGGTATCAAAGTATTCCGCAGTCGGTTACGTCCGACTGCAACGTTCTTAATTATTTCTAATTTATATTATTATGCAACTTCTGAATAGCAACATAAATGCCAAGGTTTCCAATGAGTGCCGTAAGGGGATGACTACATACCGAGTGATGAGTGTTTTGCTGTCTTGTCTGATACTCATGTATTGTATACTGCCACTGGTGGAGCTATTCTGGATTGTTGGCATCGATGCATCGACTAAGCCATTTCCATATAAAATGCTGTTTCCTTTCAACCCGTACAACAACTGGATATCATATTCGCTTACGTACATATTTACAGCATATGCTGGCATTTGTGTAGTTACAACTCTATTTGCTGAAGATTCTATATTTGGATTCTTTGTAACATACACATGCGGACAATTTCGCCTACTGCATGAGAGAATTGATGTTTTAATGGATTCCACAAATGAACAATTGTGTTTAAAACCTAACATTAATGATATTCACTTGAAACAAATACAGGAGCTTCACAGCATTGCCCAACATCATAATAAGATTATTTGGTAAGCATTCGAATGTCACATACTTTCTATATTCAGTTAAATAAGTAAATGTAAGACGTAGGCATGCGAGATGGGATAGTTTTTATTGTATGAATAGAATAGAGCACCATTAAAGAACTTTTTACAAGACTAGTGGAGTAGAATGGCAGCTATTATTTATACGCAAAGTTCAATAGGAGGCTTTCCATAAGCTGACCGCTTCCCCTTTTCTTCTTCATTATCTATACAAATTTATATCTAGAAAGAAATAATAGTATTACCAATTGATTATTCTAAGGTTCCTACTTGACCTATACAAAGAGAAACAGTGCTTGATCCATCAATGAATGTTTAGAAGAGACCCTTCAGTTGTGTATGAGTATTCAGAATCCTTCGTTTTCGAAGGATATATCAAAAGCTTCAGCTCGCAATAACCTGCACATTGATTACATTCAGGGATATTCTTCTTGCATCAACCTAGGCTAGGTCTGCCTCGCGATTTCCGACCTAGACCCTGTCTAAGCGGAAGGTGTATCATCCTGTGTTCTGCTCCTCTCTGTGCAATAGCAGTGTGCCACCTTGGCTTAGTAACCAAACTGATTTGAATATATGTATATATTTTCAATTTGACTTATAAAGATGTATTTTTAGTTTTGCTAAGCGGTTGGAAGATTTCTTTAATCCCATACTTCTTGTGAATCTGACCATTTCGGCACTTCTTATTTGCATGGTGGGCTTTCAGCTCGTTACTGTAAGTATTTATTTTTAGTTATCTAATTGTTTAATTTACTGTCATACTTATTAACAGGGTAAAAACATGTTTATTGGCGACTACATTAAGTTCGTCGTTTACATCTCATCGGCAATATCGCAGCTATACATACTTTGCGGCAACGGTGATACTTTAATACAACATGTAAGCGTTAAGAACTTGATCCTTATTATTGTACATTATTTAGTTGTCACTTATCTGTGCCCGAGTCAGACAAAAAGACTATATATCCCACAAATTTTTAAACTAGAATTACCAATTTTATTAAAAATTGATTATTCACTGCAATGTGCATTATTGCATAACGCTACGCAAGTTTAGTAAACTTCAAAAATAAATTTGTATTTTTCCGTTGTCCTAAAGTCAACAATCACGGCTTATCATCTTTATAATTGCGGCTGGGAAGGAACATGCAAATTACCATGCAGCAAGGAGTTTCGCACAAGCTTACAATTCATGATACTTTGTAGTCAGCGACCTGTGCGAATAACAGCTTTTAAGTTTTCAACTTTATCTCTTCAAAGTTTTGCAACGGTAAGATGCATATAACATAAGCTTGTTCAAAAAATTGCCAACTTTTACCTTTTTTTTTAGATACTTAGCACTTCAATGAGCTATTTTACATTGCTCCGGTCGCTTTATTTTGATGATCAATAATAAATAAACTTACTCTAAACTTTAGCAACCCTTAAAATCATCTTATCAATAATATATAAATAAATAAAAATAATAAATGCATGCACGTGGATGCTTATGCGTACAGAAAATTCTTGTGCCCGGTCATAGTAAAGAGGTCAATATGGGAATATGTTCTGAATCATAACTTCTGTTTGTGTGGGAGTTTCGTCTTTAAAAACATAAAACTTATCAAAATAATATGAAATATTAAATAGCATCGGTCGACCTAAGTCTTAATATGGACATTAAAATCCAGATCATATACTGGTCTGTGCACGCGTCAGACAACGTGTCAATAAAGCCACAATTTTAACGCTACAGACACTGCCTTAGCGTGATGGATGTTTACCTGAGCCAGCCCGGTATTGATTACCCTCGTCTTCTACTAAAGAATGGGCTCCAGCTGACGCGGCGATTGGGGCCTGGAGTTGCCCTCCAGATTCTGTCGCATCCTTTTGCAGCTCCTCTGCCAGTTCCTGTGATGACATTAGGATGTCCTCTTCTTCGTGACCGAACGTCACCTCCGCCAGCTCCTCGTCCTCCCACAAGAGCTGTTTCGGTTGATTCCTCGGGCCTGTAGCAGGAGTGTCCAATCTAGTGGGAACATCCATCCCTGCCTCCCTGATCGGTGAAGCAGGCTGCAACTTTGTAACTAAAATTGGGGAGGCTCCAAACTATGGTTAACTTGACACACAACGAATTATGGTGTTAATGGTGCGAGCGGAATCCAAGATTTGTAGCGGCTGGGGACCCTACTGGTGGTAGCTCGTGCCGGGAGGAGAGTGTGGGTTGTTGCTACCATCCTGGAACTCCTTTCCTGTCATTATTTTATTTTTTTAGAGTCACGGTTATTGGAGTCTCCGAAACAACACATTCAAAATAAATTATACAAATTCCCACCAAAAGGTGGAGTTTATCATTCGGATCCAATACTATGCGGAAAGCGCGGCAGTTTCGTTGGGTTTGGTTGATGGTTTCGGGGTGCGGGTTGTTGTTTGCCCCGATAAAACGCTCTTTACCCACCCATCCAATTGGACTTCCTGCGCTGAAATTGTTTTATGGAAAATATATAGGCAGATAAATTTAGCTATTGTTATTTAGTTAGGGCATTATTGCAAAAAAATAATGATTTTGTTCAACGCAAATTGGCTGGTGTCTATATATATATATATATATACAAATTTTAAATATTTTTGTGAGATATGATTTTTTTTCTGATTATTTTCACTGCACAGTTATCTAGGGTTATAATGTATATTTTGCAACTTTGCCGCAGGTACGAACAAACTTGGTGAAAACTTAACTGTCACCTTTGATTATAATAATTCGTATATATTTATCCTTTTCATTTCCATATTTCACATATTTTACTTCTTTTTTTGTGTAGCAATTTTATTTTTACATTGATCAACCTATTGAAAGGTTATAAAATATTGTTTTGTATAAGTATAAATAATAACAGTGAATTTCAAATATATAACATAAACATATAGCTGGTTTTAACATATTACAATAGCACATAACATCAAATATAACATTTGTTGCACATTACATTACGTTACAATTAACGTCCAACTGTCCAGAGGTCGCTGGTGTGGAGGCGCTTTAAACGTTTGCGTCAATTATCTCCTCATCATCGTTCTCAGAGAGCGACTGCTCATGCGATTCGTTCAGTAGACCAATGGTATTGTTATTGTTGTTGTTGCAGTACAAATCATCCTGCTGATGTTGCTGATGCTGTTGTTGGAACTGCAAATGTTTCCGGGAGTTCCACTTGGGTTTCACGAATGGTAGCAGAAATGCCATTTGCTCCGCGAGATGGCCACTCTGGTATTTAATGTAGCTCGAGAAGCCGGAACGCAGATTTCTCCAACGCTGCTTGCAGTAAGAAACACTCTCACGTGTGTCCTCGACGATCAGAGACGAGGCCTTGTCAATCTTGTCTTTGTTGCGATAATCGATAATTGAAATCCTCTTTCTTTTACGTCACGTGATTCCTAGATATGTGAAACCCGGAATGTTGCCGTTGCTGCTGTTGGGCGTCGAGGTGGTCATATTTGCTTCACTAAGGTATGACCGTGTTGTTGAGTCGGACGGTTGGACAGTTACCACTCCTGAGCGCAAACGTACAGTGCTGAGACGTGTTCTCATTGATGCAGATGTTCCACCAGTTTGCCCAGGTACTACAACCATCCAAGCAGTGGTGGAGTTAAAAAATATATTTTACTGAAACAAAGAGAGAAAAAAAAAGTTTATTTAATTTATTTTTTTTTGCCATTTTTTTTTAATTATTGCCACTAACACCAAGTTTAGAAAAATATTATTTTTCTGTGAAATTTAACTTTACCACACTTGCCACTTTTTATGGGGATTGGCTTAACATATCTTATACATAAACTTAACAAAAAAAAAATTTCAGGTCACGTGACAAAACAAATAAAAACAAATTCACACGCTAGGCGATGTCGGTGATAATGTTTATAGCGGTGATTTGGGCGACCGCACTCCGTACTTTTCGAAAGTATATATATATTTGTTCTTTTATTTAAAAAAATGTTTATTCATTCATTTTTTTGTGCGATTTACTACGCTTATTTATTGAACCACGAGCCACGTATATTATTATTTATTTCGTCTTTGCACTGTATTGGCACGGGAGGTGTGCTATAACGCGATCGACTTTCAAAAAACCCAGAGAGCTTCAAGAGTACAGCTGGGCATAAATACGGCAGATGAGCAAAGCTCTTGCATTCATCAACTATTCAGCAACTTTCCGAAGATCTACGCTTTTATCCTGAGCTGGGCTTTCACTGCGCTATTGAAAGCTAAGTTTCATAAGGTATGCAATGGTTAGTTACTTGCGCACTGCGAACGCAGAGAATAAGAACAGGAAATCATTGCCTCCATTAAACCTACTACTTTTTCTTCCCCTATATTCTAATCGACATTAACATCGCACCAATAGCCTGCGGTGTAAACTTCCGAGTACCGACCATTACAATTTTCTTCAAACCAATCGATTTCTATCTGATAAAATTTGTTGACAACGACGTCTCGATACTTGTAGCCGTAAATCAATCAACATTTTAGATGCCTTAGTATTTTTATGAAGCCCAACCTGTTAGATAATTTGCTGCTGTTGGTTTTTGAGCGATTTTTGTTGTATTTTTCTTTTAATTTTAACGCATTATCAGTAGCTGATGCCGACCTTCGTAATTTAATTGATATTTGCCTGTTACTCAACCCAGTATCTTTGTAAGCCAGTATCATAGCTATTTCCTCAGGTCAGTGTTTTTCCCTTTCCCTTTCCAAATTTTTGTAGGCAACAAATCGGTTTCATTATGGAAAATATTCAAAGACAATCAATATAACGCAATACTTACTTTTCCAAAGGCTTCAAAGTGACTGCCTTTATTCGAGTTTCGCACCCAAACAAACCAGAAAAAGGAAAAATCCCAAAAATCTTGGAAAAAACTAACAGAACTTTCATTCCAATGCACCATAAAAGTGTAAGAATAAACACCGATATAAAATGCGTAAGCAAGGTCCCGTTATGCTTGGTACACTTTTTAGCTCCATTAATATGTGTGCCTTTAATCGAATGTCGCAGAGTGTATGTTGATTTTTGTTGCTTCTGCGATTGTTGTTGTTGATGGTTCTGTGACAGTTTGTTACTTTGATTTTTGCGTCTTTTCAATATGCTGTTGCTGCCACGACGTACCCGCCCTTCCTGTAATGGACCTATATGGATTTTTATTGGCCCATCGCCCTTAAATTGCAGTTGACAGGCAATGTACTCCATGCTCCCGGCGATTCTCCCCTCTATACAACTTACTCACAAATCATAATAGTTCTTTACAATTTATTAACAGGCCTTATTCGCCTTACATAGATGGTAACAAAATAGGCCGCTAGGCGGCGATATAATTTTTAAACGGCGATTTAATTTTGAATTTAAATAGGAATCTTGCCAAATCAAATATTTTATGGATGACCCTCAATCCCCATTCTACCCTATTAGAGCTCTAATATGTGTTGTTGGAGCAAGGGGGGTTGATTCAAAGAGTGTTACCTAAAACTTGGCAAAAATCCGGATGCCGGATATTATTAGAATTAGGATAAAGTTAAATATTTAAATAAAGAGTATATAATAGTTACTATTTAAATTACAACAATTATCTACATACAACATTTACTTAAATACTAATAGTGTGGACCGGGTGTGCAGAAGCACTACGCCTTAGGCGCTGAATGGGGTTTTTAATAACCTAGTGGCAATTCAGATGCTATAGTACATACGTTTTTTTTGTAAAAATATGCATAAGAATTCGCACTCAAACGGAGTACAGATTCGGCTATATATGCGCTTTGACAATTCGATGTTTACAACACATACGACGCATTTAATGCGTTTACTTAATTAATTAATTAATTAAAAACGCACTCACCGGCTTAAACACGGTATGCGGTGACCATGGTCGCTGCGCATGCGCGCTTCCAACGCCGAATATCAATAAGTTGCTGAGGGATTCCTTCGTCGTCGTAACAATATTATATCAGTTGGTTTTTATCCCGGCTGCTGTTGGAATGATCCAAGCATGTCGAATTGGTAATGACGTAGAAATGGGTATGGAAAAAACCGATTAAAACCAAAAAAAAATTATAATCTGAGGCGTGACCTGCCGTCAGCCACCTGAACATATAGCATAAAGTATAAATATATATTTAAATATTATTTAAACAAGGACACTTACGCCGAATTCTATGACACAAATCACACACAAATCTCACGGATGGTTAGTGCACTCACAAATCCTTATCTCTCCTTGTTCGCGCCACGTGAATATTTAGCAGCTAAGAGACATGACCTGCCTCAACTTGATTTTCATTGTCATGTGCAAAATTCGCCCTAACCCACAAAACGGCACCTTGTGGAAACTGTTGTCACCTTAAGTTCAGCCTCGCCAACCCTGCCAACCTATTTCTTTATTTCGGCGATGTGGCCCTTTGGTATTGGTGTGTGTGCGCGTTTTTCGCTTTTTCTTTGGCATATTCTTGATTTTTTGGCGCCAAAAAGTTGGCTTTTTTTCTCTGTGTAGGTGTGATGATGGGTTATGGTTTTCTGATTTTCTAGAGTCTCAGGGTAGTTGGTGTGATAGTGGCTGCTGTGGCGTCGTGCTGGTCTTTTTGGGACCTGCAGTCTGCCGCTCACGTAATTTTTGGTGGTTTGTGGTTCGTGATGGCGGTGGGTACCAAGCTGCTCCGTGGGCACCTTAACGTTGCAGCTGCCATTTAGACGTTGTAAGTTTAGCCGTTGTTTTTGTTGTTTTAAGTTGTTGCAGCGGGGCCGATGCTATCGATAGTTGGGGCTGCCCACAGCGAAAACAAGTGGTAGCCCCAGATTATCCGCGAGAGAAAAAAGGAATGATCGAGAACGTGAAGGGCAAACAAAAGTCAAATTTTTGTGAGAGTGGCGTAGGTCAAGGAAAAGTCAAGGGCAGTTAGTTGGTGTGAAGCTGCGAAAAAAGACGGTCGAGCGGCGGTGACCGTCACGTGAAGTTGAGTTTCAAGTTTTTTTTTTGTGAACGTTTGGTTTGGTTTTTGTTTGAGTGTAGATAATTTTTCTTTTTTTTTGGTGGGAGTTATTTTTTTTGTTGTTGAAAAAAAAAAAAAGGAAAAAAAAAGAAAAAAACATTAAAGTGACGGTGCGAGTGTGAAAGCCCTTTAAGACGACAGCAGCCGCCATCACGTGACCGGAGACTGAGGAGCAGCCTGCAGCACAAAAAATTTATTTTTTTTGGGTATTAATCATTTTTTTTTGGTTACTTTTTTTTTGTTTTGCGTTGGTATCATTTATCATTATTTTTGGTACCTTATTTTTTTTGTTATTATTTACTTTTTTTTTGTCGTTAGTTTTTTTTGTTATTTATTTTTTTTGTATTGCTATTAATATTTTTGTTTTAATTTTTTTTGGTTATTATTTATTTTTTTTTGTTTGTTACTTTTTTTTGTAATATTATTAATATTTTTGTTTTCATTTTCTTTGGTTATTATTTATTTTTTTTTGGTTGTTACTTTTTTTTTTGTATTATTATTAATATTTTTGTTTTCAGTTTTTTTGGTTATTATTTATTTTTTTTGGTTGTTACTTTTTTTTGTATTATTATTATTATTTTTTTTTTGTTGTTAATTATATTTTTTTTTGTTTTGTTATTATTTATTTACTTTTTTGTTTTCTTTAAGATTAACATTTAGAATGCGGCATTATCAAATAATTTATTTCGCAATACTAGCATTCAGCCTCATTTTACTGAATAAATAGTGAAATAATGTTAAAAAAAAAAATGCAAGGCTAAGTCTTATAAATGGAGGGAATGGAGCTCCAAAAGGGAAGTTAGTATAAGGAATGTGATTGTAAGATACAAAAGGGTGGGGGGCCGAGACTATTTAATTACCCCCCACAGGAAGGGTGGGAGCGCTACGGCATTATCAGCAACGCCGCCGTTGGAAGCCGGGATCGTTTTTTTTTGTTTTGTGTTTTGAATTGCCACTGTCCGTTAGATGTGTTAGTGATGTGTAGATTTTGTGTAGTCTCGTTTATTGTACGGTCGGCGGGCAGGGTCTGACCCACCCCTAACTGAGCACTGGCTGGCCGGAGCTGCCCCATACGACAAACCGACACGTAACAAAGTTGAATCGACAATTTTATGTAGGTGTTATCGATGGATCGGCACTTTGTAACACGTCTATTGTTGGCAGTGGGCAACCTCAGCTAGCTCAGATTTCTCAGGGTTGGGTAACTCCAACCCTGCCCATAAACGGTACAGATTCGAAACAAACTCGACCTTCACAACACTAAATTTTCACCTACATGCACACACAAAATAAACGGAACAGTTGGCAGGCCTGGTGTACTTGGCCACGACGTACCCGCCCTTCCTGCAATGAACCAATGAGATATTGTGGGTTCATCGCCCTTGTATTTGAATTGGCGGTTAATCTACTCCATGACCCCGGCGATTCTCCCCTCCAAACAAATCTACTCACAATTCATTTTCTTTACTTTCTATATTTTAAGTACATTCATTATTAGTTTATTATTTATTATATAGTCAAAAAAAAATCGCCTATATAAATATTATTCTTATGGCCATTCAATCTTCAAGTGAATTGGGAGGCTTGCCAAACAAACAAGGTTTCCAAAAAAAAGAAAAACTAACCCTCAATCCCTATCCTGCCCTATTAGAGCTCTAATAAAGGTTTTTCCATGGGGGGGGGGGGGGGGTTTATAATGATAGCTTTACTCTACTGTTTGGCAAAAATTCGCATGCCGGATTTTGCCTGCCTGTTATACTTAGTGGCAAAAAAAAATTGGCTTATGCTAGCTAAATATAAAAATAGTGGTTACGTCTACAGACCGCAATGGAAACAAAAATAACTATACAGATTATGTTTTAGACACAATAAATAAATATATATACACCTAACATTTACACTTGTTCCTAATAAGGATAATGACAGGTATCCTCGGTGATTCTTTTCACATAAATACAATCATATATGCAAAAGTAAATTCAGTATAGCGATTTGGGCAGGCACACTGCGCTTCACGAGGTGACAAAAATCTTATTGTTACCACATTTAAATTGGCAACTATGTTTTCGTTAACATATTTTTTTTTTTATAATTTATAATATTTTTTTGTTGCGGATGGCTTTGGTTGTGGTGCGTGAGGCGACACCCGTTCCTTATGGAACGCACTCACCGCATGAAACAATAAATGAGGATTGGCCGTGTCGCTAAACCTGAGCTTTTCCTTTCCGGCGAATGTCGAGAGATCTGCTGGGTGGCCGCTATGGCGACGAAGACAATCAATCTCCAGTTGCTGCACTCCCGGCGGTGCCGTGGTTGACCCAACCGCAATCGGCAGTTTGGTGACCAGGCGACAAAGGCAATTCCAAAAAATTCTCGCGGTTGTGGCCAGCTGTGTGCCACGCCAAATCCAAAAAACGCGCCGGCGCGACCTGCTGTCGGCCACGCCAAATCCAAAGGGACACAGCACAAACAAAAGGTTTTGTCGCTTATTTATTTTCCGCTATCCTCATCGTCACCCATTGAAATTTTCGTTCGCGACCTGCCGCAAAATTTTAGTTCCCTCGTGTCGTGTGCAAATTCCGCCTAACCACAAAAACCAAAAAGACCGCTGTCGTCTTTTCTCATGCGCAGCTTAATCCAGACTCGGTCGCTCTTTATGCTGTTTTGAACGTGCGCGGCACTTCAATGTATGTGCGGATGTTTGGGCCTCGCACTTTTGCTGCACCTTGATGCACGTACGAATGTTGGATATAGTACTTTGATGTATGTGCGGATGTTTGATTTGCACTTTGATGCACGCACGAATGTTGGATTTCGTACTTTGATGTATGTGCGGATGTTTGATTTGCACTTTGATGCACGCACGAATGTTGGATTTAGTACTTTGATGTATGTGCGGATGTTTGATTTGCACTTTGATGCACGCACGAATGTTGGATTTTTTTAAATTTAAAAATCTTTATTATAGTTCGCAGCACTTTGACTGATTTTTTTAAATTTAAAAATCTTTATTATAGTTCGTAGCACTTTGACTGATTTTTAAATTCTTTTCCAAAAAAAACGTGACCGCCACTGACCGCTGCGTTTCTTTTCTTTCTGCCTCCTCCGTCTCGACTGATCTCTGACATTTCTTCGACCTCCAAATCCCCAGATCGTTGCCCTTTTTTTTTCTTCTTAAAACCCACTCGGATAATTTTCAATTATCTCTCTCTGAGCCCGCGAACTCTCTCTCCCTTTTTGTGGCGGTATTCGATAGGCGCTATCGATACTCCACGATGAATGCAACAACGCACGGCAATTTAAAGTTATGCTCTGGCCTGAACTTTAAAAATTGTCGTCGCATTCCTCGCGGATTTGACGGTTGCCCTCTGCAAACCTCGCCCAACGTAGGCCACACCCACGCTACACCCTACTTAAAATCGGAGATCTTTAGCGTGGACGACGCCTAAAGATCTCGCGTTTTTGTCCTCGACTTCGTAGGCGTTGTTTCCGACGGCTCTGACGACTCGGCACTTCCGGAACTTTCTGGCGAACTTCGCGTTAAAGGCCCTGCTGAAGTCGCTGAGCACGAAATTCCTTCTGTAAACCTCTTGTCCGGCTACAGCGTGGAACTTTCGTGCCCGCTTGTTATACTGCTGCTGGCTGCGTTCAAACGCCTTGTGCAGATGCAGCTTTACCTGTTCTTGCACGACCCGGATCTTGTCCTGCGTACCCAAACCGGAGATCGCGTGCTCGCCCATAGATCTCAGCTTCCGTGCGAGCTTATAACAGGCCCCATTCAAGAACATGTGCTGTCCAAACACCGCAAAAAATGGTGTCACCCCGGTTGCCGAATGGACAGCATTTCGAATCGCCACCTCAATTTCGGGCAAAAGTGATCCCATTCCCTGTGATCCCGCTCCAAGTACGCGCGGATCGCGGCGAGCACCGTTCGATTCACCCGCTCGGCTGCATTGTTTTGCGGTGAATATATGGCCGTTCTCATGTGGGTGATCCCGAAAGCTTCGACCATATTTTCGAAATTTTTGGACACGAATTGTCGACCATTGTCCGAATGGATGGTTTCGGGTACGCCAAATTTGAAGAAAACTTCGTGTACGAGAAACTCGACGACATTATCTGCCGTAGCGTTCTTCATGGCCTTCAGAAAAGTAAATTTCGAAAAGTGATCGACGACTACGAAGACCCATGCGTGACCTCTCTTCGATCGCGGGTACTTTTCCAAAAAGTCAATATATAATTTTTGAAAAGGCCTTTCTGTCTTTACCTCCTGCCCTATGGACACTTGCATCCTATGATTCGGGGCCTTCGTTTCTTTGCACACCACACATTCCCTCACATAATCTCTGACTTGAATCGCCATGTTAGGCCAGTAAAACTGTCTCCGTAACAAGTGCAACGTTTTCGCTACGCCTCCGTGAGAAGCCTTCGCGTCCACGTGAGCCTGTTCTATGAGGGTGGACGCCAGAGATTCCGGCACCCACAACTTCCACAAAGTGCCTTCGACTTCATCTTCCAATCTATCAAACCCGGTTCGTTTGTACAATAGCCCGTCCTCGACGCGCAAATCCGTCGTATTCTGCCGACTCAAATTCCACCGTTTGTATACCTAGCAACTGGTTCAAGTCAAGCGATAGGTCTGCTACGCATCGAGATAATGTGTCAGCGACAACGTTGTCTTGCCCTTTACGATGCTCAATTTGAAAATCGAAATGTTGCAGACGTAACGACCACCTCGCTAAACGTCCATTCAAGTCTCGCAAGGACATAAGCCATTTAAGACTCGCGTGATCTGTTATCACCGTGAATGGCATCGACAGCTAAAACCGCTGCGAGGCATTCTTTCTCCGTTACGGAAAAATTTTTTTGGTGTTTATCCATTTTGGCGGAGAAGAACGCAATCGGTCTTTCGTTACCCTCGGAATCAACTTGGAACAGTACAGCCCCAACACCATAATCCGAAGCATCGCACTGGACATAGAACCTACGCGAAAAGTCCGCATGTACTAGTACGGGTGCAGATGTAAGCGCCTCTTTCAGCCTTCGTACCGCTTCGGCCGCCTCGTCGCTCAATTTAAACTTGCCCCTTTTACCTCCTTTCAAGGCATCAGTCAACGGAGTTGCGATTTCTGCAAAGTTCTGTATGAATCGACGGTACCATCCTGCCGTCCCTAAAAAACTGCGCACTTCCTTTGCGGTTTTGGGATTTGGAATACTTTGAATAGCGGAAACGCGTCCTGGATCGGTTCGCAAAGTTCCTCCCCTACTATAAATCCAAGATATTTCAGGCTCTTAAAACAGAACTTTGATTTTTTTAGGCCTATCGTTAAATTTGCCTCTTTCAGTTTCTGTGCCACGATT
Source organism: Drosophila trichaetosa (assembly GCA_035043205.1). Classification (NCBI taxonomy): domain Eukaryota; kingdom Metazoa; phylum Arthropoda; class Insecta; order Diptera; family Drosophilidae; genus Drosophila; species Drosophila trichaetosa. The sequence continues at coordinate 184,766 of JAWNNE010000093.1, read as the reverse complement.
TTCAAATACCGCATATGCGTCTCAAAGTCCGGAGCTATAATCAATAGATCGTCCAAGTACACAAATACGTTGGACCTGAGCTGCGACGGTATAACTTTGTACATAAGACGGCAGAGTCTTTGAGCGGCATTGCACAGTCCAAAGGGCATTACTACAAACTGGTAGAGCGGACGACCAGGCACAGTAAAAGCCGTGTATGCTTTGCTGCCTTCATCCAACTCTATTTGCCAGAATGCGAATTTAAGGTCTACGCTGGAAATATAATACGTCTGGTCGATACGCGATAGAATCCCCTCGATAGATGGAAGTGGATAAGCGTCCTTTACGGTGACAGCGTTGAGCTTGCGAGCATCCAAACAAAATCGATTTTTGTCCGACCTTCGCACAATTGTAGTGCGGTTACTCCACGGGCTATCACTTTCTTCGATAACTCCCAAGGCCAACATCTTGTCCACCTCACTCCAAACAACTTCCTCCATCGCCGGAGACAACGGATAATGTCGGCCTTTCACCGGAATAGCGCCTTCAACCAGTTCTATCTTGTGGGTTAGAACAGTCGTCTTCCCCAACCCGGCATTTTCAAAAGCCAAGAACTCCGCTTTTATCGTGTCTAATTGATCCTGCTGTTCCGTATTCAGTTTCCAAGCATCTACCTCTAATTCTTGGGGTCTCTCTTCTACATAGTGCTCGATTTCTCCAACTATTTCAGGCTTCTTACTCATCGATTCAACCGAGGAGTGCGCTTCTACTGATCCTAATACCTCAGGAGCTAATCCAAAAACTCGCCAGAAATCGATACCGAAATATGCCTGCTGCTCGAGGTACGGACAGATGTAGAAAGTCATATTTTCCTTCTTTTCCCCGTATGTGACTTTAGTGCGTACTCGGCCTATGATGGATCGATCTTCACCCAAAGCTGTCCTTACACTGGACACATAGCGTTCCACTGGAACGTTGATCCCATCCAAAAACTCACGAGAGCCACGCCCTAAAATGCTAACGGAAGCACCGGTATCCAAAAGTCCAGCAATTGTTTTCCCTTCAATGCTGATTTCGGCAAACACCCTCGAATCTCGACACTCGCCTCTCTTTACGGACTCCGCCACTTGTTTTCTTTCCAAGCGCCGCTTCGAGAATCGTTCGCGCGCTTTTTTCACTCTGCGAGTAACAAGACGCATGCCTTCAAGCATCCGTCTCTCAAAAATCTTATTCCTAGCTATTCTATATGCCCTTATCCTTCCCCGGTCTGGTCACGCCCACTCTGCCGTTTCCCACACATTCCGGGCATTTGGGAGCAATGGTATTTGGCCGCCCACAGCGATAGCAAAAGACCTTTCGCTGCTCGCTCAGGCAATCCCTCCAGTTATGCCCTTGCTGGCTATAGTTCCAACACCCCGTTTTCGAGTTTGCCGGTCTCTGGCGGATCTCCTCGACCTCCGGTTCGACCTCGACTTCATCACCGGGGTCGTCGCGCATGGCACTGACGTTCTTACTTGGACTCGAATACTTCGTCGGCCTGCTATATTGAGAACTACGCCGCCCCAAGTTCGACTCTATCTCGTTGCATTCTTCCCGGAGGTGGTCGACAGAGTATACATCCATGGCATAGATGTAACGTCCTATCGCCTCTCTCAGGCCCTTTTTAGTCAACTTAATGATTCTCGGCTCGGGAAGCGGAGTTTTCAAACGAGATGCCATACTCATCATGGCCTGGATAAAGTCATTGACTGACTCTCCAGGGAGTTGTTGGCGCTGCCTCAATTCCTGTACGCGATCTACGTCATCCCAACTGCCACGAAACCTAGTGAGGAGAGCCTTCCTCCCAGGAGCGGATCGATCGGCCACTCTCGGGCTCGCCCTGTAACCAAAACGTGGAAGTTCCTGAGGACTTCTTCCCACGGGCACTGAAATTGTGTCTTAAGGTATTCGACCTTAAACACGAAGTCTTCCACGGACCCTCTGTCGTTTGAGCCGTCGAAGGACACTTCCCACTTATCCATTTTCGCAAATGGTCGACCCAGATGACTATCGCAGTTCGGGCGACGTCGGTTCTCAGCCCCTGGATTCTCATTAGTCCTTGGTGCCTGCCTATAATCGCCACTCCGCCTGTTCAGTTGTGGCCTATCATCCGTGCGTGGATTGTGCCAATTCCACTCACGCCCGCCGTTCAGTCCACTCGAGGTATTTGACCTCTCCGACTTCGACGGTGGCTTTGGAGCTGGTTTGGCGGTTGTGCGCTGTTTCGGGACGGCTCCCTGATTCGATTTTTGCTGTTCGGATTCAGGGCTAGCTGCTGCTGTCGACGTCTGGCTTCGTATCATGGGAGTTGGCAATGGTCGAACGATATCATTGACGGCCTTCATCATTTCTTGGAAACCAAGTCGCAGTTCCTCCCGAAAAACTTGCGCTATCACAGAATTCATCGAATGTCTATACGTCTCTTGAGCCTGCAGAATCGCAACGTTTATCGCGGAAGCTATTTCCGAATCGATTCCTGCCTGAGAATGACTCGCGTCCGGCTCCTTCTTCTCTCTTCCCGTCATGGCAAAATTTTATATCAAGGTCGACCGAACTACTAGTAATACATAACAAAACATTACTATACACAATATACACAGATATATACAATATAAACAGATATAAATACTCTCACTCTCAAACTAAAACTTGTAAGGGGGAATCACCGGTGGTCGGTATCAATCGCCATTCCAACCTACGTCGCTAACCAAACTGTTCACATTCAAACTAACAAAAGAAAATTTTTACATAATTTACTCGAATGATATTAACTGGTTCGATCGTCAGCTATGCTGACGGTCCCCAGTTGAATCATTCCTTTTGGTACGTTTCCGGTCAAATTTGCCTGTCGACTCGAGATCCATTTGGCAGGATGCAGCGCATGGCTACGTAACTGTCGTACCATGGGTCACCCTGTCCAGACAGAACCCGCTGTCGACACGCAAATGAGTGGAAACACACATAACGAAAATACTAACAACCCACTAACAGTACGTGCATCCTGTTCTCTATAAAAAAAACTTTAGCGCCGTCTCATGACCGGTAGCAAACTTCACTGCCTTGTTCAAAGCGTGAGTGACATACCGACCGTTTCAGTTTATTTATTTTTTATGCTTTTGAAATCATCACGCTGATCGTTCGAACCTTTGCCTAGCGCCGTTCTCGCGATCCTGATAATTCCAAAAAGCCATTTAAAAATTGAGCGCCATTCTTGTAACATGTCTATTGTTCGCAGTGGGCAACCTCAGCTAGCTCAGATTTCTCAGGGTTGGGTAACTCCAACCCTGCCCATAGACGGTACAGATTCGAAACAAACTCGACCTTCACAACACTACATATTCACCTACATGCACACACAAAATAAACGGAACAGTTGGCAGGCCCTTCCTGCAATGAACCAATGAGATATTGTGGGTTCATCGCCCTTGTATTTGAATTGGTGGTTAATCTACTCCATGACCCCGGCGATTCTCCCCTCCAAACAAATCTACTCACAATTCATTTTCTTTACTTTCTATATTTTAAGTACATTCATTATTAGTTTATTATTTATTATATAGTCAAAAAAAAATCGCCTATATAAATATTATTCTTATGGCCATTCAATCTTCTAGTGAATTGGGAGGCTTGCCAAACAAACAAGGTTTCCAAAAAAAAGAAAAACTAACCCTCAATCCCTATCCTGCCCTATTAGAGCTCTAATAAAGGTTTTTCCATGGGGGGGGGGGGGGAGGGTTTATAATGATAGCTTTACTCTACTGTTTGGCAAAAATCCGCATGCCGGATTTTGCCTGGCTGTTATACTTAGTGGCAAAAAAAAATTGGCTTATGCTAGCTAAATATAAAAATAGTGGTTACGTCTACAGACCGCAATGGAAACAAAAAAAACTATACAGATTATGTTTTAGACACAATAAATAAATATATATACACCTAACATTTACACTTGTTCCTAATAAGGATAATGACAGGTATTGTGAGGAGCCATATAGCGACGACAAATAAATATATAGATCTGTATATTTATGAGTGCTATATGCGCCCCTCACAGTAACTGCACATCAGACCAAAGTCCGGCTCTGGTTGCAGTTGCGGCGAATTCGCTCTCTTTCGTCCTCTCCCTTTCGTGCGCAGTTTGTCAGCCGTATGAGCGTGTCTGCCACACATGCCGCCAGGGCATGTGCCGTTATAGTGTGAGGAGTATTGCGGGCGCAATATATCTATCCCTACTCACACTATCGGCAGACATAGGTTGGCAACAGCGAATGGCAGTGGAAAATTACCAGAAATCACGCCACCGAGGCGATCACGTGATTTCTGGTACAGTCCCGGCAAAAGGTCGCGACCCGGCCTATAAAAAGAGCGCCGCAACGCAGAGAAGACAGTCAGTGAAAACCCGAGACGCGAAGCGGAACCTCTGTCGAACGACAGAGCCAACTGAAACAGTATACACAGTGGGAAGGGGACACGCTGCCCAACCATTGTTAAACCACCAAGTAAAATCAACGCGAGTGCGTCCAAGGAACCCAACACCGAGTGAAGGTTTCGGATACAGGACACTGAGGTCCTTGAAAGTGGAAGTGTGTGAATCCTTGCTACGTTCAAGTTGTGCCACGAGGCGGGGCCTACACAGCGACAAGCCAAGCGTGCGATAACCTGCCTGAAGTTCGACAGCATACGCGCGAAATACGTTTGGTCAAACGGAGCCGTATGAGAAGCTGTCGAACCAGTGCGAAGCCGCGGACTGGTGAAGCTGGTGTACGGGGTGCCTCGAACCAACTTCTCCGAACAGGATCACACGCCGAAACCAGCCAAGATCTCAACAAGTGGCCGATGGGACAAAATCAGACATTACCAAATTATAAATTGTGTCCCAATTAATTAATTAAATAAAACCATACGCAGGAATTTAATATACAATAATTGTGTCATTAGTTATCACGCCGCAACCAGTTTTACAAATTTGTTGCACGAATCCACAGCTCGACTGAGCGTTAGCCCGGCAAGCATAATAGGTTCGTTACAACTGGCGCCCAACGCTGGTGGTTGTGATAACTGATACATAATTGAATATATATATTAAACGAAAAATATGGTTCGCGCGTGGGTGTACAACCTCAAAAAGGAGGAAGTTGTAAAGTATGGAGACGAGTTCCAAGTGGAGCTGAGTGGCACACTGGACGTTATGCGTCGACAGTTTGGAGAGTGGGTGGATACTCACGAATCCAAACTGCCATACACCACGCGGATTGCGGAATTGGCGGCAATTCATAGCAGAGCGTCACCGGCGAGGGAAAGCGGACAAGTTGCGGATGCAAGAGAAGCGACGAACATTGATTTCGCGCATTTGAGCATACCGACAACCAGCACAGCAGCGCGCGCGAGAGACAACCACCACACAGTTTGGGAAACATCGGCACCACAGCCATCGAAGAGGGTATCAAGACGCGAACACACGACGACGACCATGGCCCAAGAATACCCAAGGGTAGCGAAGCAAGTTCGGGAGTGGAACTTTCGCTTCGACGGCACAACGGAGCCGCTCGAATTCTTGGAGCAGGTCGAGTGGTCAGCGGATACATATGGACTCAACCTGGATCTGGTTCCCAGGGCCATGCCCGAACTCCTCCAGGGCATGGCGTTAAAGTGGTATGTAGCCAATAACCGGCACTGGACGAGTTGGGCAACATTCATCCGAAGCTTTCAAGAGTACTTTCTGCCGAGAGGCTTCTTCGAAAACTTAAAGGACGAAGTCAACCACAGACGGCAGGCTATGAACGAGCCATTTAAAGTGTACATGGTGGAAATGCAGACGCTCATGCGGCCACTGCAATATCCGGCAGCCAAACAACTGCTCAAAATATATAATAACAGCCTCCCAGACCTGCGAGCATACGCACGGTCAGATCAATTCGGCGATTTGGAGGAATTGATGTATTTGGCCGTTATGTTTGAGGAGCTCGAGGCTGACAGAGAAAAATTGAGACAGCAAAGCCACATGGATCAGCCGAACTATAACGCTCCGCAGCAGAGGCAGGGACAGCCTAATCAGAGACGCGTGGAGCACTCGAGGTACAACGCCCCGCAGCAAAGGCAACCTCAACAGAGACGCGGGGAGCCACCACGGCGACATATGGAGTCACCACAGATGCGCCACTACCGCCAAATAGAGCCAGCGCCAAGGCAAGATGGCCCACGGCTTATGCGGATAACGGACAGCGGACGGACACAGAGAACCGAAGCCGACACGGGCCCCAGACCAGCCCCGAGGACGAGACGCGACAATATACAAACACATATAAATAATCCAGCGACGGCCTGCAGATGTTGCGGCCAGGAGGGACACCGTGCGATAGAGTGCACAAATCCCATGCTAGATTATTGTTGGATATGTGGACGTATCGGAGTTCGTACGTCGGTATGTTGTCCGTCGGGAAAAGGACACCGGCGTCCACCACCGAGAAGCGAGCGGCAGCCGAAGAAGGGCAGCCCCAAGACGCTAATCGGCAGCCTGCAGGACGAGGGAGCGCAGCTGACAGCGGTCGTAGAGATCGGCAACTGCCAGTACAAGGCTACGATCGATACAGGGGCCACGAGTAGTTTCATTAGCGAGAAGCTAGCTCGTGGACTGTTCGACGTAGGCCGACGACGCGCAACCGAACTGCGAGTCCGTATGGCAGATGGTCGAAACAGCGGAGTCCGAGAACAAGTCGAGGTGAATATCAGACTCGGCAAGAGCAGTATGGATATTGCTCTACTGATACTCCCTGGAGTCATCGATGGCTTAGTTCTCGGATGGGATTTTCTGTCGGGCATGGGAACGGTTTTGGAGTGCGCAGGCCTGAGGATAAATATACCGGGAAAGGGAATTCGAGAGCATCAGGAGGAGAGACTGTACATAGCAAAGACAGTCAAACCAACCAGGAGTGTTGCAGATGCCAAATCTCGACAGCCCCGGAAGGAGACATGCCGGAGAGTCTCAACGGTGGAAGACGCGATGGACCAAGCGAATAAAAAGTGCCACTGGATCCAGAAGATGCGAACCACCATACGCCAAGAATCCCAGAAAGTTTCCAGACTACATGGAGAGATCCGGAAACTTATACAGGCACATCCCTCACAGAGCCGGAACAGAGGATGTGACAGCCTGGAAGTTGTGTGTGCCAACCGGCAAGAGGACACAAGTCCTAAAGGAGGACCACAACACCGCCGCCGCAGGACATACGGGGAGTCGAAAGACAATAGCCCGGGTAGCAGCGCACTACTATTGGCCAGGATTATATAGAGACGTAAGAGCATATGTCCGGCAATATAAGGCAAGTCAATGGGCCGCGGTCGAGGACTCTCAGGACCAGGCAAGGCATTGCAAGCTTCGGCGCAAGCAATGGAACCCCCGAATGGAGACAGGGTGTGGGTGAAAGGACACCACCTGTCAAATCCAGCAGAGAAGCGGATAAGGACGGCCCATGTGAGCGACTTGAAGCCGCATAGCAACGAGGCAGGTGAGCCCCTGAATCCCCAAAATTAAAAGGGGGGGAAGATAAGTGTGTCTCCAAGACTAAATTTGGATTCACACTTATACACCTAGTATAACAACAAAATAAATATATATATATATATAATAAAACAAACGCCCAGTAGGAAAAGGGTAAGAATAAAAAAAAGAAAGGGTATACAAAGGTCGTATACACCTATATACATAAAATAATAAAATAAATACGGAGAAATTAAATGAAAACGCCCAAAGGAAAGGGTAAGAATAAAATAAAAGGAAGGGTATACAAAGGTCGTATACACCTACTTATAACAAAATAGTGATAACTAAACCAATATATATATATATATATATATACACATAAATAAAATAAAACACCAAGCATAACAAAAAAATAACTATAAACAATAATTGGAGCCCTAAGGCGGGTCCAAACTAGGTAGACAGCCCTGATCGCGGCGAAAAGTCAATACGCCACAGCTATTGCCGAGAGCAAACAACAGCTATGACAGTGGGAGAGGATGGCCATGACCTGCGCTTAAGGTTCATGCGCAAAGTGCAACGGCCGTCGAAAGCGTTATGCTTACCGCTGACAAGAAGGAAAGAACAAAACGGCAACAACGCTTGCGCTTCGAGAGAAGAAGCGCAACGACCGCCGAAAACATATTAACTGCTCTCCAAGCAATGAAAACGTCTGCTCGTCGCTTTGGCGTAAATTTGCAACAACACCGTGCACACGCCAAAGAGAGCAAGCGCAGCGACCGCCGAAAACGTTTCGCGCTTCGCTGTTGACGAATCGGACAACAACAATGGTTGACCCTAGGAGAGCGCAAGCGCCGCGACCGCTGAAAAACGTTCGCTCACCGTTGTTGACGAATCAAGCAACAACAATGGCTTGCCCTAGGAGAGCGCAAGCGCAGCGACCACTGAAAAACGTTCGCTCACCGCGGTTGACGAATCGTACAGCAACAATGCTTGCACTATGAAGAGCACAAGTGCAACGACCGCCAAAAAGTTTGCTCGACGCTTAGCAACAGCGGATTTAAACACTAGTGTAGAGGCGTGCGCAGAACCAAAAATTCCGTTGGTTAATCACGCACACTAGTGTTGAGACAGGCACCGGTAAATAGAATAACCCGAGAGAGAGGGTAATATTGAGGCAAAAAGGAAGCTTCAATCAAGCACACAAGTCAGTACGATCGCGGTGTCCAGGCGACCTGGTGACTTGTATAGTGCGCGTGATACGCGTAAGGCGTACGTGTACGGGTGCGTGCGTGTGTGTACGTGTGGGCACACGAAATAAAAAAAAGGTATAAAATAAAATTGTGTTATAAGTTGGCAATGCAAGCGACACCAACAATAATACAATTAAATCGAATCAAAACGACAGCGACAGCAGCCGATGCAAAAAAGCAAGCAGCACACCTCGAGCAGCAACAGGAGCTACCATAATTGGAATCTGTCCTCGAGTCTGATGCTGGACAAGTGGGAGACACTGGTCGGGTGAGTGTGCCTGGCCATTGCCAGCTATTTTGGCTATCGGGGCTATTTGGAGGTACAGAGCGAACAGAGCGACGCATCATGACGGTCGCAACGAGGGACGCGAAAGCCCATACAATCCTGTCTCCGAGGTCGACGAAGGGGAACATGGCGAGTCATCGGATGATGACGACGACACCATGCCCCCCAGACCTCGAGATGGCAAGGACACCAGCCCTGCTAACGGCGGAGAGCCGATACACGAGGGCGGAGAGGAGCATGGCCAGTCATCGGGCGATGACGACGACACCATGCTCCCCATTCCTCGGGTTGACGAAGCCATCGTCATCCCTACACATCAACACAGCCGCCGCCGCCGGGACAGTGGAAGTCTTCCACTGCCGAAGAAAGAGGGGAGTGTGAGGAGCCATATAGCGACGACAAATAAATATATAGATCTGTATATTTATGAGTGCTATATGCGCCCCTCACAGTAACTGCACATCAGACCAAAGTCCGGCTCTGGTTGCAGTTGCGGCGAATTCGCTCTCTTTCGTCCTCTCCCTTTCGTGCGCAGTTTGTCAGCCGTATGAGCGTGTCTGCCACACATGCCGCCAGGGCATGTGCCGTTATAGTGTGAGGAGTATTGCGGGCGCAATATATCTATCCCTACTCACACTATCGGCAGACATAGGTTGGCAACAGCGAATGGCAGTGGAAAATTACCAGAAATCACGCCACCGAGGCGATCACGTGATTTCTGGTACAGTCCCGGCAAAAGGTCGCGACCCGGCCTATAAAAAGAGCGCCGCAACGCAGAGAAGACAGTCAGTGAAAACCCGAGACGCGAAGCGGAACCTCTGTCGAGCGACAGAGCCAACGGAAACAGTATACACAGTGGGAAGGGGACACGCTGCCCAACCATTGTTAAACCACCAAGTAAAATCAACGCGAGTGCGTCCAAGGAACCCAACACCGAGTGAAGGTTTCGGATACAGGACACTGAGGTCCTTGAAAGTGGAAGTGTGTGAATCCTTGCTACGTTCAAGTTGTGCCACGAGGCGGGGCCTACACAGCGACAAGCCAAGCGTGCGATAACCTGCCTGAAGTTCGACAGCATACGCGCGAAATACGTTTGGTCAAACGGAGCCGTATGAGAAGCTGTCGAACCAGTGCGAAGCCGCGGACTGGTGAAGCTGGTGTACGGGGTGCCTCGAACCAACTTCTCCGAACAGGATCACACGCCGAAACCAGCCAAGATCTCAACAAGTGGCCGATGGGACAAAATCCAGACATTACCAAATTATAAATTGTGTCCCAATTAATTAATTAAATAAAAACCATACGCAGGAATTTAATATACAATAATTGTGTCATTAGTTATCACGCCGCAACCAGTTTTACAAATTTGTTGCACGAATCCACAGCTCGACTGAGCGTTAGCCCGGCAAGCATAATAGGTTCGTTACAGTATCCTCGGTGATTCTTTTCACATAAATACAATCATATATGCAAAAGTAAATTCAGTATAGCGATTTGGGCAGGCACACTGCGCTTCACGAGGTGACAAAAATCTTATTGTTACCACATTTAAATTGTTTTCGTTAACATATTTTTTTTTTTTATAATTTATAATATTTTTTTGTTGCGGATGGCTTTGGTTGTGGTGCGTGGGGCGACACCCGTTCCTTATGGAACGCACTCACCGCATGAAACAATAAATGAGGATTGGCCGTGTCGCTAAACCTGAGCTTTTCCTTTCCGGCGAATGTCGAGAGATCTGCTGGGTGGCCGCTATGGCGACGAAGACAATCAATCTCCAGTTGCTGCACTCCCGGCGGTGCCGTGGTTGACCCAACCGCAATCGGCAGTTTGGTGACCAGGCGACAAAGGCAATTCCAAAAAATTCTCGCGGTTGTGGCCAGCTGTGTGCCACGCCAAATCCAAAAAACGCGCCGGCGCGACCTGCTGTCGGCCACGCCAAATCCAAAGGGACACAGCACAAACAAAAGGTTTTGTCGCTTATTTATTTTCCGCTATCCTCATCGTCACCCATTGAAATTTTCGTTCGCGACCTGCCGCAAAATTTTAGTTCCCTCGTGTCGTGTGCAAATTCCGCCTAACCACAAAAACCAAAAAGACCGCTGTCGTCTTTTCTCATGCGCAGCTTAATCCAGACTCGGTCGCTCTTTATGCTGTTTTGAACGTGCGCGGCACTTCAATGTATGTGCGGATGTTTGGGCTTCGCACTTTTGCTGCACCTTGATGCACGCACGAATGTTGGATTTAGTACTTTGATGTATGTGCGGATGTTTGATTTGCACTTTGATGCACGCACGAATGTTGGATTTAGTACTTTGATGTATGTGCGGATGTTTGATTTGCACTTTGATGCACGCACGAATGTTGGATTTTTTTAAATTTAAAAATCTTTATTATAGTTCGCAGCACTTTGACTGATTTTTAAATTCTTTTCCAAAAAAAACGTGACCGCCACTGACCGCTGCGTTTCTTTTCTTTCTGCCTCCTCCGTCTCGACTGATCTCTGACATTTCTTCGACCTCCAAATCCCCAGATCGTTGCCCTTTTTTTTTCTTCTTAAAACCCACTCGGATAATTTTCAATTATCTCTCTCTGAGCCCGCGAACTCTCTCCCTTTTTGTGGCGGTATTCGATAGGCGCTATCGATACTCCACGATGAATGCAACAACTTTTATGGATGTGTTATTGGTGGATCGTGTTACGCGTCGGTTTGTCTGCATGGGGCAGCTCCGGCCAGCCAGTGCTCAGTTAGGGGTGGGTTTGACCCTGCCCGCCGACCGCACAACAAACGAGACTACACAAAATCTACACCTCACTAAGAACAGCTGTTCTAACTGACAGTGGCAATTCAAATCACAAAACAAAACAAAAAAAAAAACGATCCCGGCTTCCAACGGCGGCTTTGCTGGGGTTGCCGTAGCGCTCCCGCCCTTCCTGTGGGGGTAATTAAATATTCTTGGCCCCCCACCCTTTATTATCCTCAAATCATATTCCTTCCGAACCCCCTTTGGGTCCCCCTCCCTCCATTTATAATGGTTTGTGCCGCAGGCTGCTCCGTAGTCTCTGTGGTCACGTGATGGTGGCTGCTGTCGTCTCAAAGTGCTTTTATATTCGCACCGTCACTTTAATGTTTCTTTATGGCCATCGGCACCTCAATGTTCTATTAATCCGATGCCGTCACTTTAATTTCTTTTCAACAAAAAAAAAACTAACTCTCACCAAAAAAAAAAGAAAAAAATAACTAAACTCAAACGAAAACTAAACTAAACGTTCACCAAAAACTAAACTAAACCTTCACAAAAAAAAAAACTTAAAACTAAACTTCATGTGACGGTCACCGCCGCTCGACCGTCTCTTTTCGCAGCTTCTCACCAACTCCCTGCCCTTGACTTTTCTTGACCTACCCCACTCTGACAAAAATTTGATCTTCGTTTGCCCTTCACGTTCTCGATCATTCCCCGGATTATCCCCACTCGGATAATCCTCCGTTATTTTGGAGCTTTCGAGGACGCGAATTCTCTCGCTCTCTTTTGAACCTAGGGCTACCACTCGTTTGACGCTGTGGGCAGCCCCAACTATCGATATATAATTGGCCCACCGCAACAGTCGGCACTTTTTTTTTATTTCGTTCTCTGGTTCCAACTTTGTTACGCGTCGGTTTGTCTGCATGGGGCAGCTCCGGCCAGCCAGTGCTCAGTTAGGGGTGGGTTTGACCCTACACCTCACTAAGAACAGCTGTTCTAACTGACAGTGGCAATTCAAATCACAAAACAAAACAAAAAAAAAACGATCCCGGCTTCCAACGGCGGCTTTGCTGGGGTTGCCGTAGCGCTCCCGCCCTTCCTGTAGGGGTAATTAAATATTCTTGGCCCCCACCCTTTATTATCCTCAAATCGTATTCCTTCCGAACCCCCTTTGGGTCCCCCTCCCTCCATTTATAACTCTTAGAGTTTCATTTTCATCTGAACATTATTTCATGATTTATTCAGGAAAATGGGGCTTAATGCTAGCATTGAACGAAATTAATTGTTTAACAATGCAGCATTATAAATATTAGTCTTAACGGAAACAAAAAAAAAAAAATAATAACAAAAAAAGTAACAAAAAAAATATTAATGCCAAAAAAAATAAATAATAACAAATAAAAAAGTAACAAAAAAAAATAAATACCAACAAAAAAAATAGTAACAACAAAAAAAATCAATGCAAAAAAAATTAATAATGCCAACAAAAAAAAGTAACAAAAAAAAATGGTTAATGCCAAAAAAAATAAATAATAACAACAACAAAATAATAACAACAAAAAAAATTAATGCAAAAAAAATTATTAATGCACAAAAAAATAATGACAAAAATAAATATAATTACGTTTTTGGAGGAGTGCTGTACCGGCTGCGCCCAATGAAGAATCCGACAACGGTTTTTAGGAGTAATATAATTATTTATTAAACAAAAAGACACGTCTTCTCGGCTTCACGTACAAAATCACTCTCAACTTATGCTAGTGGTTTATTTAAAATGAAAACTCGCATTTGCTTCTTCTGCGATGTTGTAGCTGTGTCGCTGCTGTCCTATTGGTGGAGGTGTCGGATGGCCCGCTTGGGTCTGGCGATGGCCCACTTGAGTTTCATGCTAGCTCACTTGTAGAGTGCACTGACGGAGTTTATTTCGGGTGGCCCACTTGAGTTTTATGCTGATCTGCGCTTTTAATTCTTGCGAGCCTGCTCTGTTGGATTTGTTTATATTTATGCTGATGTGGCGTTTTAATGCTTGCGCTCTTGCTCTGTTGGATTTGTTTATATTTATGCTGATGTGGCGTTTTAATGCTTGCGCGCTGTTGCGGTTGCAGCTGAGTGGGGACATGAGAGATCTGCGTGATCTGGATATGTCACTTCCCCATCCCTTAGAAATGAGCTTGTCCTCAAGCGTTAGAGTATAGGGTATAACTGTAAGTTGTCGTGTGCGTTTTCGATGGTTGCTTGGTTTTCTTGTTCGACGTGTGGTGTCGGTGCTGTATTATTCTTATATTTAATTATTAGTTGTTTAGGTAAATTTTTGAATTTGAACAAAAAATAGCTTATCATTACTATTGACAATACTGTCGCTAATGTTAAGCTTATGATTAACAAGGTATTATTTGTTTTTGTATGTTCTCTTATGAGTTCTTTAGTTTCTAAGAATGCTAACGGTTCTGTTTTAGTTATATTATTACTTATATAAATGGTTTGTGTAAAGTCCGATATCACATTTGATATCTGGATATTTTCTAATTGAACAGAACAATTGTTTGCTTTAATAATGTTATTTCCTAAAATTTCGATTTGTTGTGGAATACAATTTTGATTAAGTTTGGTATGAGGTAAGTTCCAAGTTAAAATTACATTTGGTTCTATGAAATTTATTTCATAGTTTTTTCTTGTTTTAGTATATTTGCATTCAACCTTTATTTGTTTTAAGATACCGTTTATGCATTCGTTTGTTATTAGTTTCTTATTTGTTACTGAATAAGTGTTATTTTTGTGTAAATAAAACTTATCTCTAATAGTTAGCTCTAGTTCGGTTAAAATATTTTTATCCTCATCGGGATATGGTATTATTGAATACAATGTTTCTTGGGACAGAGTTTTTGGTATGTGTGATATTATAAGAATTTCATTTGTTGTGGATTTTATCCAAGTTGATGTTTTGATGTTTAACAATTTTTCCGAATCAACATTCAACAAATGATCATGTTTTAATAATTTTGGGTTAAAAATTCCCAATCTGGATAATTGCATTCCTAGTTCAATATCTTCAATGTATTCAGTGAATTGTTGTAAGTTGAACATTAATAAACTTAATTTAGCGTTTTGTTGTGACATTTCGGTCATGCTGTCCATTACTTGTATGCCATGATTGACTGCTTCTATTACTTTGTTGAGTTCGTTTACCTGTACGCTATTAGCTTCTAAGTCATCAATTTTTTCAGTTAGTTCTGTTTTGTCGTCTTCAGTTAATGTGCCAAATAAATATTTGTAGCCTTTTCCTACTATATTTAGGAGTCCTCGTTTCTGTCTTTTGATTATCTTTATTCCGTTCATTTCTCTTTGGAGTTTTTCTACTAGATATTCTATTGCGGGTTGAAAACGAAAGTCACGTGTCTGAGATATTAAATCTTGTTCGGTATTATCGGTTTTTGTTAGGTTTACTGTTAGGTAATGGTATTCAAAATCTGAAGGTATGCTTAATGAGCCTGTTTTAAATAAAACGAACCCGTTTTGTGTTTTTACATGGTTTACTTCTATACTTTGGGTGTTACTCTGAGTTATTGTTAACGTTAGTATTGTCATTATTATCAGGTGCACTGGTAGATGAATCTTCCGTAGTTGACCTGAAATTATTGTTATATTTATTTAAGTTTATTTTCTTTTTCTTCTTAAATTTAGTTTTATAATGTATGATTCTTCGGCCTCTATTTGTTTCCTCGAAATGTTTGCTGTCTAACTTTTTTATTATGCCTGTTTTCCTGAATGGATTTGTGGTTTTTGATTTGATAAGTGGCATTTCTCTATAGTTTGTATCTACTTCATAAGTTTGTCTTTTTTCGTTTAGCTTATTTATTTTTTGAATTTTATTCAACTGGGTATTGTATGCTGAATGTATACCTTTTGTTAGTGGTGGGTCCTTATATTCTTCTACCTTATTTTCATTTTCATATTCTTTTTCCCTATTTTTGTTTTCATATTCTTCTTCCATATTTTCGTTTTCATATTCTTTTTCTTTATTTTCGTTATTATATTCTTTTTCCTTATTTTTGTTTTCATATTCTTTTTCCTTATTTTTGTTAATATATTCTTTTTCCTGATTTTCGTTTTCATATTCTTCTTTATTATTTTCATTATCATATTCTTTTTTCTTATTTTCGTTTTCAAATTCTTCTTTCTTATTTTCGTTTTCATTTTCTTCTTCCTTATTTGCGTTTTCAAATTCTTCTTTCTTATTTTCGTTTTCAAATTCTTCTTCCTTATTTTCGTTTTCATTTTCTTCTTCCTTATTTTCGTTTTCAAATTCTTCTTTCTTATTTTCGTTTTCATATTCTTCTTCCATATTTTCATTTTCAAATTCATCTTCCTTATTTTCATTTTCATTTTCTTCTTTCTTATTTTCGTATTCAAATTCTTCTTCCTTATTTTCGTTTTTAAATTCTATGTAATTTATTATAATCTTAGTTTTGTGAAATCGCTCTACATCTGATTTGCCGGTCTTACTTGTTGTGTTGGCCTCTGTGGCAATTGAGGCACTGCTGGTGCTACTGACGAAGGCGCAGGACGCGGGCTCCTTAATGATGATTTCGTTGTTGATTTTTTGTTGCTGCTGTTGCTGATTGGTACCAACTTCCAGGTCATGGTCTAGCTCCAGTTCGGGAACGACTATCGTGGCCACTGGTATGGGAACGGGCAAAGTTAGGTACTCCTTGCTGGCGATGGCATCAAACAGACGATCAACGAAACGAGTCGTTTCCTCGGATAGAAACACATTCAATTGCTTGATCATGAAGCTCTTGAGGTCCTTTTCCGATTTGTCTATTTTCAGTAGATGAATTACGAAGCCTGCCAAAGCCGAGGGTCCAGATTTGGTGACTGGCTTGATCACAACGATCAGCCAATCCTTCATCTTTGCCCAGCTTTCCACTATCATTTTGTTGTATCGCCCCCAATGTTGTTTGCTTCTGCTTGCGTCCCCGATGCCGTAGTCTTCCTTTAAAGTTTCGATACCTCCTAAATAGAATCCCATTTCATCATCTTCGTGATAGAAGGATCGTGGTCGGCAGCGATATCTGTTTATTCGGATCAATGTGTCTTCTGACATCATTTTGTTGTAGTTTTTTTTTTTTGTTTTGTTCACTCGTTGAAATAATTTTATTTTATTTGATTTATTTTTTAAAAGTTTATTCAATGCAAAAAAAAACTTTTCGTCATCTGCCTCGCGTATATTATGATTTACTTATTTTTAGAAGTTTTTCGAGGATCACGGGGTCCTTTTGCGGATAATAGTTTTGCAAAACATTAGTACGTTTCCTGTAAAGGATCACGACGTTTCACAATTTTTTTATTATTATCCTTCCGAGATTTTAAAGGATCACGGGGTCCTTATGCGGATAACAATTTCGCGAAACACTAGTACGTTTCCTGTAAAGGATCACGACGTTTCACAATTTTTGCTATCCTACCGGCTGCGCCAATTACGTTTTTGGAGGAGTGCTGTACCGGCTGCGCCCAATGAAGAATCCGACAACGGTTTTTAGGAGTAATATAATTATTTATTAAACAAAAAGACACGTCTTCTCGGCTTCACGTACAAAATCACTCTCAACTTATGCTAGTGGTTTATTTAAAATGAAAACTCGCATTTGCTTCTTCTGCGATGTTGTAGCTGTGTCGCTGCTGTCCTATTGGTGGAGGTGTCGGATGGCCCGCTTGGGTCTGGCGATGGCCCACTTGAGTTTCATGCTAGCTCACTTGTAGAGTGCACTGACGGAGTTTATTTCGGGTGGCCCACTTGAGTTTTATGCTGATCTGCGCTTTTAATTCTTGCAGCTGCTCTGTTGGTTGTTTATTTTATGCTGATGGGCGTTTTAATGTGGCTTGCTCTGTTGGATTTGTTTATATTTATGCTGATGTGGCGTTTTAATGCTTGCGCGCTGTTGCGGTTGCAGCTGAGTGGGGACATGAGAGATCTGCGTGATCTGGATATGTCACTATATATATATATACAAAAAAAAAAAGAATGTTGAGTCCGACCGCTGACGTCTTTTCTTATTCGCAGCTGAGTCCCGACTCCGCAGGCTGCTCCGTAGTCTCTGGTCACGTGATGGTGGCTGCTGTCGTATCAAAGTGCTTTTATATTCGCACCGTCACTTTAATGTTTCTTTATGGCCATCGGCACCTCAATGTTCTATTAATCCGACGCCGTCACTTTAATTTCTTTTCAACAAAAAAAAAACTAACTCTCACCAAAAAAAAAAGAAAAAAATAACTAAACTCAAACGAAAACTAAACTAAACGTTCACCAAAAACTAAACTAAAACCTTCACAAAAAAAAAAACTTAAAACTAAACTTCATGTGACGGTCACCGCCGCTCGACCGTCTCTTTTCGCAGCTTCTCACCAACTCCCTGCCCTTGACTTTTCTTGACCTACCCCACTCTGACAAAAATTTGATCTTCGTTTGCCCTTCACGTTCTCGATCATTCCCCGGATTATCCCCACTCGAATAATCCTCCGTTATTTTGGAGCTTTCGAGGACGCGAATTCTCTCGCTCTCTTTTGAACCTAGGGCTACCACTCGTTTGACGCTGTGGGCAGCCCCAACTATCGATATATAATTGGCCCGCCGCAACAGTCGGCACTTTTTTTTTATTTCGTTCTCTGGTTCCAACTTTGTTACGCGTCGGTTTGTCTGCATGGGGCAGCTCCGGCCAGCCAGTGCTCAGTTAGGGGTGGGTTTGACCCTGCCCGCCGACCGCACAATAAACGAGACTACACAAATCTACACATCACTATTTACAGCTGTTTTAACCGACAGTGGCAATTCAAAACACCAAACAAACAAAAAAAAACGACTTTCTTCCCGGCTTCCAACGGCGGCTTTGGTGATAATGCCGTAGCGCTCCCACCCTTCCTGTGGGGGGTAATTAAATAGTCTCGGCCCCCACCCTTTTGTATCTTACAATCACATTTCTTATACTAACTTCCCTTTTGGAGCTCCCTTCCCTCCATTTATAAGACTTAGCCTTCCATTTTTTTTCTGAACATTATTTCACTATTTATTCAGTAAAATGGGGCTTAATGCTAGCATTGCGAAATAAATTATTTAATAATGCCGCATTCTAAATGTTAATCTTAAAGAAAACAAAACAAAAAATAAATAATAACAAAAAAAAAAATATAATTAACAACAAAAAAAAATAATAATAATAATACAAAAAAAAAGTAACAACCAAAATAAATAAATAATAACCAAAAAAAATTACAACAAAAATATTAATAATAATACAAAAAAAAAGTAACATGAAAAAAAATGATTAATACCCAAAAAAAAATAAATAACAAAAAAAAACTAACAACAAAAAAATAAATAAGAACAAAAAAATAAGGTACAAAAAATAATGATAAATGATACCAACGAGAAAAAAAAGTAACCAAAAAAAAAATTGATGCAAAACAAAAAAAAATGTTGCGTCTGACCGCTGCCGTCTTTTCTCATGCGCAGCTTAATCCAGACTGATCTTTGCTTTCGCTTGACTCGCCCAGCCGCTTCCCTGACTTTTTCTTGACCTTCAACATTCTCTCTCAGATAATACTCCGTTATTTGCAAGCTTTTGGGCCCGCAAATTCTCTCACTCTCTTTTGAACCCAGGGCTACCACTCGTTTGACGCTGTGGGCAGCCCCAACTATCGATATAGAATTGGCCCGCCGCAACAACAACCCTGGATTCAGAAGGATATCCGGCAAGAATCCTGGGAGCAAGGGGTTTTCTGAAGATATCTCGACTATCTGCCGGTGCCCAACCTGGCCGAGCTGCCCATATAAAACTTTTGACGCCCCCAACGTGGGGCTTACCACGATTGGATTCAGGGTCTCAGGTCCTTGGCATGGAAGACCCCTAAGGATCTCCCCTGAAGATCCTCCAAAAGATAGGCGTTGTTCCCGACTCGCCGGACTACTCTCGCCTTCAAGAACTTCTTCGCAAATTTGGCGTTAAGGCCCTTGGCAAAATTGCTCAACGCAAAATTTCGCCTATATACCTCTTGGCCCGGCTTCGCATGAAATGTACGTGCCCGAATCTCTCCACGTTGATGACTACGCTCATAGGCTTTGTGTAGTTGTTGTTGGACCATTTGTCTTATCAATTGTATTTTGTCGGCGGCCCGTAAATGAACGATTTCATGTTCACACATAGATCTTAATTTACGAGCCAGTTTATAGTTCGCCCCGTTTAAGAACGTGGGGTGGCCGAACACTGCCAAGAATGGCGTGACTCCGGTAGCCGTATGCACCGCGTTACGGATGACCACTTCTATCTCTGGAAGGTACAAATCCCAGTCACGGTGGTCCTGTCCAAGATACGCCCTTATGGATGTCAAAACTGTCCGGTTGACTCGTTCAGCCGCATTACTTTGCGACGAATACACGGCCGTTCGCATATGTGAAATCCCGAAAGACTCGATCATATTTTTAAAGGTGTGGGATACAAATTGGCGTCCGTTATCCGAGTGAATGATTTCTGGCGTTCCGAATTTGTAGAAAACCTCGTTGACCAGGAAGTTGATTACGTTTGTCGCCGTAGCCTCCCGCATGGCTTTCAAAAAGGTGAACTTTGAGAAATGGTCAACGACTATAAATATCCATGCGTGCCCTTGCTTAGATCGCGGATATTTCCCGAGAAAGTCGAGGTACAGCTTTTGGAAGGGTCGTTCCGTCACAACTTCGCTTCCGATTCCCACTTGCATGCGGAAATTCGGTGCCTTACATTCCTTGCACGACTCACAATGCCAGTAGAAATAACGACGCAAGTTTTCCAACGTCTTCACGACTCCACCATGTCCCGCCGTTTCATCTACGTGAGCCTTCCCGATCAGTCCGGCGGTCAAGGAGTTAGGGACCCTCAACTTCCAAAACGTTCCTTCTAGTTCCTCTTCCGGGCGAACAAACTCCGTACGCTTGAATAGCAATTCTCCCTCTATCTTCATATCGGGCAACTTGTCTTGATTCTGGCGTACGTGTTTGAGCAAGGCTTGATATTCCTTAGACTCGAACTCGGTGGTGCTAAAGCCCAACAGCTGCTCGGGATCAAGACGTATCTCCTCGACACTGCGTGAAAGTGTGTCGGCCACTATGTTGTCTGTACCTTTTCGATGTTCTATATGAAAGTCGTATCCCTGAAGTTGCAAGGACCAACGAGCTTACCTCCCACTTAGGTCTTTCATGGACATCAACCATTTCAAGCTGGCGTGATCAGTGATGCAAGTAAATGGCATTCCCTCGATATAAGGCCTGAACTTCTTAATGGAGAGAATCGCCGCCAAACATTCTTTCTCCGTGACGGAATAGTTCTTCTAGTGCTTATTCAATTTTGCCGAGAAGAAGGCTATTGGTTGTTCCTGGTCTTCTACATTTTTTTGGAACAAAACGGACCCTACTCCAAACTGCGATGCGTCACACTAAACAAAGAACGGTTTGGAGAAGTCAGCGTGAACAAGCACAGGTGCTGTAGTCAACGCGGTCTTCAAAACCTCCACGGACCGTATAGCTTCTTCCCCCAAAACAAACTTGCCTTCACCCTTCTTGAGCGCTTCCGTCAACGGTGCGGCTAGGCTAGCGAAATCCCGTATGAATCGCCTATACCACCCAGCAGTGTCTAAAAAAGAGCGAACTTCTTTCCGCGAACGTGGTATCGGGATTCTTTTAATTGCTACCACTCGCTCGGGATCCATGCGTAACATACCGCCACCGATGATGAATCCCAGATACTTCAGGGACTTAAAACAAAACTTTGATTTCTGCAAGCCAATGCAAAGGTTTGCTTTCCTGAGGCAATCTCATACTCTTCGCAAGTATTTCATATGGGTGGGAAAATCGGGGGCGATTATCAGTAGATCATCTAGATAGACAAAGACATTGGATCGTAACTCAGCGGGTATCACTTTGTCCATCAAACGCACAAGTCTTTAGACGGCATTGCATAGCCCGAATGGCATCATTCGAAACTGATATAACGGCCTTCCAGGTACTGCAAAAGCAGTATAGGGCTTACTTTTTTCGTCCAGTTCGACCTGCCAATACGCAAACTTCAAATCTACGCTGGAGATGTAGTATGTTTGGTCGATCCTGGACAGTATGCCTTCTATGCACGGTAATGGATAGGCATCCTTTATGGACAACTCGTTGAGTTTGCGGGCATCCAAACAGAAGCGATTTTTGCCCGGTTCTCGTACGACGGTTGTACGATTACTCCACGGGCTATTACTCTCTTCTATGACCCCTAGCTCCAACATTTTATCCACTTCCCCATGCACCATTTGCTGCATGGCGGGTGACAAGGGATAAGGCCTGTCCTTGAATGGTTGCGCCCCTTCGACCAAATCGATGGTGTGTCGTTCAATTGTCGTCTTACCCAAGCCATTTTCCTCGAACGACAGAAACCTTTGCTTTACGGCTTCCAATTCGTTTCTTTCGTCCTTAGACAACTCCCATGACTCTGGCTCCTCCTCTTCTGACTCCTCCTCGTCGCCGTAATGAGTCATGGACACCGCCAACACTTCATCGACTTCCTTCTTGTTCGTAGGTGACTTGTCGGGACCCAGGATGGTTGGAGCTAACTCAAAGGCTCTCCAAAAGTCAATCCCAAAATAGGCTCGTTGCTCCAGATACGGGCATACAAAGAAGGTGATGTTTTTCGTTTGGCCTCGGTATGATGTGGGCAAGTCAACTCGGCCGATGATCGATCGGTCTTGCCCTCCGGCTGTTCGGACTATCGACACATAGGGTTGCATTGGAATTCCCAGATCGTCAATCAATTCACGGCTGCCTTTGCCTAGCAAGCTTACGCTCGCTCCGGTATCCAAAAGACCCCTTAACGAAGTACCCGCCTACCAATACCTCCTCGAAGACGCGCGAGTCTCCCCGTCTCGCCTCTCCGTATGGCCTCCACAACCGCCTTTCGCCTTACGCGTCGTCGTTGGAAGCGCGCACGCTTCTTCTTGACCCGAAGTGACACCGTTCGCATCCCTTCTAATTGTCGGTCACTACATATCCTATTCCTTACTTCTAAATATTTTCTAAACCTTTCATCGAGGGGTAAATGCCTGATTAAATTACTATCCTTATTTTTACAAATTTCTTCGGGCCGGTTTTCTACTCCCTCTCTTTTCCGGATTGTATCCTCGAACGTGAGTCGCCCGTCCTCCTCACGCTCCTCCGTCCGTTTCCCGAGCATTCTGGGCATTTCGGCGAGATGGTCCCTGGGCAGCCGCAACTATAGCAAAACAGTTTACGCTCCAGAGATGGATAATTTCGGAAATCATGATTTCCTTCGCCACAATTCCAGCATCCTGGTCGATTTAGGCGTTTCCGATCCGCTCTTATTTCTTCCACCATTTCTTCGGATTCCGCTTCTACTTTGTCGACCAGAGCCTTTCTCCCGCTCGAATACCGCTGAGCGTCACCATGGATTGGTCGACTGTACCGCTTTCCAAAACTAGCTTCGACCTCACACGCTTCGTCTCTCAACTGGTCAACGGTAAACAGCTCCATGGCATACACGTATCGTGCAAGGTTATCTCTTAGCCTTTCTTTATGATTTTGACGAGATCGCGCTCCGACAAGGGTTTCTGTAACCGCGAGGCTAACTGTCGCATGGCGTGGATATAATCTTCTGCTCCTTCCCCGGACTGTTGCTCACGCTTTAGTAGTTCGTGCATCCGATCATGCTCCGACCATGGACCCCGAAATCTCTCCAACAGCGCTTTCCTCAAAGACGGCCAACTGTCGACTCTGGCTTGACGCACGTATAGCCAGTACCAGTCCCTGACTTTTCCGGTGAGCAAAATATGGAACGACCTCAATATCTCGTCCCAAGGGCAACGATGTTGGTATTGCAGAAATTCAAGGCGGAAAACGAAATCTTCGACTGTGGACGTGCGACTGTCGAACGAGACTCCCCATCTTTCGACCTTCCATGGGTGATTCGGCCGCTCCCGAATGTTCTCGTACGGTGGTTCGTAACGCTCATCTTCCTCATCTCCCTGTTCTGTCCATCTCCTCTGCCCCACACACGGATTTCGCCATTCCCGAGCATGTTGGTCGGCTCCCTTGATTGGCTCAGAATTACTCCTGTCTTCCCAAAGGTCTCTGCGGATCGGTTTGGACGGAGGTATCGGTGGGATTGTCTCCCTAAACGGTGATGTGGCCGAGCGTCGTTTGGGTATTGCCCCACCATTCCGAGGAATTCCTGGCCATTGGTTCGCAAGATTGGTAGATATTGCTGGCGGTGAAACTGCTTCTGCTGACCTAGGCGGCTTCTCGGCTTCCATTTCGTGGGAGGCGGCCATCGGTCGCAGCACCTCATTTAATAATTGCATCATATTTTGCATGCCCGCTCTAATCTCCTCCCTAATGGCATCACTAATTCTGGCGGAAGTCGATTGCCGATAGGTCGCGTGCCCTTGTGCCAAAGCCGCATTGACCGCTGACTTTTCTGCGGAACCCACGCCTGGCGGTAGGGTTCGCACTTCGGCCGGAACGTCATCTCTATTTCGAACCGGGGTGCGCGGAAGACCGGTGAGAGTAAATGGTGTCGGAGGGGCCGGATCTGTTCCATCATTCACGCTCCACAAGCTGTCCTCCTTCGGCTGCCCGCGAGAACGTGTCTGATGACTGTGTTCTCCACCAGTAGCCATTATTAATCTTGGTACTAATTATAATAATAAATATAAATAAATATTCCCTAAACTAGCAAAACACAAAAACAAAAAACACTCAAACTCTCCAAAACTCCGAACACAACCAAAAATTTGATCTATAATCCAACAAACGAAATGTCTTCTAAATATTATTATTCTTTAATATAATGAGGGAAGGGAATCCCCATAGGGTCGGAATGTGATCGAACCTAACTGCGCTACCTCCGAAGGAAATGCCGGCTCCTGGGTTGAATTGTCGATTGCTCAGGTCATCCCTCTTGTGGATGACCGGCAATCGAGATTGTTCACCCTCGTCTCTAATCCGTTCCGTTTTCTTAGCTGGCAGCCGTCCACAAACACTGACCGGACCTCGAGGCATCGCATAGTGACCTTACTGGTCCTATGGGCCACTCGAAAGTCCGAACAGTCCTGTGGACAGCTACAAGCCAGAAAACAGACGATTTTCGACCACAAAAATTATTACTTAAACACAAAATCTAAATTTAACATATTGCCACTGACACAACAAAAAAAAAAATTCTACAAAAAACAAAGGAGCCCTGTGCGCGAATCACCTGCTCTTGAAAAGCGGTAATGACTTCACAGCCTCCACAATGACTATTATTTCCCTAACAAATTTGTGGGAATGCTGCTCGGATCATCCCCAAGTCGCGCAATTGAAGTGAGCCTCAGGCTCCGAACAAGCCGCGACCTCAGAAAGATCCAGAGCAGCAGACAACATTCAGCGAGATTTCGTCGTCTTGTATGTATTTATTTTTTTACTTCAACACAAAATTCGCTGGGTCCTTGCAGGCGCCAACCTACATGGACTGAAAACCCTGTGGAATATTTAAGTATTGGGCGCCATATTGTTTCGCGTCGGTTTGTCTGCATGGGGCAGCTCCGGCCAGCCAGTGCTCAGTTAGGGGTGGGTTTGACCCTGCCCGCCGACCGCACAATAAACGAGACTACACAAATCTACACATCACTATTTACAGCTGTTTTAACCGACAGTGGCAATTCAAAACACCAAACAAACAAAAAAAAACGACTTTCTTCCCGGCTTCCAACGGCGGCTTTGGTGATAATGCCGTAGCGCTCCCACCCTTCCTGTGGGGGGTAATTAAATAGTCTCGGCCCCCACCCTTTTGTATCTTACAATCATATTTCTTATACTAACTTCCCTTTTGGAGCTCCCTTCCCTCCATTTATAAGACTTAGCCTTCCATTTTTTTTCTGAACATTATTTCACTATTTATTCAGTAAAATGGGGCTTAATGCTAGCATTGCGAAATAAATTATTTAATAATGCCGCATTCTAAATGTAAATGTAAAGAAAACAAAAAAAATAAATAAATAATAACAAAAAAAAAATATAATTAACAACAAAAAAAAATAATAATAATAATACAAAAAAAAGTAACAACCAAAAAAAATAAATAATAACCAAAAAATGACAACAAAAATATTAATAATGATACAAAAAAAAGTAACATGAAAAAAAATGATTAATACCCAAAAAAAAATAAATAACAAAAAAAAACTAACAACAAAAAAATAAATAAGAACAAAAAAATAAGGTACCAAAAATAATGATAAATGATACCAACGAGAATAAAAAGTAACCACAAAAAAAATTGATGCAAAACAAAAAAAAATGTTGCGTCTGACCGCTGCCGTCTTTTCTCATGCGCAGCTTAATCCAGACTGATCTTTGCTTTCGCTTGACTCGCTCAGCCGCTTCCCTGACTTTTTCTTGACCTTCAACATTCTCTCTCAGATAATACTCCGTTATTTGCAAGCTTTTGGGCCCGCAAATTCTCTCACTCTCTTTTGAACCCAGGGCTATCACTCGTTTGACGCTGTGGGCAGCCCCAACTATCGATATAGAATTGGCCCGCCGCAACAAACTTCACAAAAAAAAACTCAAATTAAACTCCACATGACCGCTGCCGTTTTAACGTTCTTTACTTTTTCACAGCTTCTTACTCCCTGCCCGTCACATTCTTTCGACCTCCACTCTCTACCGACTGCCCTTGGTTCCACCTCTAAACTTCTCGATCGTTCGCCGGATTATCCCCACTCGGATAATCCTCCGTTATTTTGGAGCTTTCGAGGACGCGAATTCTCTCGCTCTCTTTTGAACCTAGGGCTACCACTCGTTTGACGCTGTGGGCAGCCCCAACTATCGATATATAATTGGCCCGCCGCAACAATCGGCACTTTTTTTTTATTTCGTTCTCTGGTTCCAACTTTGTTACGCGTCGGCTTGTCTGCATGGGGCAGCTCCGGCCAGCCAGTGCTCAGTTAGGGGTGGGTTTGACCCTGCCCGCCGACCGCACAATAAACGAGACTACACAAAATCTACACCTCACTAAGAACAGCTGTTCTAACTGACAGTGGCAATTCAAATCACAAAACAAAACAAAAAAAAAACGATCCCGGCTTCCAACGGCGGCTTTGCTGGGGTTGCCGTAGCGCTCCCGCCCTTCCTGTGGGGGTAATTAAATATTCTTGGCCCCCCACCCTTTATTATCCTCAAATCGTATTCCTTCCGAACCCCCTTTGGGTCCCCCTCCCTCCATTTATAACTCTTAGAGTTTCATTTTCATCTGAACATTATTTCATAATTTACTCAGGAAAATGGGGCTTAATGCTAGTATTGAACGAAATTAATTGTTTAACAATGCAGCATTATAAATATTAGTCTTAACGGAAACAAAAAAAAATAAATAATAACAAAAAAAGTAACAAAAAAAATATTAATTCCAAAAAAAATAAATAATAACAAATAAAAAAGTAACAAAAAAAAAATACCAACAAAAAAAATAGTAACAACAAAAAAAATCAATGCAAAAAAAATTAATAATACCAACAAAAAAAAGTAACAAAAAAAATGGTTGATGCCAAAAAAAAATAACAACAAAAAAAATTAATGCAAAAAAAATTATTAATGCACAAAAAAATAATGACAAAAATAAATATATATATATACAAAAAAAAAAGAATGTTGAGTCCGACCGCTGACGTCTTTTCTTATTCGCAGCTGAGTCCCGACTAATAACTAAAAACTAATAACATGAAAGTGAATTTAATTAATTAAAAGGGGAACATAATATATATTAACCTTAATCACACCAAAAAAAATTAATTTGAATTAGATGATACCCAAAATATTAATTAAATAAAGAAAAAAAAAGAGAAGAAAAATAAATAGTTTCTTTAATTAACCAAAAAAAAACGTATGATGACAAAAAAAAAAATAAAGGAACCAAAAAAAAATTGATTAACAGCCGCAGGCTGCTCCGTAGTCTCTGGTCACGTGATGGTGGCTGCTGTCGTCTCAAAGTGCTTTTATATTCGCACCGTCACTTTAATGTTTCTTTATGCCCATCGGCACCTCAATGTTCTATTAATCCGACGCCGTCACTTTAATTTCTTTTCAACAAAAAAAAAACTAACTCTCACCAAAAAAAAAAGAAAAAAATAACTAAACTCAAACGAAAACTAAACTAAACGTTCACCAAAAACTAAACTAAACCTTCACAAAAAAAAAAACTTAAAACTAAACTTCATGTGACGGTCACCGCCGCTCGACCGTCTCTTTTCGCAGCTTCTCACCAACTCCCTGCCCTTGACTTTTCTTGACCTACCCCACTCTGACAAAAATTTGATCTTCGTTTGCCCTTCACGTTCTCGATCATTCCCCGGATTATCCCCACTCGGATAATCCTCCGTTATTTTGGAGCTTTCGAAGACGCTAATTCTCTCGCTCTCTTTTGAACCTAGGGCTACCACTCGTTTGACGCTGTGGGCAGACCCAACTATCGATATATAATTGGCCCGCCGCAACAACTTTAAATTTAAATCTATTTATTTTCACTGGCAACACTTGGCCGAACATTGTCCTCTTTCAAAAAACGTGACCGCCACCGCACGCACTCTGCCTTCTTTCCTCTCTTTTATTTAGCTGCTGACTACCGTTACCGTTACCGACATTCGATCGACCTCCATATAAGTTGTTACGCGTCGGTTTGTCCGCATGGGGCAGCTCCGGCCAGCCAGTGCTCAGTTAGGGGTGGGTCTGCCCCTGCCCGCCGACCGCACAATAAACGAGACTACACAAAATCTACACATCACTAATAACAGCTGTTCTAGCGGACAGTGGCAATTCAAAACACAAAACAAAAAAAAACGAATTTGCTCCCGGCTTCCAACGGCGGCTTTGTTGGAACTGCCGTAGCGCTCCCTCCCTACCTGTGGGGGTAATTATCTTTTAGTGGGCCCCACCCTTTTGTATCTACAAGATCACATTTTTATCCTAACCTACTTTGGGTTCCCCTCCCTCCATTTATAATACTTAGCCTTCCATTTTCAATTTATTTCATTATTTATGCCGAAAATGTCTAAAAGGGCAGCATTATAAATATTAAACTTTGCAAAACGAAAAAAAAAATTAATTAAATAAAAGAAAAAAAAGAGAAAAAAAATGATTGAATAATAAATATTTAATTTTGCATTCTAAGGAAACTTAACAAAAACCCAAAACAAAAAATAAATAATAACAAAAAATTAGTAAATTTATTAAAGAACAAAAAAAAATGATTAATACCCAAAAAAAAAATATATAATAACAAAAAAAAATAGTAACAACAAAAAAATGATTGAAGCCAAAAAAAAATAAATACTAACAACAAAAAAATAGTAACAACAAAAAAAAATGATTGAAATTAATAATAACAAAAAAAATAAATAATAACAGAAATAAATATTAATATAAAAAAAAATTTAAAAAAATAATAACAAAACTAAATATTAATACAACAAAAAATAAATAATAACAAAAATAAATATTAATACAAAAAAAAAAAATAATAACAAAAATAAATATTAATACAAAAAAAAATAATGCTGGAGTCTGACCGCTGACGACTTTTCTTATTAGCAGCTTATTCCAGACTCTGGTAACGGGGTGGTGGCTGTTGTCGTCTTAATGTTCTTTTATTGTCAGGCCGTCACTTTTACTTCTCTTCAACAAAAAAAATATAACTAACTCTCACAAAAAAAAAACCCAACTCTCACAAAAAAAAATTACAACTAAATTTCACTAAAACTAAACCATCACAAAAAAAAAATTAAAACTAAACTTTCTTTTCGCAGCTTCTCACCCACTGATCTTGACTTTTCACTGACCTACACCACTCGGACAAA
This sequence comes from Drosophila trichaetosa, assembly GCA_035043205.1. Lineage (NCBI taxonomy): Eukaryota > Metazoa > Arthropoda > Insecta > Diptera > Drosophilidae > Drosophila > Drosophila trichaetosa. Next base: position 155,078 of record JAWNNE010000093.1, on the reverse strand, counting down.
AATTTGACTTTCGTTTGCCCTTCACGTTCTCGATCATTCTGTTTCCTCTCTCGGATAATACTCCGTTATGTTGAAGCTTTTGGGCCCGCGCTCTCTTTTGAACCTGGGACTACCACTTGTTTTTGCTGTGGGCAGCCCCAACTATCGATAGCACCGGCCCCGCTGCAACAACACCCCTGGATTCATAGGGATACCCCGACAGAATCCTGGGAGCAAAAGGGTTGTATGAGGATATCTCGCCTATTTGCCGGTGCCCAACCTGGCCGAGCTGCCCATTTAAAATCTTTTGCCGCGCCCAACGTGGGGCTTACCACGTTTGGTTTCAGTAACCGGGAGGCTAGCCGTCTTCCAAAAACTCTATGCGAAATACGGGATCTTCAACGGCGGACTGGCGACTGTTCCCGTCAAACGAAACTCCCCATCTTTCGACCTTCCATGAGTAATTCGCCCGCTCACGAATGTTCTCGTAAGGTGGTTCGTACCGCCCATCTTCCTCATCTCCCTGTTCTGTCCATCTTCTCGGCCCCACACACGGATTTCGCCATTCCCGAGCATGTTGGTCGGCTCCCTTGCTTGGCTCTGGAGTACACCTTTCTTCCCTTAAATCTCGTCGGATAGGTTTGAGCGGCGGTATGGGCGGGATTGTCTCCCTGACCGGTGATGTGGCCAAACGCCGTTTGGGTACTGCCCCGCCATTCTGTGGGATTCCGGGTCTTTGATTCCAAAAGTCGATGGGTGGTGCTGGCGGTAAAAACGCATCTGATGACCTGGGCGGCCTCTCAGCTTCCATTTCTCGGGTGGCGATCATCGGTCGCAGCACCTCATTTAACAGCTGCATCATGCTCTGCATACCCGCTCGAATTTCATCCCTAATTGCATCACCAATTCCGGCGAACATCGACTGCCTATAGGTGGCGTGCGCTTGAGCCAATGCCGCATTGACCGCTGACTTCTCTTCGGAACCCACTCCTGGCGGTAGGGTTCGCACTTCGGCCGGAACGTCATCCCTATTCCGAACCGGGGTGCGAGGAAGACTAGTGAGCGTAAATGGTGTCTGAGGGGCTGGATCTGGCCCATCATTTTCGCTCCACAAGCTATCATCTTTCGGCTGCCCGCGAGAACGTGTTTGATGACCATGTTCGCCCCCAGTAGCCATTATTAATATTTTTACCAATTCTAATAATAATAATATTATGAATTATAATAATAATATTAATAATGATAATAAAAAAAATTTTTCCTAAACTAACAAAACCAAACACTCAAACGCTCAAAACTCAGAAGACAACAAAAATTGTATCTATAATCCAACAAAAAATATGCCTATATATTATATATTATTCAGACAAACGAAATCTATTCAAACTACAATTCTTCAATATAATGAGGGAAGGGAATCCAAATTGGGTCGGAATGTGATCAAACCTATCTACGCTACATCCGAAGGAATGCCGGCTCCTGGGTTGAATTGTCGATTGCTCAGGTCATCCCTCTTGTGGATGACCAGCAATCGAGATTATTCACCCGCGTCTCTAATCCGTTCCGTTTTCTTAGCTGGTAGCCGTCCACAAACACTGACCGGACCTCGATGCATCGCATAGTGACCTTACTGGTCCTATGGGCCACTCGAAAGTCCGAACAGTCCTGTAGACAGCTACAAGCCAGAAAACAGACGATTTTCGACAACAAAAATTACTAATTAAACACCTATAAATTTAATATATTGCCACTGACACAAAAAAATTCTACAAAAAAGGAGCCCTGTGCGCGAATCACCTGCTACTGAAAAGCGGTAATGACTTCTCAGCCTCCGTAATGACATATTATTATTATAATTGGGGAAATTTAGCACTGCGACCTATAAGGTCTATTGTGCCCCCTTACTGAGCCTACAGCTCTTCCGTCAATCCCAACTCTTGCACGAATGCTAGAATCTTTGTTGGGTTGAGGGTTTCTATATCCTTGGGCCTCATGATATGTTGCCCTAGGATGTTGCATCTTTTCCTGGTTAGGGCGACGCATTCTGTTAGGATGTGCGTCGAGGATTCCTCCTCGTATCCGCAGAACCTGCATGTGTTGCTACTATAAATACCTAATTTGGTTAGGTGACTTCTCAGTCTACAGTGTCCTGTTAATAGACCTGTGAGTATTCTGAGTCTATTCTTCCCCATGGATATCATTAGCTTAAATCGCTTTTGATTATAGCCACCTAGGAGACTTCTGGCTTGTCGGAGTCCTGGTGTTTCAACCCAGCTCCGTTCTCGCATCAGTCTCTCTTCATCCCTGATGTATAGCCGTATTGTGTGTCTTCCTATGCCACAATACGGTTCAGGGCCTATCATGGGTCTCTCTGCCCCAATTTTTGCTTGCTTGTCAGCTTCTTCGTTCCCCGCTATGTCCCTGTGACCCGGAACCCATCTTAGGGTAAGCCTATTATTTTTCCCGAGTTGGTCAAGCTTGGATCTTACTTCGTGGACTATTTTGGATGTTATTTTCGTCCCATTTAGAGCATTTATTGCTGCTTGACTATCGGACAGAATGGATATATCCGCATTCCGATAGTGTCGTTTTAGGTTAAACTCCGCACATCTCCCTATCGCACACACCTCTGCTTGAAATATGCCGGTGCGCTTTCCAAGGGACTCATGGTATGATACACGGGGACCCACCACTCCAAGGCCTGTTCCCTGTGTGGTGAGTGATCCGTCGGTGTACCATTTTATGGTGTGCGGTTTCATAGGGTGGACTTCGTTTAGCGTTGTCCATTCCCTTTTGCTGCTCATATGAACCTTGAAATTTCGCTCGAATAAATATTCGGCCGTCATTTCGTCCCTAGGTTGCATAATCAAGGGAAGTTCATCTGCTAGGAGTTGGGCATCTTTTGGCTTAGGATGTGATTGCCCCCAACTCCTTCAGCTGACATCCTTAAAAGCGTTGCTTTCTGTTGGAGCCTTATGGTATGGTGGAGTGGTGTGAGCTCCATTAAGGCTTCCAGGGACATTGTAGGGCAGGTGCGCATTGCCCCTGTCATACATACGCAGGCTATTCTTTGCAGTTTTTGTAACTGTTTCTGCACGGTTGTTAGCTGCACCCTGTCCCCCATGCTATTGCTCCATAGGTTAGCATGAGCCTTACTACCATTAGGTATAGCCATCTTATTATCTTAGGTGATGTGCCCCATGATTTGCCGGCTATACTGCGACATGTATAAAGTGCCCTGGAGCACTTTGATACAGTGTTTTCCACATGGGTACCAAAGTTTAGTTTGCTGTCAAATGTGACTCCGAGGTATTTTACCTCTTTACTTGTTTCTACTAGGCTACCTGATAGCCTTATCTGTCTCATCCTCTGCAATTTATATCGTCTAGTGAAGGGGACGATGATTGTTTTTGTGGGATTCAGGCTGAGTCCAGCCTCCCCACACCAATCACTCGTTATTTGTAACCCTAACTGGACTATGTCACAGAGTGTCCGTAATGACATAACAAAACCAAAATATATTTTTGAATGAATTTGTTGGAATGCTGCTCGGATCATCCCCCAAGTCGCACAATTGTAGTGAGCCTCAGGCTCCTAACAAGCCGCGACTTCAGAAAGATCCAGAGCAGCAGACAACATTTAGCGAGATTTCGTCATCTCGTATTTATTTATTTTTTTAACACAACATTTTCTAGGTCAACGCAGGCGCCAACCTACATGGACTGAAAACCCTGTGGAATATTCAATTGGGCGCCATTTGTCCGCATGGGGCAGCTCCGGCCCGCCAGTGCTCAGTTAGGGGTGGGTCTGACCCTGCCCGCCGACCGCACAATAAACGAGACTACACAAAATCTACACATCACTAATAACAGCTGTTCTAACGGACAGTGGCAATTACTTCCTGTGGGGGTAATTAAATAATCTGGGCCCCCACCCTTTAATATCTTCAAATCACATTACTTCCGAACCCACTTTGGGTTCCCCTCCCTCCATTTATGACTCTTAACCTTCCATTTTTACTGAACGTTATTTCATTATTTGTTCAGAAAATGGGCCTTAATGCTAGCATTTAACGAAATTAATTGTTTAACAATGCAGCATTATAAATATTAATCTTAACGAAAACAAAAAAAAATTACATAATAACAATAAATAATAAATAATAATAATAAAAAGGTAACAAAAAAAAATGACTGATGCCAAAAAAAAAAAATAATAACAACAAAAATATAATTAACAACAAAAAAAAAATAACATAAAAAAAATGATTAATACCAAAAAAAATAAATAATAAAAAAAAAAAAGAAACAAAAAAATTATTACTGCAACAACAAAAAAAATAAATAATAACCAAAAAAAAGTAACATAAAAAAATGATTAATACCAAAAAAAATTAATAATAAAAAAAAAAGTAACAAAAAAATTATTAATGCAACAACAACAAAAAAATAAATAAATTTTATTTGCCCTTTAACATTCTCTCTCATTCTTTTATCCCCTCTTGGATAATACTCCGTTATGTTGAAGCTTTTGGGCCCGCGCTCTCTTTTGAATCTGGGGCTACCACTTGTTTTCGCTGTGGGCAGCCCCAACTATCGATAACATCGGCCGCGCTGCAACAACACCCCTGGATTCATAGGTATACCCCGAAAGAATCCTGGGAGCAAAGGGGTTGTATGAGGATATCTCGCCTATTTACCGGTGCCCAACCTGGTCGAGCTGCCCCTATAAAACTTACGATGCGCCCAACGTGGGGCTTACCATTGGATTCAGGGTCTCAGGTCCTTGGCATGGAAGACACCTAAGGATCTCCCCTGAAAATCCTCCAAAAGATAGGCGTTGTTCCCGACTCGCCGGACCGTATTGCCTCCACAACAGCCTTTCGCCTTAGGCGTCGTCGTTGAAAGCGCTCACGCGTCTTTTTGAATCGACGTGACACCGTTCGTGCTCCTTCGCACTGCCTGTCCCTGAATATCCGATTCCTTACTTATAAATATCCTCTGAACCTTTCATCGAGTGGTAAATGTCTGATTAAATTACTATTCTTATTGCTACCAATTTCTCCGGGCTGGCTTCTTATTTCCTCTCTTTTTCGGACTGTATCGTCGAACGTGAGTCGCCCGTCCTCCTCACGCTCATACGTCCGTTTCCCGAGCATTCTGGGCACTTCGGAGAGATGGTCCCTGGACAGCCGCATCTATAACAAAACAGTTTGCGCTCCAGGGATGGACAATTCCGGAAATCGTGACTTCCCTCGCCACAATTCCAACACCCTGGCCGATTTAGGCGGATTCTGCTTCTATTTCGTCCAGGGCTTTTCTCCCGCTCGAATACCGCTGAGCGTCACCATGGATTGGTCGGCTGTACCGCTTTCCGAAAGTAGCTTCGACCTCGCACGCTTCGTCTCTCAACTGGTCCACGGTAAACAGCTCCATGGCATATATGTACGTATCTTGCCAGGTTGTCTCTTAATCCTTTCTTTATAATTTTGACTAGTTCGCGTTCCGACAAGGGTTTCTGCAACCGCGAGGCTAACTGTCGCATGGCGTGGATATAATCCTCTGCTCCTTCCCCGGACTGTTGCTCACGCTTTAACAGTTCGTGCATCCGGTCATGCTCGGACCATGGACCCCGAAATCTGTCTAGCAGGGCTTTCCGCAAAGACGGTCAACTGTTGACTCTGGCTTGACGCACGTATAGCCAGTACCAGTCCCAGGCTTTTCCGGTGAGCAAGGTATGGAACGACCTCAATATTTCGTCCCAAGGGCAACAATGTTGGTACTGAAGGAATTCTAGGCGGAAAACGAAATCTTCGACGGTGGACGGGCGACTGTTCCCGTCGAACGAAACTCCCCATCTTTCGACCTTCCATGAGTGATTCGGCCGCTCCCGAATGTTCTCGTACGGTGGTTCGTCCCGCCCATCTCCCCATCTCCTCTGCCCCACACACGGATTTCGCCAATCACGAGCATGATGATCGGCTATATTTCTCCACTCAGGATTATCGCCTCCTTGCCTTATGTCTCTACGGATCGGTTTATGCGGAGGTATAGGAGGGATTGTCTCCCTAAACGGTGAGGTTGCCAAACGCCGTTTGGGTATTGCCCCACGATTCTGCGGAATTTCTGGACCCGGGTTCAAAAAGTCAGTGGATGGTGCTGGAGGAGAAAATGCATGCGACGACATGAGCGGTTTCTCGGCTTCCCTTTCTCTGGTGACTACCATCGGTCGCAGCACCTCATTTAACAACTGCATCATGCTTTGCATGCCCGCTCGAATCTCCTCCCTAATGGCATCACTAATTCCGGCGGACGTCGATTGCCGATAGGTCGCGTGCGCTTGTGCCAAAGCCGCATTGACCGCTGACTTTTCTGCGGAACCCACGCCTGTCGGTAGGGTTCGCACTTCGGCCGGAACGTCCTCCCTATTTCGAACCGGGGTGCGAGGAAGACCGGTAAGAGTAAATGGTGTCGGAGGGGCCGGATCTGTTCCATCATTCCCGCTCCACAAGCTGTCATCCTTCGGCTGCCCGCGAGAACGTGTTTGGTGGCTGTGTTCGCCACCAGTAGCCATTATTAATATTTGTACTAATTATAATAATAATATAAATAATGTTAATAAATAATTTTTTCCTAAACTAGCAAAAAACAAAAACAAAAACCTCAAACTCTCAAAACTCAGAATACAACAAAAAATTTACTTAGGATCCCACAAAAATATGTCTATATCTTATATATATTTCAATAATATCTCTTCAATATAAATGAGGGAAGGGAATCCCAATGGGGTCGGAATGTGATCTGACATATCTACGCTACATCCGAAGGAATGCCGGCTCCTGGGTTGAATTGTCGATTGCTCAGGTCATCCATCTTGTGGATGACCGGCAATCGAGATTATTCACCCGCGTCTCTAATCCGTTCCGTTTTCTTAACTGGTAGCCGTCCACAAACACTGACCGGACCTCGAGGCATCGCATAGTGACCTTACTGGTCGTATGGGCCACGCGAAAATCCGAACAGTCCTGTAGACAGCTACAAGCCAGAAAACAGACGATTTTCGACAACAAAAATTACTACTTAAACACAAAATCTAAAAAAAAAAGGAGCCCTGTGCGCGAATCACCTGCTACTGAAAAGCGGTAACGACTTCACAGTCTCCATAATGACAAAACCAACATATATTTTTGGAGCAATGTACGCTCACTCCCATGAGTCGCGTAAGCCTCCAAATCCCTATTCTGTCCCTAATAAATTTGTGGGAATGCTGCTCGGATCATCCCCCAAGTCGCACAATTGTAGCGAGCCTCAGGCTCCTAACAAGCCGCGACTTCAGAAAGATCCAGAGCAGCAGACAACATTTAGCGAGATTTCGTCGTCTCGTATTTATTTATTTTTTTAACACAACATTTTCTAGGTCAACGCAGGCGCCAACCTACATGGACTGAAAACCCTGTGGAATATTCAATTGGGCGCCATATTGTTACGCGTCGGTTTGTCCGCATGGGGCAGCTCCGGCCAGCCAGTGCTCAGTTAGGGGTGGGTCTGACCCTGCCCACCGACCGACTTTGGTGGTACTGCCGTAGCGCTCCCGCCCTTCCTGTGGGGGTAATTAAATAATCTGGGCCCCCACCCTTTAATATATTCAAATCACATTACTTCCGAACCCACTTTGGGTTCCCCTCCCTCCATTTATGACTCTTAGCCTTCCATTTTTACTGAACGTTATTTCATTATTTGTTCAGAAAATGGGGCCTTAATGCTAGCATTTAACGAAATTAATTGTTTAACAATGCAGCATTATAAATATTAATCTTAACGAAAACAAAAAAAATTACATAATAACAATAAATAATAAATAATAATAATAAAAAGGTAACAAAAAAAATGACTGATGCCAAAAAAAAATAAATAATAACAGCAAAAATATAATTAACAACAAAAAAAAAGTAACATAAAAAAAATAATTTATACCAAAAAAATAAATAATAAAAAAAAAAGTAACCAAAAAAATTATTACTGCAACAAAAAAAAAAAATTAATAATAACCAAAAAAAAGTAACATAAAAAATGATTTATACCAAAAAAAATAAATAATAACAAAAAAAAAGTAACTAAAAAATTATTAATGCAACAACAACAAAAAAAATAAATAATAACCAAAAAAAAGTAACATAAAAAAAATGATTAATACCAAAAAAATAAATAATTCCAACAAAAAAAAAGTAACAACAAAAATATTAGTGCAAAAAAAATAATGTTAGAGTCCGACCGCTGACGTCTTTTCTTGTTCGCAGCTTAATACAGACTGATCTTGACTTTCAGCTTGACCTACCGCTCAGCCTCTTCCTTGACTTTTGTTTGCCCTTCAACATTCTCTCTCATTCTTTTATCCCCTCTCGGATAATGCTCCGTTATGTTGAAGCTTTTGGGCCCGCGCTCTCTTTTGAATCTGGGGCTACCCCAACTATCGATAACATCGGCCCCGCTGCAACAATAATTATGCTATTCCCGTATCTTGAGCGCGAGAGCACTCTCTCTCTAATTGGAGCGTCTCTTTCTACTCTCTTAAAGCTCAAACCTGGGGTCTGCCACCTTTTCGACTGTTGGCAGATCCAACTATCGATACCATCGACCCCGCCGCAACACAGTTTTGTAATTGGAGATTGTGAGAGCGCTAAACAATGATGGCTGCCATTTTGAGTAGCCTTATTTGTTTAGTGCTGTACAATCGAATGATTGATTTACATGACGATTAATCGTGTGTATTGCCTAATAATGGAATCGATACCAAGATCGATACCATTGGGTTGACCGCGGAATTTGCAAGAGGATTTTTATTCGAAGCGTTTGCACAAAGTTCGGATATGCGTATTTAAAAAATTATGCATGGGCCGAGGATCCCCGTGCAAAAATATTATTGCGTCGTAAAAAATTGTTTTGTCTATATTTTTCATTTTGTTAATGGGTCCATATATGTATATACCTGTGTGCGAATGTGTATGTGTATGTGCATAGGCCAGAATGTCCAGAAAATTGCCTGTGTATTAAAAAATAGACTTTAGTAACATGAGAAATTTGAGAAAATTGCTGCTGAACAAAAACTAAAATAAATTTAAATGCAAATAGTAATTAATGCTGCTGATATGCCTCTGCCACAACGGATGCCGCTGCCAAAGGTGCTGTTGGTGCAGCCGACGAGGGTTGAAGATTTTTCATATGTATTATTTCGGGTTTCAATCGCTTCCGTTGCAGTTGCCTCTCCCGTTGCGGATGTCACTGCCGCTGCCGATGCAGCCATAAGAAATTCGCATGTAATGGAATGCACAATTTTTTATGGATGGCCAGTTTTGATGTATTGTTGTTGATTGACATTGGATGACATTGTTTCCAGCCGCTGTCGCAATTTGCAGCTTTGCCATCGGGATATGTGTATGACAGTTGGCGTTGATTGATTGCTGTCGTTACAGGTGCCGCTGGTGCCGTCACTGTTAAAAGTTGTTGTTGCTGCTTTTGTTACCGTGTTGAGACCGAGAAAAGGGCGGGTGTAAGTGTGGCCAACATTTTTGGCATCCCGCATTTTTTTTTTTTTATACATTTCTTTTAGATTGTGGTTATTAATGTTTTTTATTCTCTTTGTCTTTTCATGTATGATGTATTTTGTTGCTGCCTTATGTTTGCTGATTAATTTGACTTGCTCTATTGCGCTATATACCGTGTCGCCCTCAGAACGTTGGCCGTCGCCGTTATTGTGGAGAAAGATTTTTGGTAGTGAAGTATTTTTGTGGCGTGTTTAGTGGCTGTGCTCTGGAATTATTTAGTCGGTATTTAACTAATTATTTTTCTGTTTTATATAGGCTAAAATTAACCAAATACGGGATAAGGAAGTGTGCCGCTTATTGCCCCAGAGATTGGAAAAAGACAGACACTGGCATCCAGCACTGCCACCGCTGGATAAATGACTGTAGCATATGACCTAGTCTCGACGAGCAGGTGTTAATGTAGTCTACAAGAAGTGGTGCACTGGTGGTGCGCTGGCTCCGGCTGTATGATCGGTAGTTGGTCGGGGTTCCTTATAGTTCCTTGCGCTACGTGCTCGCTGTGCATAATACTAATTAAAAGATATCGCGTGCGGTTATAGTTCGAACAAATTACTGGGAAGAAGGAAAAGAGGAAAGAGGAATTGGTCAGATCTCATACATTTAATATGGAGGCGACACTCCTAGACTGTCGTTGTTTGAGCTGGCCAGATGTAATTGCCACAGCAGATGCCCACCCTACCAAGATCATCAGGCAACTAAACATAATAATCTTTGATGATCCCTAAAACAACGACTACTTAAGTCATTCTCTATTCAGTGTGCGTTGCATGACTCCACAAAAAAAAAAATGACATATTCATCCCAACAATATCATAGTCACAAGGTTTATTTATTTCAATTGTATGCGTAATTAATTTTATTTACAACTATTTTAACATACAATATATTAATATTGTGCATTATTTTTAAAAAGTAACTTCATATAGTGTATGTCGCAACCATGTCGCAACCCCAGGAAAACGAACTGGGAAGGGTTTAGGTCAGTTCTTGAACTTAACCCCAGTAGTATATCAAACATACCCAGAAGTCCACCCGAACTAGAGTGGGCTGTAGAAAATCTCAACAAAAGCATAATTAGTGCTTTTGAGGAGAATTGCCCAGTAGGGAAGAAATTCAAAGAAAAAGACGCCCCTTGGTGGAATGAGAGCCTGGAAAGGCTGCGCTGCACCACACGTCACCTCTTCAACAAAGCGAAGAGAGACGGCACATGGGAAAGATATCGCGAGAGCCTGACCTCCTACAACAAGGAAATAAGGAAGGCTAAGCGAGCTAATTATAGGAACTTCTGCGAAAGCATAGGAAGCACCAGTGAAGGCGCCAGGCTCCATAGATTGTTATCTAAGCGGACGCCGGACGCAAACGTAGCATTGAAGCGTAGGGATAACTCCTATACAAGCAACATTGCACAAAAACTGAAACTGCTCTTCGAGACGCACTTTCCAGGCAGCATACCACTGCAGGAAAGTGTTATCGAAATGACAGGCAACAGAGGCAGACCATCCGCTAACGAATGGGCATGTGCCAAGTCAACGGTCACTCCGGAGAGATTAGAATGGGCAATTGGAACTTTCCAGCCCTTCAAATCTCCTGGACTGGACGGAATATCGCCAGCTTTCCTCCAGCAGGGCCGAGAAATACTCCTCTCACCTGTCAGGAAAGTACTCATCAGTAGCCTAGCCCTCGGATATATACCGAAAGCATGGAGTAGAGCTAGGGTGGTCTTCATCCCCAAGGCAGGGAAGAAAGACATCACCAACCCAAAGTCCTTCAGACCCATCAGCTTGACATCGTTTTTACTGAAAACGCTGGAAAAGCTAGTGGACTATAAAATTAGAAGTACTCTGCTAAGGCAAAGCCCGCTGCATTCAACGCAGCATGCATACAGAGCAGGCAGGTCCACGGACACTGCGCTCTACCAATTGCGACGCACCTTAAATGCGGCAATAGAAAATAAGGAAGTAGCACTGTGCGCCTTTCTAGATATAGAAGGCGCCTTTGACAATACATCTCATGGGGCGATTGGGGCAGCCCTCTATAGGAGGGGCCTGGACTCCATCACCAGCATGTGGATACGTGCCTTGCTGGAGTCCAGACAGGCCACGACATCAACGCATGATGTTACTGTAACAGTCCTAACGACTAAAGGCTGCCCCCAAGGGGGAGTACTGTCTCCGCTGCTCTGGAGTCTGTTAGTGGATGAACTACTTAACAGACTTACCACCAGAGGTATCCAATGTCAAGGTTACGCTGATGACATCGTCATCTTGGCGCGAGGCAGATTCGAAGAAACACTCTGTGACATAGTCCAGTTAGGGTTACAAATAACGAGTGATTGGTGTGGGGAGGCTGGACTCAGCCTGAATCCCACAAAAACAATCATCGTCCCCTTCACTGGACGATATAAATTGCAGAGGATGAGACAGATAAGGCTATCAGGTAGTCTAGTAGAAACAAGTAAAGAGGTAAAATACCTCGGAGTCACATTTGACAGCAAACTAAACTTTGGTACCCATGTGGAAAACACTGTATCAAAGTGCTCCAGGGCACTTTATACATGTCGCAGCATAGCCGGCAAATCATGGGGCACATCACCTAAGATAATAAGATGGCTGTACCTAATGGTAGTAAGGCCCATGCTAACCTATGGGGCAATAGCATGGGGGGACAGGGTGCGGCTAACAACCGTGCAGAAACAGTTACAAAAACTGCAAAGAATGGCCTGCGTATGTATGACAGGGGCAATGCGCACCTGCCCTACAATGGCCCTGGAAGCCTTAATGGAGCTCACACCACTCCACCATACCATAAGGCTCCAGCAGAAAGCAACGCTTTTAAGGATGTCAGCTGAAGGAGTTGGGGGCAATCACATCCTAAGCCACAAAGATGCCCAACTCCTAGCAGATGAACTTCCCTTGATTATGCAACCTAGGGACGAAATGACGGCCGAATATTTATTCGAGCGAAATTTCAAGGCTCATATGAGCAGCAAAAGGGAATGGACAACGCTAAACGAAGTCCACCCTATGAAACCGCACACCATAAAATGGTACACCGACGGATCACTCACCACACAGGGAACAGGCCTTGGAGTGGTGGGTCCCCGTGTATTATACCATGAGTCCCTTGGGAAGCACACCAGCATATTTCAAGCAGAGGTGTGTGCGATAGGGAGATGTGCGGAGTTTAACTTAAAACGACACTATCGGAATGCGGATATATCCATTCTGTCCGATAGTCAAGCAGCAATAAATGCTCTAAATGGGACGAAAATAACATCCAAAATAGTCCACGAAGTAAGATCCAAGCTTGACCAACTCGGGAAACACAATAGGCTTACCCTAAGATGGGTTCCGGGTCACAGGGACATAGCGGGGAACGAAGAAGCTGACAAGCAAGCAAAAATTGGGGCAGAGAGACCCATGATAGGTCCTGAACCGTATTGTGGCATAGGAAGACACACAATACGGTTGTACATCAGGGATGAGGAGAGACTGATGCGAGAACGGAGCTGGGCTGAAATACCAGGACTCCGACAAGCCAGAAGTCTCCTAGGTGGCTATAATCAAAAGCGATTTAAGCTAATGATATCCATGGGGAAGAATAGACTCAGAATACTCACAGGTCTATTAACAGGACACTGTAGACTGAGAAGTCACCTAACCAAATTAGGTATTTATAGTAGCAACACATGCAGGTTCTGCGGATACGAGGAGGAATCCTCGACGCACATCCTAACAGAATGTGTCGCCTTAACCAGGAAAAGATACAACATCCTAGGGCAACATATCATGAGGCCCAAGGATATAGAAACCCTCAACCCAACAAAGATCCTAGCATTCGTGCAAGAGTTGGGATTGACGGAAGAGCTGTAGGCTCAGTAAGGGGGCACAATAGACCTTATAGGTCGCAGTGCTAAATATCCCCAATTATAATAATAATAATAACTTCATATAGGCTTTTTGTACTTAAAAAATAAAAAAAAAATTAAAAAATGTAATGTTAAGTTGATTTTCCAAATTATTTTCAATAATATTTAAGTAATTTTGCCTTTTAATTTAATTTAACTTGGTGGAATTACTGATTCCTTTTCGGAACGAGAAATTCATTCTTTTCCTGACTACTTTAAATTTTCATCTTGCATCTAGCCCCCATGTTTGAGCTTCAGAGAGAGAGATAGGGCGCTCGCGCGCTCAAGATAATAGAAAATTATCCGAGTTGATTTTAAAAAGGGATTTTTCTGCTTTATAAGCATTCCTAATGGACAAGACCACTCCTGTTATTAATTAATTAATAATATTAATGTAGTTACATTTTTAATAATATCATCGTGTTTAAATTGTTAAATCTCTGTTTAATTCACACAAAAATAAGACTGTGAACTTATGCCAAATTCCATGGCATTCAAAACAATAACAAAATACAAAAACAAATTGCATACGCCCTCGCTCAGTGCGTTGCCCTTTTAATTTTGTTTTACATTTTCGGTACCATTAAGAGTTCAAGTCAAGCTAAAATTCTCTTGTCGCTCCCCATGCACTTTCCGGCCTGCTGATCGCTCTCTAGAGCAGTTACGAACGACGCGCGCAGCTCGGTCCGCTTGCATCGGCAATTGTGCGTGTGAGAGTTACGCGTTACTCTCTCTCGCGATTTGAGGTCCGCTTGCAGATTCACAGGCTAAAGACCACTAAAACCCCTGGCTATGATGGCGTCGACGGCTGAGTTGTTAAGGCCCTCCCCGAGAAGAGAGTGATGTTCTTGGTTCTACTCTTTAACTCCACGGTTCGCATCCACCACTTCCCCACTCCGTGGAAGTGTGCTGTGATTGCGATGATTCCGAAACCAAGTCGGATAATCTTGTCTCGTCATATCGACCGATAAGCTTGCTGTAAACTTTCTCCAAAATATTTGAAAAAATATTTCTTGAAAGATTGTCGGCAGTAAGTGGCTTCCAGAGTGCCATTCATGATCATCCGTTTGGCTTTAGGCAACACCATAGTACGCCAGAGCAAGTTCATCGAGTAGTACAGCATGTCCTCGAGGGCTTAGAAAATAAGCAGTACAGCTCTGCCGTCTTCCTGGATATCCAGCAAGCGTTTGATCGCGTATGGCATGATGGCCTGCTTTTTAAGCTTAATTCCTACTACCATCGGCGCAGTATTTATCAGGTCCGACCTGCCTGGCCGTTCTTTTATGGTTGAAGTTAGGGGCGAGCGATCAAACATACGCCGCATCGGAGCGGGTGTACCGCAGGGTAGTGTCCTTAGACCTGCCCTGTATACGTTGTACACCGCGGACTTGCCGATTCCGGTAGCCAGAAACACGCTGCTCGCCACATACGCAGATGACACTGTGTTCCTTGCTAACTCCTCCTTTGCTTGGAGGTTCCGCAGCGGTTACGCAAAGGTTCTTGGATGGTTTTAGTACCTGGGCCAACCGGTGGAACATCTGCATCAATGAGAACAAGTCTCAGAACTGTACGTTTGCGCTCAGGAGTGGTAACTGTCCAACCGTCCGACTCAACAACACGATCATAGCTCAGGGGAACCATGCTCGCTACCTGCGTATGTATCTGGACAGGAAACTCAACTGGTTGCTGAAGCCATCCAGCAAACTCAGCTTGAGCAACAAACTGCTAGTGTATAGGAGCATCATCGTGCCCACATGGACATATGGGATTCCATTTTGGGGCACAGCGGCAAAAACTTGGGTTAACCACATTCAAGTTCTGCAGAACAAGGTCCTAAGAGACATCTCTGGTGCTCCTCCCTAAGTGAGCAATATGACGCTGCACAACGACTGCTGTGTGCCGACAGTCATTAGTCAAATAAACCGACATACAAGTCGTTACAATGACCGGTTACATAACCATGTTAACCCATTGGCTTGGTCACTAGGGTCGAATACAACAATGTGTGGATGTTGGCTCGGCACTTTAATATATGTGTGGATGTTGCCTCGGCACTTTAATGGAAAGTTTATTGATTTTATTTCGTTTGCTGTTTCGAATTTTAAATTTAAATTGATTTATTATAGCTCGCAGCACTTAACCGAACTTTTTTTCTTTCTTTCCAAAAAAAAACCATGACCGCCACTGACCGGTGCCTTTTTCTTTCGCCTCCTTCGTACCGACTACTGCATTGACATTTGTTCGACCTCCAAATCCCTCGATCATTCGCCTTTTTGTCCCTTCTTAAAATCCACTCGGATAATTTTTTATCATCACTTTAGAGCCCGCGAACTCTCACTCTCTCTTTTTGAAACTCGAACCTGGGGCTACCACCCTTTCGACTGTGGGCAGCCCCAACTATCGATATAATCGGCACCGCCGCTACAACACCCCTGGATTCAGAGGAATATCCTGAATGAATCTTGAGATCAAGGGGGCTTGTCGAGAATATCTCACCCCAATTGCCTGTGCCCAATCTGGACGGGCTGCCCATTTAAAACCTTTCGCCGCACCCAACGTGAGGCTTACCACGGTTGGTTTCAGGGTCTAAGGTCCTTAGCATGGAAGACTCCTAAGGATCTACCTTGAAAATCCTCCAAAAGGTAGGCATTGTTTCCAACTCGCCGGACCACTCTCGCCTTCAAAAACTTCTTAGCAAATTTGGCGTTAAAGTTCTTCACAAAATTGATCAACGCGAAATTACGCCAATATATTTCTTGTCCAGGGTTCGTATAAAATCTGCGTGCCCGCGCATCTCCGCGTTGAAAACTACGTTCATAAGCCTTATTTAGTAGACTTTGGACACGTTGTCGTATCAAATGGATTTCATCTGAACGATTTCATGTTCGCACATTGATCTTAATTTCCGAGCTAGCTTATAGCTCGCCCCGTTGAGGAACACGTGGTGACCGAACACGGCGAAGAATGGCGTGACTCCGGTAGCCGCGTGCACCGCGTTACGAATGGCCACTTCTATCTAGGGAAGGTACAAATCCGAGTCACGGTGGTCCTGCTCAAGGTACGCCCTTATGTATGTATGTCAAAACTGTTCTATTAACCCGTTATGCCGCATTGCTCTGTGGCGAATACACGGCCGTTCGCATATGCGAAATCCCGAAGGACTCAATTATATTCTGATAGGTGTGGGACACAAATTGGCGGCCGTTATCCGAGTGAATGCTTTCTGGCGTTCCGAATTTGTAAATAACCTCGTTAACCAGGAAGTTCACTACTTTCGTCGCGGTAGCCTCCTGCATAGCTTTCAAAAAGGCGAATTTTAAAAAATGGTCGACTATAAATATCTATGCGTGCCCTTGCTTAGATCGCGGATATTTCCCGAGAAAATCTATGTAGAAGGGTCTTTCTGTCACAACTTCACTTCAAATTCCCACCTGCATACGGAAATTCGGTGCCTTACATTCCTTGCACGACTCACACTGCCTCACCCATGCCTGGCCAGTAGAAATAACGACGCAAGTTTTCCAAAGTCTTCAAGACTCCACCATGTCCCGCCGTTTCATCTACGTGAGCCTTTTCGATCAGTCCGGCTGTCTAGGAGTTAGGGACCCACAACTTCCAAAACGTACCTCTTCCGGACGAACAAACTCCACACGCTTGAATAGCAACTCTCCCTCTATCTTCATATCGGGTAACTTGTCTTGATTCTGGTGTACGTGTTCGAGCAAGGCTTGATATTCATCAGACTCAAACTCAGTGGCGTAAAACGGCGGTGTGGTCTAGGTGTCGTTCGACGCACACCTTCTACACCCGACCCGACCATAACCTGCAAGGGTAATTGCAGATCCCCATATGTGCATGACAACTCAACTCAAGAAGAAGAAATATTTTACGCTCTCATTTTTTAAACTTCGTTATAAATTTTAATGAGAAAATTAAGATATACAAAAAAAACTAAGCCTAATGTTTTACAATTTTTATTTTATTTTATTTTTTCATTGTGTATATTTTTTTTCTTTCAGTGTAGTGTAATTCTAATACTAATTTTATTCATTTTAATAATTATTTAGATTTAGTATTTCTTTTTCTCAAGCACATGTTTTCAAGTCAATTCAGTAACACTGCTGTGAATAAATTTTTATGTATATGTAAAAAGTAATAAGTGTATATACATATGTAGGCTATTATGATAAAAGTATATGAATGTTGTAATCAAATTTAATAAGGGAGGGATAATTTATTTTAATTCAAAATTTTCTGTTTAACATTATTACATTATGCATTACGTTAAATGTTTCAAAAGCAAAAAGGCAAATGCTCTGAGCACACTCAAAAGAGCATCATTAAAAGTTACAAGGCAAAAGTTAATCGGACCACAAGAATATCAATATCGAAGAGAGGAGAGTGCAAGAGCTTTAGAGATTAATCATGATTAACGCTCGCGCTCACACTTACGAGGAACCTCGCTCACGCTCGCTCTCAATTATTTTTTTGTCTCTCTCACTCTCTCCTTTTGCTCATTTTCATTTTGTTCGTCCGCGTGCAAAAGCATGCGCTGGCCTTTACAGTGGGGCAAACAACACAATCACTCTCCCAAATTACTCCACGATGAAGGCCTCATCTTAAACGGTGTTGTTGTTGTTAAATCGTTTTGTGTTTTTTTTTATTATTTATTTATTTAATACTGTATATTCAGGGGCACGTTTTATTGCTTATTAATGTAATATGGGGGGCACAATAGACCTTATAGGTCGCAGTGCTAAATATCCCCAATTATAATAATAATGTAATATGGAAATGAAATTTTAGATGGAAATGTAATGTTATATTACATATATACTTTCCACTTAGTGAACCTTGTCCACGGTTTTTATTCACTCACAGAGACTGAATTGGCTTGAGAACACAAAAAAAAAGTTAACTCTTACAACTATTAACACTGTTTCTTATTTTATTTTGATGTACTTCTGCGCTTCAAGCTGCAGAGCTTTTTAACTTTGTTATATATTTTTCTTTCTTTCACTACACTGTCTGTTAGACTTTTCATTTTCTTTTTTTTTTATATAGATTATTTGATTTTATATTTATTTATATGGCATATATTTGGTATATTATATAGATACATAGATCTATATTCTTATTTATATATATTACATATATATATATGTATGTATATATCATATATATATTTATGCACACACATACAAATATATATGTTAATTTTTTCCTATGTCTTTTTTTTCGTTTTTTGTGTGGATTGATGGAGCACCAAAAAAAACTGCCATGAGGACAGTGCGACGGCCAGAGTTGTGAATCGGCTTTCCTCCAACGCCTTGGAGATTCCAAATCCAAATTTGGGGTCTTCGATCCAGGTGTTTGGCGTCCGCCCTTACACCTTATACTCGCCTAGCAAGAAACCATGTGTTGGCAAAAATTAGTTTTGCGATAAATTAACAATTTCCGCAAAATAATTAATTTGCCGGTACAGGTCTTGGCAGCTTCGATCAATGAGTTCAATCAAATCCACTTTATGTCGTGGATGGCTTTAAAATATGGGGAGATGTTTTTTTCCCCCCTTTTCAACTGGCGAAAATTTGACGCGTCTTATTCGTCCTAGACTTCGGCCACTACGTTGTCCGTACCTTTCCGATGTTCTATGCGAAAGTCATATCCTTGAAGTTGTAAAGACCAACGAGCTAACTTCCCACTCAGATCCTTCATGAACATCAACCATTTAAAGCTGGCGTGGTCTGTGATGCAAGTAAATGGCAGTCCCTCGATATAAGGCCTGAATTTCTTAATAGAGATAATCGCCGCAAAAAATTCTTTTTCCATGACGGAATAGTTCCACCACCGATGATGACTCCCAGATACTTCAGGGCCTTAAAACAAAACTTGGATTTCTGCAAGCCGATGCAAAGGTTTGCCTTCCTGAGGCAAGTATTTTACATGGGTGGGAAAATCGGGGGCGGTTGTTAATAGATCATCTAGATAGACAAAGACATTGGATCTTAACTCGGTGGGTATCACTTTGCCCATCAGACGAACAAGTCTTTGGTCGGCATTGCATAGCCCGAATGGCATCATTCGAAAATGATATAATGGCCTTCCAAGTACCGCGAAAGCAGTATAGGGCTTACTTTTGTCATCCAGTTCGACCTGCCATTACGGAAACTTCAAATCTACGCTGGAGATGCAGTACGTTTGGTCGATTCTGGACAGTATGCCTTCTATGCAAGGTAACGGATAGGTGTCCTTTATGGAAAACTCGTTAAGTTTGCGGGCATCCAAAGAGAAGCGATTTTTACCCGGCCTTCGTACGACGTTTACTCCATAGGCTCTTCTATGACCCCTAGCTCCAACATTTTGTCCACTTCACCATGCACCATTTGCTGCATGGCGGGAGACAAGGGATAGGGCCTGTCCTTGAAGGGTTGTGCCCCTTCGACCAAATCTATGGTGTGTCGCTCTATTGCCGTCTTTCCCAATCCATTCTTTTCGAACAACAGAAACCTTTACTTTACGACCTCTAACTCGATTCTTTCGTCCATAGACAACTCCCATGAATCTGGCTCCCCTCTTCCTCATCCTCTTCGTCCCTATGATGGGTCATGGACACCGCCAACACTTCATCGACTTCCTTCTCTGTCGGGACCCAGGATGGCTGGAGCTAAATCAAAGGCTCTCCAAAAGTCAATTCCAGAATAGGCTCGTTGTTCTAGATAAGGGCATATAAAGAAGGTAATATTCTTCATTTGACCTCGGTACGATATGGGTAAGTCAACTCGGCCGATGATCTATCGGTCTTGCCCTCCGGCTGTGCGGACTATCGACACATAGGGTTGCATTTAATAATATTAATATATTAATATTTTTATAAATTATAATAATAATATTAATAATGATAGTAAATAAATTTTTAACAAATAAATTATGGAGAAATAAATTTTTCCTAAACTAACAAAACAAAACACACTCAGAAAACAACAAAAATTGTACAAAAAACAACAAAAAAAAAATAATTATAGGTAATATATATCGTTGAAACAAACAAAAGCTCATCCAAACTATCACTTTTCAATATAATAAGGGAAGGGAATCTCAATTGGGTCGGAATGTGATCTGACATATCTACGCTACATCCGAAGGAAATGCCGGTTCCTGGGTTGAATTGTCGATTGCTCAGGTCATCCCACTTGTGGATGACCGGAAATCGAGATTATTCACCCGCGTCTCTAATCCGTTCCGTTTTCTTAGCTGGTAGCCCTCCACATACACTACCCGGACACCGATGCATCGCATAGTGACCATACTGGTCCTATAGGCCACATCCAAACAGCCCTTTAGACAGCTACAAGCCAGAAAACACACGATTTTCGACAACAAAAATTACAACGTGATAACAAAATATAAATTTAATATATTGCCACTGACAACAAAAATTCTACAAAAAAAAAAAATTCTACTTCGTATGTTTTTATCACAGTTTCGTCCATATCACAGTTAGTATCACTATCTAAGAAAACGTGTGGGCGAATCGCCTGCTAATAAAAAGCGGTAATGACACTACAGCCTCCATAATGGTATGAATGCTGCCGGACAAAACAAAATATAATTTTGGAGCAATGTACGCTCACTCCCATGAGCCGCGTAAGCCTCCAACTCCCTAATCTGGTCCCTAATGAATTTGCTGGAGTGCCGCTCTGATCATTCCTAAGCCACACAATTGTAGTGAGCCTCAGGCTCCTAACAAGCCGCGACTTTAGAACGATAAAAAGCAGCCGACAACTTTTAGCGAGATTTCGTCGTCTCGTGTTTATTTATTTTTTTCTCAAAACAAAATTTTCTAAATCAACGCAAGCGCAAGCCTACATCGAATGAAAACCCTGTGAAATAAAGTTTGGGCGCCATACGTTACGAGTCGGCTTGTCTTAATGGGGCAGCTCTGGCCAGCCAGTGCTCAGTTAGGGGTGGGTCTGCCCCTGTCCGCCGACCGCACAATAACACGACACTACACAAATCTACACATCATTAACAACATCTGCTTTAACGGACAGTGGCAATTCAAAACGCAAAGAAAAACTTTACCTCCGACTTCCAACGGCGGCCTTGCTGTTCCCGCCATAGCGCTCCCGCCCTTCCTGTGGGGTGTAATCATTTACTGTGGGCCCCACCCTTTTACTTCTGCAAGATCACATTTTTATCCTACCCTTCTTGGGTTCCCTCCCCTCCATTTTTAAGACTTAAGTTTTCATTTTAACAAGCCTTATTTATATTTAATTCAGGTTTCTTAATGCTAACATTCAATGGTTTAGTTCGGCTTTAATATAGAAATATTGAAGTAAATGTAATTAACTAACTAACGAGGAAACGTTATAAATATTAGATTACGAATACTAAGCCAAAACTTAACAAAAACAAAAATAATAAATAATACCAAAAAAAAAAAAAACAAATTAATTAAATAAAAAAAAGAAAAAAAATTTTTTTCTTATAAATATTTAATACTATTTAAACAAAATTATAATAAATATTTGGGGCGTTATTCCCGCCACTGCCAATAAATTGGAGTTTGGAACGGACTCACTTTTCTGTAATTCTTTGTGTCTGTGGTCCGTGGTGGCGGGAGGGCCTCAAGCTTCTCCATAGGCTCTTTTAACGTTGTGGTGGCTGCTGCCGTCTAGTTGTTGGGTGGGTGGTTTTTAATTAGAGGTGGCACATTGAGGTTCTTTTATTGGTGAATCGGCAATTTTATGTCCTTTTATGGCGAAATCGGCACATTTATGTTCTTTTATTTATGAACCGCCACTTTACTTCTTTTTCATTTATTTATTTATTATCAACTAAAATCAGTCGACAAAAAAAATGCAAAAAGTAAGAAATTTAATTTAATGTATTTTAAAATTATAAATAAATTTAAAAATAAGGAATATTTATAAGATTTCTGGGGAAAACCCAGAAAACACCCAAGCGGACCAAAGATAATTAGTAAGAATTAGTTTACCACCACCTGTGCATGCGAAAAAGTTATTCCCGAGATAGGACATTTAAAATTGAGTTTTTATATATAGAAATGGAGGACTCTGAATTGATTACATGGTATAGTTTGTTATAACCATTACTGAGTACTCGAATCGGTTCATGCAAGGAAGGTCTAGAGGAAACATAAAAATTTATTTGGGTCATCAATGCTGCTGAATCGATTTCACCTTTAAGTAATTTAACTGCAACCATAACTCCTGGCATAACACGACAGTTGGTGTGTGGAGGAAGGACCACAGTCAAAGCGACAAAGAGCAAAAAGTAAGAAGCTCTTCTGTACAGATTCCAATCTACTTTGATGAATATGATATTGTGTAGACCACACACAAGATCCATATTCCAGAATTGGACGTACTAGGGAAGTGAAAAGTATCTTGATCGTATAATGGTCATCAAATTCCTTTGACCAACGCTTTATAAACCCAAGAACTTGAAAAGCTTTGTTGACAGTGAATTTAATATAGTTATCGAATTTTAACCTAATCAACCTATTGAAAGCTTATAAAATTTTGTTTTGTATAAGTTTAAAAAATAACAGTGAATTTCAAATATATAACATAAACATTACAATACTACATTACATCAAATAATCTTCTGCGTGTTGTGTGTGACCCAAGTGTGCAAGCCAATGGGTTGACATGTTTATGAAACCGGTCATTATAACTACTATGTCTATTAATTTGTTTTGACTGTCGGTAGACTGAAGTAGCTGTTCAGCGTCCTATTACTCACGTATGGTGGAACACCAGAGATGTCTCTCAGCACCTTGTTTTGCAAGACTTAAATTAAGTTTATCCAACATTTTGCAGCTGTGACCCAAATGGAATCCCATATGTCCATTTAGGCACGGATATGCTCCTGTACACCAGCAGCTTGTTGCTCGAGCTGAGTTTGCTGCATTGATTCAGCAACAAGTTGAGTTTCGCCATTTTGGATCTACAAGCTGTCGCTGTGATCTGGATGTGTTTGCGTCAGGTAAGTTTCCTGTGCAGGTAGCGAATATGTGTCTCCAATATGGTGTAGTTGGCGAGGATCACAGTGTCATCTGCTTATGTGGCAAACAGAGTGCTTCTGGCTACTGGAATCGGCAATTCCGCGGTGTACAATGTGTACAAGGCAAAACCAAGGACACTACCCTGCTGTTTACCCGCTCCAGTGCGCCGAATTTGATCACTCGCCCCTAACTTCGACCACAAAAGAACGGCCAAGTAGGTAAGACCTAAGTAGGTAAGACCTACCGCGCCGATGGTAGTAAAGATTTATGACTAAAAAGGATCGTGTCCGGGAAGTGTCCGCATCCGATCGACACAAAGTGTTGTCCGATCGCATAATGGGAATCCGCTTTGTGGCTTCCATGATTCTTGTTGTGATCAGCGTTAGCCAGCATAGTCTGAAAATTTTGGCTGTTAGTATCAAGCAGCAACTTTTGCAGCTCGAGTGCAGTCCGCCTAAAGTCCCGTAGATCCAGTGGACTGCGTGAGCGCTCTTGTGAATGGGAGGCGAACGAGGTACGTGGCCATGCATGGAGTATTCCGCCGCTGCGTTAATATTACACAGGAATAACTCCGCTGCGTCAGCAACTTAAGCCGGTGAAGTCATCTCCATGTTCAGGTTGACAAGCTGCTACATCCTCAACGATCAAAGGGATGTGATCGGAGATGGATCAGGGATGGTGTTGAGCATTCCAGTCTCCAGCAATCAGGACATTTAAAGTCTTTTAATGCCCACACAAAACGTGACATTAAACAGCCGCTAGGTGCACATTGTACGCAGAGCCAACTAAACGGAGTCAGCGTTTGATGCTGCTGCGACGATTTGATTATCACTGCAGCTCCACCATGCATTCTATCCGATGGATGATTGGCAAGGTGGATATCGTAACCTAGTAGCCTGTAGAGTAATCTGGAGCAGTAGTGAGTCTCGCAGACCAACATTTAGTCTTTAATCGGCTTTCTTGATTGGGCCACAAGCTGGGCATCCCTTCCAGCTTCTGGTCTGCATCCAACGGCTTTTCACACACCTGACTTGCATGAGCTGAGCCACACTTTACGCGGTCAGGGCATTCAACTGAAATGCGCACCTGACAGACGGAACGCTGACACTAGATCTCTTTATTGTTGGCAGCCAGCTCCAACTCTGAATAACAGAGATTCAGCTCATTTTTCCACCAAGCACTACGTGCTCAAGTCTAGCCAAGTCTCTGAGACAATCAGTTTTCTGCAGGGATGGATGCAGTCTCCTGGTCACCACTCTGAAACCTCTATCCATCTTTAATTGATACAATTGAAACGGGATTTTCTTATCCGTAAACAACCTCTGGATTGCCCTGCAAGCGTCAATACCATTTGGCATTACTCTGACTGTACCATTACCTCTGCATTTGAACTTAAAGCTGTCAGGTGGCGTGACAGCATTTAGTGCTTCCAGCAGTCCAACAACGTTGGTGATACCCTCAGCAATAATTGGGGCCTTGTTGGTCGAGATTCAACAGCAATAATGCAGCAACAGTGTAGTTGCTGGCGTTGTTGGCATTGTTGTTTATTAAAATGTTTTTGTGTGCATTGTTTTTGTTGTTGGTGTTCTTGTTGATATTATTGTTGCAGCTGTTGTTGTTGTTGTTGTTGCTTGCCGGGCGAGAGCGCAGATTGTAGAGGTGTTCCCTGATCTGCCAGGCAAGTGAATGTGAGCACTAAGAAACTACGGCTGCACAAAAGTCGTAATGCACCTACAATACTGTTCGCGATCATCGACAATCTGAGAGCGAGAGAATAACGCGCACGCTGACACGCGCAAGTGCCGATGCTATGCACCAAGCAGATCATTCGTCAGAACTAAATAACGATCAGCAGGCCGCTGACGGAATCAAAGCTTAAGTTCAGCGGTACCGAACGAAAGGAGCAAAACAAAATCGAAAGGGCAACGCACTGAGCAAAAGCGATGCAATTAGTTTTTGTTATTACTTTGAATGCGCCTACAATTAGAGTTAGGCATTAGTGCACAGTCTTATATTTGAGCGAATTTAACAGCATGTTCATAATTCAACCACAATAATATTGTTATAATTATTACTACATTAATATTATAATTAATCTTGCCACTAATTGTAGTGGTGGTCTTATCTCTAAAATACGCGTTCGTGCTCGATGAAGCCAAACTGAAGAATGAGCTGCATATTTACTCATCGAATTCTTCGACAATTAAATCTGCGAATTCCATTTCGGTAGCCTCATCCGATATTTCTTCAATTATTTCACATGTGGTGCCCAGCATATCGCTAGCTCTTCTTTGATGTTGCTTTGAACGATGATGTAATTTTAAATTAGTTTTTCTAGGAAACGCCACATTGCATAATTCGCATCTAAAAGATAATTACAAGTTATTAGTGACAAAATAGTTAGACGTAATTAAACATACTTAAATGGTCGTTGGCCCGTGTGGAGGAACTCATGTTTGTTTAGGCACGATTTGGTAAGGTATGTTTTTCCGCAATATTTGCACACAAATGAATATTTCTTCGTGTGTTTTACCCTGTTGAATACAAATAATCACCGTAATGTAAAACCGTGTCATGCATTACCCACCGTTCATGCCGACAACGGGCGGTGCTCGTGAAAAAGCGCTGGCCACAATATTTGCAGGCATATGGTTTTTCTCCCTTGTGTCTGACGCGTATATGCAAATTCAGAAGATGATTTGTATAATACTTTGCATCGCAATCCGGACATTCGAAATTCTTGACACCGTGTCGCAATATGTGGACTTTCAAGTTGCTGTGATCTGCAAAACATTTGCCGCACTGGTCACAGACGTATTTCTTAGTAACTTCCGACTGTGTTTTAAAAAATTCGCTTTCGTAATCCACTGTCGATGACTTTGTAACCTCCAAGCCTGATCCTTTGCTACATGACTTCGCCTCTGGATAAGATTTGTGTGATTTGTAGGTCGAAGGATCAGGATTTGTAATCGTTTTGGCGATGCTTTTGGTATGATGTGCTGCGCTTGGAGCAATCACTGATACTGACTGCATAGCCTTCTTTGCTTCTTTACGTTCTTTCGTTGGACTAGGATTAATTGGCTTCTTACGATCTGCCTCTGGGTAAGCTATGGGTGCTTTGTAGGTCGCTGCAGGAGCTGTAACCCCTTTGAAACTGCGTCTGGCATGCTGAGATGTGCTTTGAGCAACTACTATCTGTCGTGTAGTGTGGCCACTTGATATATGGTACGGTTCCATATGAGTCCGCACAATCGTAGATTGCGGTTGCTTGCTCCTTTTAATCTTCAAAGTGGTCATCTTTCCTAGTGGACTACAGTTCAGTGGATCCAAAGTTGTCGCTTCCTCGTGCTGGCCATTGCGCAGAAGTTGTTGTACGGTTATACAGCGCTCTCGGAAGGCAATTGAATAGTTTAAGTCCAAAACGCAGCAAGGGCAAATGTGTTTTGGCAAGTCTTCATCTTCATCAAACTGTAAGTAAACATACATCTGTTTTAAACGTCTGGAGGTGTACATATTGTAAACAAAGTCTTACTCTAATTCCCGTCAAAGTGGCGATATTTTCTACAATCTCATGACTTTCCATCTCAAAGAGATTCGTTGCATTGAGATGGTAAATCTTTTCGCCACACGTTCTACATAAATGTACAACCGACATATTTGTATAAAATACAAACTAAATTATTATGTTGGCATAACCGAGTTAGGGCAGCTTTTATTATGATTCTATAATCGAAACAAAGTGTGAATGGCAAAATAACAGCTGACGCACGGCGGCGACGAGTGACTGTCAAAGCGGGTGCATCTTTTTAATCGCGGTCTCTAAATAACTTCGTCCATCACCGTTTGCACATCGAGTTCTTCTATGATCGAGTCGGGAAACACTAGGATATCGTCCGCAACCGTTATCTGTTTAATGCCATCAAGTTGATTATTTAAGGCTTCGCTAGCCCTCTTCTGATGCTGCTTTGTGCGGCAATGGATCCTTAAGCCCGGTTTCCGAGGAAATGCCACATTACACAGATCGCAACTGATAAATTAAATTTGGTTTTTATATAATCGAATATAAAACATATAATATAAATAATTTAACATACCGATGTGGTCGAAAACCGGTGTGAAGAAACTCGTGTTTATTCAAACATGATTTGGTTAGATACTTTTTGCCACAAACCTTGCACTCAAATGAAAAACTTCTTATATGTCGAACTCTGTGAAATAAAAAAGAAAATTAAGTGGAGATTCAGAATTGAATTTGTTGTTTTTGTTTTGCATCCTCACTGTTCGTGGCGTTGGCGTGTGCTGCCGGAAAAGAAGCGCTGCTCACAATATCTGCAAGAAAATGGCATCTCTCCTCGATGCTTAACCCTAATATGCAGCTTTAATAAATATTTGGAGTAGTGCTTCAGGCCACATTCGTCACATTCGAAATTCTTTTCACCCTTGTGGCGCAGTATGTGAATCTGCAAGTTCTTCTGATTTGAAGATTGATGACCGCAAAGGTCGCAGATGAAGACCTTTGGATCCGCGGTAGGTTTCCCGTTGTTTTTCTTGCCCTTCTTGGTGCTGGATATTATATTGGTAGTAGCGCTATCCTTTCGAGCAGAGGAGCGCGGAGCAATGGAAGACCCTTCTGTTGGACTGGAAGCTGGGGATATTTCTTCTTGAAAATCGGAAATCTCGCCGAATTCATTATTCAACTCATCCATTGATGTGCTATTGTGCAAACTACTGGCAGGCGAATCATTAAATGTATCCGCCGCTTCGAGGTTCACGATAGCCTCTGGCATATACTGAGTCATTTCGACTGGCGCCGCTTGAGCAGGAATCGAATCAAAGGAAACTTTACAATTCTCCAGTGTCTGCTTGCGAGCACGTAAAAGGCGGCATTGCGTAGAATACTGCTGATTGGAGGCTGTTGGATAGGGTGTACTCGATATGAGTTCGTCTTTTATTTTTACGCCTAGCGGCCTGTTTGCACTGGCATTTCCGGCAAGGACATCTTTTTGCGCAGCTTTAAGTGGATCGAACTTCGCCTTAGGCTTCCCGTTCTGCAAGAATTGTTCCGTTCTTATGCAGCGCTCCCGAAATGCCATCGAATGGTAGAGCTCCAAATGGCAACAGGTGCAAATGTGAGTGGGCATATTTCTTTCTTCATATATCTAAAGAAAAGACATATTGTTCATGTTCTACTTCAAAAATTTGCACGCTTATTTTACTGGAGTTGAGATAAATTTTTACCCGGATTCCAGTTAGCGTCTCGAGGTTAAGTAATATCTCGTTGTCATCCTGCTCAAACATATTTTTGGCATTTGGATTGAAAATGTTTTCGGCACACGTTCTGCACTGAATTGACATTTTTGCGAGCGTCCTTTAATTGCAACAATATTTTTGTGTAAATTCAGATTACCTCCACTCCAGAGCAGAGCTGTTATTTAAGTATTTTTCTAAGTTAACATGTGACTGGCTAATCTAATTTCGATAACTTATCGAGAAAAAAGTGTAAACCTAAATTTGTTCACATTTTAAACAAATTTATTTGCGGCTTTTTTGGAAATTGCTGTGAAATTATAATGGCAAAACTATCTTTATGTGCATGGTAGATGTAAATTTTTGCTTAACTAATTTTATAATTTTCAATGAAATTGAAATATGTACAAAAATCTATAACGTAAATATTGCCTTATCGAGCTAATTGAACAATTCCCCTTTTCTGAAAATGCATCGCCTTTGTTTTCAAAATAAACTAAAATATTTAATTTTAAATTTCCTCAATAATAGAATTGGAAAAATCAAAATCAATATCACCATCGCCGTCGCTAACTGTTGTTATATCAGCTGCCTCCAAGTCATCTTTAATCATTTGATTAACTCTCCTCTGATGAAACTTTGTAGCGTAATGATTTTTTAAAAATGTGGCTCCCTTAAATGTCTTCTTGCACGTTTCGCAACTAAATTATGAATAATAATAATAATAGATTAGTTATAGCCATGGAGTGTCAAAATACATACCGATGGATCTTTTCTCCCAAATCATGAGCATCTCTGTGCTTTTCCAAACTAATTTTGCTAATGAATGTCCTGCTGCAAAGATTGCACACGAAGGGCAATTCCTTAGCATGATATTTCCTTTGAATTTAAATCAAGAGCAGGTCAATCAGAGGAAGCGGAAAATGTTGTCCACTTACCGCTCGTGACGACAGCGACTAGGACTGTTGCGGAAGGCCATTCCGCAATATTTGCATGCGAAGGGCTTCTCGCCCTTGTGGTGGACACGCACATGGAGCATGAGTAGAGGTCGCGTGAAGAATTTACAGCCGCATTCTTCACATTCAAAGTTTTTTACGCCCGAATGGCGCACTGCATGATCCTTCATATTGCTCAGATCACGGAAAGACCAGCCGCATTTGTCGCAAACGAATTTCTTCTCCAGTGGCGCGATACGCTGCTTATTTTTCTTGACTTTTCTGATTTCATCAGGCAACGTTCTAACTACTTTTTTTGTCGACCTCGAAATGATTGACGATGCCGCAGGATTTGTTGTCGGACGAGTTGGTTTTTCGAGAGCTTCACTTGGATGACGGCAACGCATAATTCGTACTCGAGGCGAAAGATTGCTTGGGCTATTTTGGACAAGTTTCTTAGAAGGTGATGATACATTGGTACTTGAGGCGTAGTCAGTTGTGTACTTGGATTCACCGATCGCATCTTCTCCAGCATTAAGATCATAATCAAACAATGGATCAATGGCCTGAAGAGATTTTTTGGATACGAAGTTGTTCTCAGCGAGGTCTCCTTGTTTTAATCTCATGAAGTGCTTGTGTGTCTCCAGACAGCGTTGTCGAAATGCCATCGAATGGTTCAAGTCCAAATAGCAACAGGAACACACATAGCTCGGCAGATGCAAATGATAAGATAACTGAAAATTTAAAAAATATATTAACATAAAATATAATATAATATTTTTCAAGACTGCAACGGACTATTAAATTACTTACTTTTATTCCAGTAATAGCTTCGATGTCTTGGCGAATGTCTTTGTTTTCATGTCTAAAGAGATTTCTGGGGTTAAGATTGTAAATAGGTTCTCCACAAGTTCTGCAGTGAACTGACATTATTTTATAAATATTTATATTTGTTTACCAAATCTATAAATAAAACAATATCAGTGTATACACACATATTCATCCAAAATGCACAAAAAATGACCACAATGTCAGCTGTTGCCCCGGCTTATGTTTTTGCCATTCGCCCAAAAACCAATAAACCAAAAAAACAATAATCGCCTTTTAAAGCGCTGATTTTAGATTTAATTAAACCCAAAATGGAAGACTGGCGCGCTCTTTGCCGTACCTGTGGAACAACAATAAATGAAGTGCTCGACACCAAGCTATTTGAAGAACTCACCTACCCACTAGTATCTTTAATTGAAGACATCACCGACATGTGGGTAAGTTTTCCATAATATAATTTCGTATATGTATATTTTAAAGTTAATAATTATAGATGGAAAACGACAACAACTTGCCAGAATATATATGCTTTAAATGCAAATCTTTGTTGAAAAAGGTTGTTGAATTTCGCGCCACTTGCCTCGACACTCACAAAAGGCTATTGGTGGTCAAAAGACAGGCGATACAAAATCGTGAGGATAAGCACAACTTGTGTGAAGATTTCGATGATATAGAAAATGTAAATAATGCGGATTGTGTAGAACTTCAACAAGCAAGCTCGAAATCCAATTGCGAAGAAGCTGAAATCCAAATCCCCAAACCATCAAATTCCAGCGCCAAGGAAAATAAAATAAACAGTTCCAAGAAAGCTAAAACATGGATTTGCGAGCAATGTGGAGGAGAGTTTAAATGCTCAACATATTTAAAACTGCATATGTTACGCCATACGGGGAAAAAGGAATTTGAATGTGAGATTTGTAAGAGGCGATATTACACACATAACGAAATGATCCGTCACAAGATATTGCACACCAAAGCCCGACCGTATTCTTGTCGCTTCTGTGACAAATCATTTCGTGGAACCAGCGGTAGAGCTGTTCACGAAAGGTTCGTTAAATTAAAAACCACATGCGAGTTAAAAGTATATATTTTATATTATTATAGAACCCATACGAATGAACGCCCCTTTGCCTGCCAATACTGCGAGAAAACCTTTACTTCCACCTCTGTTCGCCGAGTGCACGAACGTGTTCATATTAATAATCGGAAATATCAGTAAGAAATCCATAATTGTTACATATGTATGTACCAGAACATCTTGTTAATATATATGTATATATAAATGATCTATTGCAGTTGTGAGCCGTGCGACCAATGGTTTCAGCGATCCTCCCATTTATCGCTGCATCAACGCACCAAACTGCACAAAAGTAAAATAATTAACACTTGATCGTTTTTTTTTTAAAGAATGTCATTCATAATAAGTGTTATACAATTGCTTCTGTGTGATTGTCAGACAATAAACAGCTGATGGAATTTGTGTGAATGGTAACTTTGTTCAGTCACTTTACACTTGAGGTGTGTACGCTGTTCTTAATAAATAAAATAGTGCGACAAATTATGGATTGGAATTATTTGTGTTTTGTGGCATGAAATATGTAAAATATTAAGAATTTATTGTTTTGCACTTATTTTTTATTTAAAGAGGAATTGTCGTTTTCGGGCAAACAAATTTAGATCAGTTTCACAAGTCGCATTATGTATCGTAGATACGTTCTACGATTTAAAAAGGAGGATAAGTCACAGCTGATTGCTGCAGTCAGGGTTAGGCGTCTTCTCTGGGACGTGACGGACACAGAGCACAATGATTTTGCAAGCATAAAGGCGGCTTGGATGTCCGTGGGTGCTGAGATGGGCAGAGATCGTAGGTTATAAATGATTATAGTCCATTGCCTCAAGTTGTAACTGATAAATTTTTGTATATTAAAGCGCACGAATGCAAGGTTGGTTGGCGCTCATTACGGCAGTGTTATCGTTACCATTGCAAGACGGCGCACAGACGTTCTAAGATAGACGGTGACGATGTTGAGGCTGAAGCCGATCCCTTAGAAACTATACACATTAAATGGGAGTTCGCCGATGAAATGGCATTCCTACATGAATTGTCAAAGAAAAAAAGGTAATCAAATAATTGTCAAATTTCAACTGAAATCAAAATTATCAAACAATTTTTAGCTCGGATTTTGAAATTTTCGACGAAACTCATGCTCCCAACTCGCCATTGGAAGATGATACGGAGTATACTGATACAGAATACTTGGAAGGCGCTTATGACGAGAACAATGGCATTGTCAATGATGATGTCGATGCCAATGACACCATTGACGATGAAGTCGAAGACGATGGCGATATTGTTAAACTGAAAGTCGTATATGTAAGCTATGCACTTGAATCTATAATTTAGCGTGTATTTAAATATTTATTTTATTTAGGGGAAGAAACAACCAAAGAGCATAATACAAGATGCTGTTTGCAGAACATGCGCGCAGCCGATTGAAGCTACCACAGCACAGAATTTATTTAATTCAGAAAATGATATTCTTTTGCTGCAAATTAAAATGGTGACAGAAATGGTTGTAAGTCCGACTGTACAGAGATGTGTTTTATAACAATTATAATTATTTACCATTTGAATTTAGCTAAAGCGAGAAGAAGACCTTTCGGACTTTATTTGCCAACACTGCCTGCAAAACCTAGAAATTGCCATCGAGTTTCGCAGAGCTTGCATTGAGGCACAGACACAAGGCCATCTCAAAATACAGGCCAAGGACGAGGCGGAACACGAAATACTAACATATCCACAGTCCCCAGCACAGCACATCATTCGTAATACGGACTTAGACACAGAGGATGAACAGCTGGAAGACTTCGTTAATTCTGATAATGAGAACTATTACGAAGAAAAGGTGGAAATCCAGCCACTATCAACGCCTACACCATCAGCACAAATCAGGAAAAAATATAAAAGGCAGACGAGAAATCAGAAATACCAGTGTCATCAGTGTGGATTGACATTTACAAATCAAGATCAACTGAAGATGCACATGCATGAAGTGCATGACGTGCAGCTCCAAACTAGGTGCGTTTTAAATATGGATAAATATGTATGTAAATAATATAAATGTTTTCAGATTTGTGTGCAAACATTGCGGACATGATTTTAAATACTCTGCCCCACTCGTTGAGCACCTAAAGAGCATCGGAGTACATTTTGGACACAGCTGCGAGGAGTGTGGACAGAACTTCCACAGCAGGCACTTTCTTAAGAAGCACAAGAGACGAATTCATGGGCTGGCGGACGAGCATATTTGCCACATATGTGGTAAAAATTTCACCACTGGATTTAATCTGCGCAATCACATTGTACGCCACACTGGCACCCGACCCCATAAGTGCCAGCTTTGCAGTGCAGCCTTTTGTACGAGTGGCGAACTGAACCATCATAGGCGCACCCACGACAATGTGCGTCCATATCCGTGTCGTTATGCTTGTGGCAAGGCATTTCGCCACTGCAGCAATCGCAGTACGCACGAGAGGTGAGAACAACTCTAGTTCATATCGACTTCACCAATATAACAACTTTAATCACAGAATACACATGGCTGGCAATTTGCGTCCGTTCCAATGCGAATATTGTGATAAAACTTTTGTGACAAAAGGCGACTGTAGAGCTCATCAAGTGATTCACACAATGAGCCGTGATTTTAGGTAATTTCACCAATTGGCTTAACACATTTTTATTTTATTTCTCCAATCTAATCTATTTCGCAGCTGTGACGTTTGCCAGCAGAGTTTCAAGCTACAGAAACATTATCTGCAACACTTAACGACCAAGTCCCACAAAAGCGTCGAAGATCATGTTAAAGGAACGAAGAAAAGTGTTTCATTGGAGTCTTGATATGCATATTAGGATTTCGATACTCTGATACTCTGAACAATGCGTTTTATTAAACCTTAAGACTTAAAATATTTGTATACTTTGGAGAGAGTATTATAATTTTGTCTTGTTTTATTTTAACGAAATCTGTCTTTCATATTACATATAATTTTGTTTTACTTTGTTAATTCGAAATGTTATAAGCGTCAGATAATAATTCTCTCGGTCCAACATTTATAAAGACATACTGACATATAGGGGTGCAAATCATTTCAGGTGAAAACAAGTGAGAACGTTTCACTCGGGCCTGGGTTGGGTTAGGTTTAACGGTTTCCGACCTAAAATCATTATATGGTGTTTGGAGCGTATAGCTAAAGGCATACGTATCCTTATCTGAGAGGAGGGGTAACAGAGTGCCATTTCTAGCTAGCTCGTCAGCTATACAGTTGCTTTCTATATTCCGGTGCCCAGGCACTTAGATTAGGCGGACAGCTTGTTACGGACATCGAGTTTGACGAAATCGCCCTGATAAATTTGATTGCCGCCTGGCTAACAATATATATATTTACGGTGCAAGAATTAATTTTGGACTTCAACTGCTTCTTTGTGTATTTTACAAGCAGAAGTAATAGCCATATTGCTTGGAAAACACTACAGTGTCTACAGTGGCAGGCTGAAGGATAGCTGGGTATTATAGATATATAATAACAGATAGCAAAGAAATTTATTGTGGGGTGTTGGCATTTTAAAGGAGGATCGTAATCTACCTTACCAGTTTGAAAACTGGGATATAGGCTTTTTGGGGGCGGTAGTGGACGTGGTCAGCGCTTTATTAGCTTTTTGAAGAGTATACAATTTGATGGCTAGCTTTTAAATGATGCCAGATTTTTATCAATTTGGAGTTACCTTTAAAATTTGTTGAATAGATTTGAACAAGTGAGATGTTTAGGGGCGGAGTGCCTTTGGCCGGCGGGAGTGGCCGTGGCCGTTGCCAATCTTTGAAGGATATCGCCGGTAATCCACCATCCAAATTTTATGACTGAGTTTAAAATAGTGGGAGTATTGTATGCATATATGTTTATATCGATTTCCTCTGATATCAGGTATAAGATAACAAATATGTTCATAAAAATTTATTGGATCTCATAATTTAGTAGCTAAAATATCAAATATTAAATGCACGCAGTTGTTACGGATATTAAGTAAGACATAATTAAGAGAGACGATTTCAATGAAAACCTCTAATGCTTTTTAGTGCTTCGACTACCATTTAGCTTGGAGCCATCGCCAGATGCAATAAATGAGGTGACATCCAGTTTGGTGGCCAGTGCCAAGATCGTGTCCTTTTTCACAATTAGCACACTGGGATCAATCTCCAAAATGCGGGCCAGCTTGCCAAGTATCTCAGACTCAGGTAGACGAATCACTCGCTGGTTAAGGGCTTTGACCGCGGGCGCATCTAACTTGCGATTCATGCTGACAATTTGGCTCATGAGCGTCTCTTGGGTGACAACGCCCAGCACGCTGCTGCAAGATGAGTAAGTATTTATAAATAAAATAAAAGCTGACCGTTAGTAGCTAACATACCCATCGTTCTGATCGATCATGGGCAGCTGTTCCACATTGTGCTTCTTCATCAGGGCAATGGCATCAGCAAAACTTGCGTTGGACTTGAGCAGGGCGACTGGAGCTGGTAGCTTTAGCTGCGATATGGGCACATTCCACCACCGGTGACCATGCTCATTCACCGGCTGCTTAAAGCCGCGTGCCTCCATCCAATTGTCGGACACGAACTTGGTCATATAGTTACGGATGCCGTCGGGCAGGATAACTACACAACGCTGGCCGGGCTTCAGGCTGCGTGCGTGATGCAGAGCTGCGTGCATGGCGCCACCACTGGACCCGCCGCAGAGCAGGCCCTCCTCGGCATTGAGGCGACGACTCATGGGAAAGCAGTCGGCATCGCAGATCTTCATCCACACATCGACCACACTGTCGTCAAAGACGGTGGGTGGAAAATCATAACCAATGCCCTCCACCTCATAGAACTTTACATCAGTCTTGTTCAACTCGACGGGGCGGGCCAGCACCGACCCATATGGATCAGCGCCGACAATGCGGCAATTCGGAGCCAGCTCCTTGATTTTGCGCCCAATACCACTAATAGTGCCTGCAGTACCTGCCGTAGCCACAATCATGTCCACCTTATTATCTAGCTGCCAGAGTATCTCGGCGCCGGTTCCGTCATAATGTGCCAGCGGATTCCCAGCATTCCGATATTGATCCAGCACAATCGAGTTGGGCGTCTTGCGCTGCAGCTGCTGGGCTACATAGATGAGACTCTCCGGCGAATCGTAGGCAGCCTCTGTCGGCGTACGAATTATTTTGGCACCCAACGTACGCAGCGCATACACCTTCTCATTGGACATCTTCTCGGGCATTACAATGATGCATTTGTAGCCTTTAACCGCACAAGCCATTGCCAGGCCAATGCCTGTGTTGCCCGATGTCGGCTCTATGATGGTGAATCCTGGCTTCAGCAGACCTTTCTCCTCCGCATCTTGAACCATGCGATAGCCAATCCGATCCTTCACTGAACCGCCCGGATTCAAGAACTCGCACTTGGCATCTAGTCAACGAGAATATTTTATTATTTCGTCTCAGTTCATAAAAAGAATGACTCAATTATAAGCAAAGCTTGAAAGTTTATCAGAACACGTGCGAAATTGTAGAGTAACTTAATTAAAGTGAACAATCTGTATTATCAGAATATTTTGGCATACTCACACATCTCACACTGAATGCCCTCCTTGGCTGGTATGGAATTCAGCCTGACCATGGGCGTGCATCCAATCACTGACAGGATGTTTGGAGTAATCTTTTGAGGGTGTGCAATGCCACGTTGCGTGTGCGGCGTCTGCTCTTTGGTACCCAGATGCCATGTGCATTTCGAGGGGCTTCCGGGATCTATAAAATCGGCCGGACGCACGTATGTTTTACTCGCGGACATGTCTGCCGATTATTTGAGACTGAATGAATAAATGTGCAGTGTGCCTGTAAAGAATCGATTAGTTGGTTGTCTGGCTCTCACCATCTAGCAGATTGTCAAAGGTCAAAGCAGGCACTGATCCCACCTCCTTATCAGTAATGTTGTGCTTTCATATTCTAAACAGTTTATTATGAAATAAATTTGGACTTATACACGTGTTTACATATATACATATTCGAGGACGTAGACACCAGAGAGAGTGTGATTTTTTTAAAATGTTTTAATACATTTAAAGCCACGTTGCTTTTATGTGCAATTTACATGCCAGCCATACCTGGCTACGAACATGTACACACATAAATGCCATTGCTTCCACGTCATCTAAGCATCGACACCGCTCGAAAGATTACGCAAATTTATCTTCAATAAGTTTTTGTTTGATTTGAACCTAAGATAGCCGGCAAACAAATCATACAAAAATCTGTGCACATTTTTATTTATATTTTATTTCTTATATTTATGTGCGATAATAAGTCGTGCATACTGTAGTAAAATTACCTTATGTTTACTTTTAAATCAAAGCAAGCAAACCTCTTTCAGAATGATAATTACACCGCAATAGAGTTAGATAGATAACACGTCGTCGTTGTTTCTCTAAATAGACTAGTGGCATCTCTGCCATGTGCATAGTTTATCTGTGTAAACACATGTTGTGTATCTTTACGCAAGTGTATTTGGTTAGTAGTGCTGCAAAATGTGAAAAAGTGTTGTTCAATGTGAAACCACTGCAGGAGTTATTTAAGATTTTTGTCATTCATTGTGTTTGTTCCATGCACAAGTCAATTTACTCAACCGATACAGCGGCAATAAAATAAATAAAACACATTTGGTTTCTTCTCTCCCGCTAAGCACACGCGTCATGTTTCCAGAGCCCAACTACATTTTCTTTCTCTCTCTGTCTCTCTCTCTGAAAACAAAGACTCACTCTCGTTTTTTCGATGCAATTGAAAGTAAAAGTTAATTTGGATTTCCCACATTTCTTACATGAAAATACTTATATATTTATTTTACTATTACAAATGGAATTTCAACTTTTCTTTACTTTGCTTTTATTATACTGTACTTAAATATGCAAAATCATCATTAAAAACACATTTAGCATCCAAATTGTTTTCATTTTATTATTTCCAATGCATATTCACATTCTTCACATTCTTATCAGATTTACGATCCATGTCTTATCGCTAACCCGACTCGAATTGGTCAATGAATAGTAAACATATTAAATTTCTATTTATAGATTATTTACCCTTTGCAACCAAAAGCTATAAATTATTTATTGTATATAGACGCCGGCTTAATCTTTGGTTTGAAAACACGAACTTTTGATCATTATATGATGATTATAAAACTTTGGCACATATACATATGTATATGAGTTAAATATGTGTATAAATAAATAAAACATTGCCTTTTAGTTTTGCGCATCAAATTCTTTCATAATATTGACTATTGGATCATTAATATACTTTCGCACCTCCCAGTTAGTTGCAAAATCAGCATGATTCCAATCGGGATCTTCCATATGATGCAATTCCATATTTGGTAGGGTATCAGCTAATCTCAAGACATCTACCACAGCGGCCAATTCATCGTTATCCCCGTACCACAAATGAGCTTTACTGGTAATCAAGTTCGTTGGGTAGTCTGGCGGTACTTCCGAATCGTATACCTTCATATTTTTCTTTTTACCATGATCATAATACCGAAAGTGTCCAGACTCCATTTCTTGTATATAATGCAAAAATTGGTTAGTCGCAACTCCGGCGGGACCGGTTACAGCGTTAATCGCATTAGCACTCTATGGAGACATACATATAGTATTTAGTAGAAGTTAAAAAGATACTTTATCACTTAATAGCGACTAACCGTGTTAGAGCGTCCATCATCGATAGACAATATGCTGCAGTATTTGGAAAACCTTGAATCCTGCCCACACGTGTTGTAGGTTATGGCCAGCAAGAAGTCATTATATGGTAGAAACTCCTGTGACTCAAACAATATTGAAACCACGTTGTGGTGCCCCAAATATGGTCCCAGTGCTCGTACGAGCGGACTAGCCAAGTTATGCATGAACGCCACTGGAGCCAGCATATGCGCGGTACTGATCTTGTCATTGTACTCAGGTCGTGTGGACATAAGCGCAAAGAATACCGTTGTGCCCTGGGAGTGACCTACATAGTGAATGGTCTTGTGCCCCTGTCCGTTTGTTTTCAATGCATAGTCAATCATGGCCGATATGTCAAAGTAGGCAATTTCGTGCCAGCTGAAGCTCCAGAAATAGGGATGCTCCGTGGACCTGGTCGTGTGATTTCTGGAATATGTGTTGCCTCGACCATTGCCAAGCCACACATCATAGCCCTCATCAGCTAGTTGAAAAGCCAGGGCATTATCAGGGCCCATGGTTACCCAATTGTCGGAGCAACCAAATAGGCCATGCTGTAAAAGTACTATGGGACGAACCTCCATCTGATTCTGCAGCTTATGTGAATGGGGAATGCGAAAAAGTCCAATTATGTAGCCATCTTCGGTGGTCACAAAATGACGCTCTGCCGGATATTCATGTGCCCTAATGCGATCATCCTAGATTCATATATCTTTTTTAGCCAAATAAGGATTTCGATTTGTTCAATACTGCTTACCGTTTTTAGCCGAGGGTTCAGCCTCAAACGTCCATCCGGATCATTAAATTGCTGATAAAAATCATAGTCTTCAAAAACACTTGGGTCTATACCAATCGAAGCGCCTCGAATGCCAGCCCAAAGGCATACGAACGACAAAAAAACGTTAAGACTTGTAACCATTTCACGGCGGAACTGAAAATTCTTAAGAAACAAAACGTCTTTTAAATACAGCCACTAAGCTAATAAACCTAATCTGTCGATAAGCCACAAGGCCCCCATATATATAATACAGTGGTTTGATAGCTTCAGTTTTAGAGATGATCATAATTTCCGTATAATTCAAAAGAAGTAATAAGTATATCATTAGGTAATGGCACTAAGCAGACAATACATGTATAAATTATATTCTTGAATTATGCTTTTGTCGTTCAAATATTTTTTTTTCTTCAAATGATTGTTGATGTTTAATATGTGGTTAAGTATTCCCCCTAAAAATTAAAGTTAGTACTGCTTCTGGATTTCTTTTCAATATATACTTATTATAAACTGGGGTACCTGCGACATATTAGTACTATTGTGCCCCTTCTGAGCCTATAGCTCCTCCATCAGCCCCAGCTCGAGCACGAATGCTAGAGGGCTTTGAATCTTATGAAATGCATCCCTAGCATGCTGCATCTTTTCCCGGCCAAAGCGATGCATTCTGCTAGGATATGCATTGAGGATTCCTCCTCGCTTCCACAAAACCTGCATGCATCGCTACTATAAATACTTAATTTAGTTAGGTGACTTCTTAGTCTACAATGTCAATAGGCCGGTGAGTATCCTAAGCCTGTTCTTCCCCATCACTTAAGTCGTTTTTTATTATAGCCACCCAAAAAACTTACGGCTTGTCAGCTGTCATGGTGTCTCTGCCCATCTCCGTTGTCGCATCTGTATTTCTTCCTTTCTAAGTTGCAGCCGTATTGTGTGACTTCAAAACAGTTCTGGTCCTGTTAAGGGCCTCTCTGCCCCCATTCTCGCTTGCTCATCCGCCGCTCCCCACATTCCCCGCTTTGTCCCTGTGGCCTCGGACCCATCTTAGGGTAGCCTTTGTTTGTTTGAAGGGAATATTGAAAACAATTTAAAAGGAAAAGTAATAATAGCACCACTTACCCACTTCATAGTAATCTTTTGTTTAATTCTAATTTTCATATTTTCATACAGTAATAATTGTAGATTTGAAAAATGTTTTGTTGTTCATCGTCTTTCTTCTTCATAATATTTCATTTAGTAATTTTAATTCTAATTAAATTTAAATAAGTTGAAAACGATGAATAAAATTATGGCTTTTTTCTCTCACTTTTCTTAAGAGCCTTCTTTCACTTTATATGATTCTTAAAATGACAAATTTAAAAAATAAACAAACATTTTTTAAATATTTCTTGTGAGAGTTGTGCTATTATTTTCTCATTCCACAACTGTATGTCAAATTCAACAGCGTACTCGAGCTGGAATGCTTTTAATTTGATAGTTCTCGCCGATCTTGAGCACAGCCGTCATGCCCTGGACCGCATGGGATTCGATGTGACAGTGGTAGCTCCAGAAGCCTGGATTGTCCGAAATGAAGCGCAAAATGACGTAGCCCAGTCCGGGTACCTGGACAGTGTCCTTGGCCACGGCAGCGCAGTCGTCGGGCAGGCGCGACAGGCGTCCTTGACGATCCAATTGGCGTATCTGAAGCAAAAGGAGTTAAGCTTGCTTTGTATTGGCCTGGCTAACTTACATTTCTCAAATCGTTAAGGTTACCCAGCACACCCTGGCCGACCAAGCGGAAGGTGAGCCCGTGCAGGTGAATCGGATGTGTTGTATCCGTGTAGCTGGCCACGACCATTTCAATGGGTCGATAGGCGGGCAGCCGTATAACGTGCACACACTCGCACAGCTCCCGGGCACAGTTGCGACCTTGAATGGCCAGCGAGCTGCGATTGCAGAAGTAGCCATCGTCCTGGTACAGATGACGTCCCTG
This sequence comes from Drosophila trichaetosa, assembly GCA_035043205.1. Lineage (NCBI taxonomy): Eukaryota > Metazoa > Arthropoda > Insecta > Diptera > Drosophilidae > Drosophila > Drosophila trichaetosa. Next base: position 112,993 of record JAWNNE010000093.1, on the reverse strand, counting down.
CAGCAGGGAGATTTCCGGGGAATTGTAGCTAATCTCATCGATTTGGAAGAGCTGTTCGCCATTTGATGCCTGTCGCATGCTTAGGCTGGAGTAGTGCGTTAAGAATTTGGTGTATCTCGGCCAGGGGACGGGCTCCACGGAGCGCAAGGACACAGTGCCCACATCTTTGTCCTTGGTCTGGTTCGCCAGACGCAGCAAAGTGATGGAATCTTTTATGGAAGATGTGAATCGAAAATCATTGATGTACTTAGGAGGCTCGTCGAGTTCTCTACCCTGCTGCCTTTCCAATATGCTGCCTAGGGGCAACTCGCTGCGTGCGGCTCCCCGATAGCTGAGCACCGCGCCCTGGTAGAGATTCTGCTCCTCACACTCCTCGTAGCCTCGGACGCGTATCCAATAGTTCTTCGCATATTGATTTGCCTCGAGCACAAAGTCAAAACGCTCCGCCGCTGTGAGAAAGAACCCATCGGCCACCACTGGCTCAATATCGTTGCCATCCGTGCTGATAATCAGCAACTTGTGCTGCTCAATCGAGAACTCCACCGGACAATTGAACACACCATTGAGCACGATTCGCATACGATATCGATAGCCGGGCGTAACGCGCAGTCGCTCATAGCGATGCCTGGCATCCTGATCGGGCAGCTGGCTAAGATGATTGCGACCCTTGCCGTTGATCAGAATATTGCGTACCTGCTGAATATTGTTGTCATAGAAAATGTCCTGCACCATCAGCGCATGCTCCACCAGATCATAGTCATAGAGCCGTGCATGCGGGTTCGCCTGATGCGGCTGACGCACTATCAGATTGCCAGCTACACCAAAGCCCCGCTGCCAGCCCACATGGCTGTGGTACCACAGAGATCCGCTGCGATCTGCTTGAAACTCATAGCGATACACCTCACCCGGCTGCAAAGGATACTGTGTGACATGGGCCACGCCATCCATTTCGGGCGTGCGCGACATGTGCACTCCATGCCAGTGGATTGCGCTCGGCTCACTCAAGTAATTCAGCACATCCACCATAACAGTGTCGTTTTCACACAGCTCGATAGCTGGTCCGGGCACCATTCGATTGACTGCCATCACTGGCGTGGCAACGCCATCTCCATAGATGCAGTTCTCGGCGGCACAGGCGCGTTCATCGAACTGGCAACGTTGACACTCGGCGCCCAGGCGACGATAGTTGTGCACCACCAGCTGATAATAGCAGCTTTGCGTCTGGCCCTGCTGGCAGACACGGCGGCAGGGATGACGGTCGAAGCCAGCGAAACTGGATATGTCCACCTGACTGTACTCATTCTTCAGCTGCAAGCCCGCAGCCAAGTGCGTTCCCTTATTCGTTTTGTTGTGGCGCGACCACGGAAATGTCAGCCAGTCAATTTTGGTACTAATCGACTGCTCCGTCTCCAGCTGCATCTGAGCCTGGCCTAACTCCAGATGGTAGCAGACAACCATCGCAACAACAAAAGCGTTTAGAAGCCAACAAGGGCTTTTACTTATAGCAATCATGTCAAATTACAATCTTCTACTGCGCCCAAAGGTCTAGCGCAACTCCCGAAGAAAGTTTGGAAATCCAAACTGGAGAGGCCTCTAAATATTTCATGCGCAGCACGTTCACATAATAAAAGCTGAGCTGCATTTTATTGGCTCTTAATTTGCCAAACACAAAATACGCTCGTTTGCTAGATACCCTATAAGCCTGTATTAAGCAGACAAAACAGTTGGAAAGCTTCAGTCGAAAGAGCTTTTCGGATCATGAAGTTGTAATAATTAAAAAATTGTTTTTGTAACATTCATTTCACATTGTACATTGTAACATTCATTAGAATAAATTCGATTCGTGTGGAAAGTTGAGTATTGTACATCCAAGTTATGCACAAATTAAATATGTACATAATTTATAGCGATAATTTTCGTTTGCTGTGCTTATTCGTTATTTTTTTTACTGAAGCTCGCATTGTAAATTGGAATATAATAATTAACAATTATATAGTTTTGGCATAAGTGCTTTTCATTTATTTGCAGATTGTTATGAAAATCGAGAGCTTATTGCTTTAAATGTTAAAAATTATGATTATCAAATAATTAGCCCTAGGGTGCACTGGTGGTAGGCGGGACCGGTGCCGTGCTGGCTGTGCTCATCAGGCTGATGACGCCACAGGCAATCGGTGCACCAACCGACATCTCCTCGTTCTGATAGGCCAAAGCATTGGGCACGGACAGCGCGGAGGAGAACACCTCTGCATTGAGGGCCGTATTCAAATCGATTGGCTTGCTGTGGATAACGACGGAGCGGCCAACGATGCCATTGAAGCCAAATAGCTGCAGGTAGATGCTCATAAAAACTGCCGATATGCTGCCATTATCTTTGACTTCCAGATTACCAAGCTGCAAATAAGTCAATGATTGAAAGTAAACAACAAATAAGGGAAATAATTGCTTATCTTCTTGCGCTAAGACTATCATAGAGCATTTCTTTGTTTTATTTTTTAATTATTGTTTTTATTTTTACATTTAACTCATAGGTACTTTTCTGATTAAGGCTTCAAATATTTTTGTTTGCGTTTATCCAGTCGTTTTAAAGGCAATTAACATTCAAAAAATGTATAACTTTGTAATTAATGTTGAATTTTCCGTAATCCTTTCTAAATATTGAAATTTTCAAATCTTATGATATATTATATTTTGGTGTGTATTTTAGGTCACATTTATTACATTATTAGGATTAGTACATGGGTCTTATTGCACTGCGAGCTGTTAGATCTATTGTGCTCTGTGAGCCTATAGCTCTTTCATCAATCCTAATTTCTGCACGAATGCGACAAGATTTGTCGGATTGAAGGCTACCATGTCTTGTAATTAATTACTTTGCAAAACATTAATTAAATTTTACGTATATTTAAAAAACATTAATATATCAACAATCTTCGACTTTTTCGATCGGTTAAATTACAAATAAATAAGGAAATCAGGAATTTTTGAAAATACCAGAAAATAATGTTTTTGTAAAAATAATTATTTTTTAGTTACTCATTTTCACACATATATTAATACTGATATTCGAAGACGCTACTAGTGCAAAAATTTTACTTTTGCGTGCCCAAAATTAATGATTTGATATATTCTCAAAATAGGTTGCAAAAACATAAGGGGAGATTTTTGGCTTAAATGAATTTTAATTGAATTGAAGCAACTTACAAAATTGTTGGGAAACTGTCCGCCTGTAGACTTGCAGCCCTCGATGACATCGCCATACGTGTGTATGTGAAGGGCATGCTTTCCCGGTGGCAGCCCCGTCACATTGATGGTCACTTTGATGTCGCTGTTGTAGGGTAGCTGCTGGAAAGTGATCATGCCGGCTGCAGCCGCTGATTCGCCATCACCCACTAGCCTAGCGCCCGCCTGCCACTGGGGAACCTGAGGAAGAGCTCTAGCTTAACTCTCTTGAATCGTGGCTAATTAAATAGGACCTACATAAGCGTAGCCGACGTATGCCGGCTGTGGATGCAGCAGGGGGCTAAGCAGTCCGGCTGCACCGATGCCCCCCACAACTTGCCCAATGCCCCCCAGAGGCACTGTCATGCGCTCGTAGCGCTTCACCTTTGTGCCAGACACCACTTTGACGTCATCGGTGCGCGTCAGATTGGCGGGCGCGGGCCGGAAGCGATCCAACAGATTTTGTGCGCTGCCAGGCACAAAATGTATGTTAAAAACGTTAAAAAGCAGAAACAGTAAAATTGGGTTGTATCTGAGGAGCAGCATAGCGGTTAATTGCTGTCAAGCGATTTTCGGAGGTAGGACAAAAAATGGTAAAACACTCCTCGTTAGGGCTACCGATCTCTGCGAATATTTTGGTCGAACTGAACTGAACGCTGTGTGGGCCTGCCCATATCGTTGTCATTTGGATGACTTCGACATAGTTTTCATGCCGATTGAACACGTTAATTGCTCGCTGTGGACAGTGGCCATATCATCGAATATATCGCTAGAATGCGCTGCTGCTCAATGGCAATTGAGTGTCGCGTGTTTGATGCTTCGTTACCTTTCCAGGGGCGTAGCGTATGCCATTCAATCGCAGATCTAACCCAAATCAAACATTGTGCTATTAACATAGTCCCAAGCCGAATTCTTAATAATGTAGATTCGCACATCTATATAAATTAGATTAAAGTGTCAATCAGCGCAGGAATCAAAACAGACCAGCTGACATTTTTCACAAATGAACACTAAGATTGAATTTTGTAAAATATCGTAATTTCATTCAATCGGGCTCAAATTCATTTTTTAATGCATTAAGTGGCAATCTCTACGTTTCGATTTTCCTTAATTATAATTTAAATATAAATTTAAATTTCATTCAATTTTAATACTCAACGAAATAAATATTTTCAGGCAATTTGAATACCTGTGCATACAATTTTAAGAGTTAAATAGATTTAAAAAGAGTTACAGCATCAAAAAATTACTAAAAGTGTATACAAATTCTTAAAGGCTTCAAGCATAAATCTAATAATTCAAGGCATTTTTCCCTAAATGTATATTATGTGCTTATCTTTTCAACTGAATTATAATTTTCATATTTTTAAGATGCTTTATTATTAAATGCATCTTATCTTTTAGTAAATTTTCTATATACAATTATGAAATAGGTGTTTGGAAATTATTTATTTTTAATTTGTTGTAAATAAAATCAAAACTTTCTGAAATTATTTTTTTGTGTTTAATATATTAGATATTTTAAAAGCGTTTCATGTTAAGTTCGTATGTTTTCAAACACATTTCAATATAAATTTGTGAATAAAAAGTCAATTTGTGGCAGAAACTATAAGATCTCATAATTTTAATCTTTTAGTTTTAAGTTATCTTATGTTTTAATAATGTTACTATATAAAATTATTAACTATGTCTAGGAAATTATTTATTTTGTTGTATAAGAAATGGAAACTCTGAAATTAATATATTTTTTTATTATGTATTAGCTATCAGGCTTTCAAACACATTTATATAGCTTTCTTAAATGGGAAACCTTGAAAATCTCATCTTGTTGCAGAAACTATAAAACCGCAATTACGTACGTTAAGTACTCTGACAACAGATTATCAACAGCTTGGCACCCAGTTGGTGACGTCTCTGCGTGATAGGAAAGCAAAATCAAACGCCAAACTAGATTAACCAATTGAAAGTGAAAATGCACCCTGAAATATTAAACGCGATGCATGATCTATTATTCGAGATGACATGGTTATTTTATATTTTTAATTTCTCCCTACTAACAGGTAACATATTAATATAAGAGTTTTGCAGAACATGTTAAATTAGGTGACAGGCACGTTGTTGGGAGAATAAAAAACATTGAAACATTCCATCATAAATAAATATCAGTTAAGGTAATTAGTATAAGGAGCAGACAAGTTCAAACTCTGACTAGAATGGGTCAACGGAAGCCACCGCGTTGATTGTGGTGATTGTAGCCGCCGCGTCCGCCACCACCATCAACATTGTAGCCACCAGCGCCACGACCGCCAACATGAGGATTCCAGCCGGTGCCTTGGACACGTCCACTGTTGTTGATCCACTGTTGCTGATCCATGTTTTGCTGCGGCTGTTGTTGCCCTGGCTGATGCCAGTTTTGGCCACCACCACCACCGCCGCGACCTCTATTGCCACCACGGAAATTGCCGCCACCTCCACGGCCTCCTCCGCCGCCACGGCCTCCTCCACTGCCGCCACCGCCCCGACAACCACCGACTGATCCACCGGCGCGCTGCTGCTGCCAGGAGGGCATCTCTGGTGGCGGTGGTGCGTGTTCATTGGCACGCCCACCACGATCCGGCACGTGGCCAATCACATGTTTCTCTATCTTCGACGCCGTATTCTTGCGCACATTCGCTGAGCTCGTCTTCTCAATGATGGCCAGATCCGTGCGAGCAGCCAACAGTGCTACAATATTGGTATCGTCTCCGCCGAATTTTAGTTTCTCAATGTCCTTGAGATTACGCTGAAAGCGATCGCCAATCTCTTTACTTTGCTTCTTCATGCTATCGGACCACTGAAAACTTTGGACAGTTGCCTCCAGGCGCGTCAACATCATCTGACGCCGCAGATTGTACTCCGCGTCCAGATCATTGTGCATGGTTTCGAGTACACGCCATTGGGCATCAGTCAACGGTTTACCCATATGCATCAAGGGCGCACCAAGAAGCGACTGCTGCGTCTCTTTCAGTCGCTGCTCCAGTTTGGGTGTGAGCCGCTCGAACAGCAGCTTTGCATTGATGTTTTTGGGTAGGTCACCCAGTTGAAGGTCAGCAGTCAGCTGCGTCACTGCATGCTGCAGATGCGATTCAGTCTTTGATTTCTTGTTGGGCGGCTCGTTTGGCTGCAGTTTCATTGTCATCTTGGTGGCCATCAGCTCGGCGGTGAGGTAATCGAGCAGCTGCAGCAGCGAGGAACGTGTCTGAAAGCGTTCCGACATCGGCCCAGCCACAAACTGTTTATACGGGCAGCCCAGCTCTGTCAGCAGCAGCGATAGCTCGAATGCAAAATCATTGTTCTCCTTGCTGCTAGATGTGACATGTTCATCAGTCTTGCGCATCAAGTGCAATTGATTGACCAGCCAGTAAATCAATTCGCGCAAGCCAGCGCTGCCAATGCCACCGTCCAGGGCTTGGATTAGTGCCTCCTGCTGCACGTTTTTGTAGCCAAGTGCGTCCAGAGAATCTAATATATCCAATTCGAGATCCATTGCCGGCCGTTCTCTTTTTTTTCCGGCTCTGTATATTATTTCTCCGACTGAGTGTGACCAGTCGTTTAAATGTCACAAAGAGGCTAGCTCCGAATACCCATCTCTAACAATTTTGAAAAGTTACTGATGCGTTTATTACAGCTTATTATCACTACAGACGTTTATTAGCATTCTGAGAAGAATATGTGATTTAATTTTCTTGGTTTTTTGACTGTAATTTCATAAATAAACAGGTAGATAGACTCATCGATATCTAAAATCGATTCCGAATTGCTTAACTATCGACTGAGTAGCTCACGGATGGAGCCTCCTGCGTTTTCGGAAACGCAGCCTTTCAAATTGTTATCGAATTTATTTGTAATCGACGCGAAATGTATCTTGTGTCCAACGGCTGTTGATTTAGAAAATAATAATTAAGCCATTTAATCTAAAATAAATACATTTCTCTCATTCCCAATCAATACTCCTTTTCATACGCAACTTGAATCCCGACTTTCTTTTAAATATATTTTTATTTATATGCATTCATATAACTTCATTTATTGTAGTTTATCAGTTTTAATATAATTTAAATATATATATATGATTTCATATTTTTAAGTGTAGTATATGTATTTATATATAGTTATATGTATATACACATATTTATATATATATATTATGTATATATGTATGTATTTTTTGTAAAGCAGGAAGTTTTAGGATTCGCCAGTGTCGCACCTTTGGTGCCACAAATTTTACACTTGTTTTCTTTTTGTTTTTTGTTATACATACAACACTTACATATGTACTTAAAATGAACACATACATTTAGCTATTTAATGTATACAATCATAATCGAAATCGTAATAATATTCAGTTACTTCATGTCTTCCAAAAAGTCTCTCATATTAATAGAAACAAGAAAAATGTACGACTTACACACATACATTTGTTGTTTGGAAACACAAGACAGTTTAAAAAAATATAGAAGGAAATTAACAAAATACAAAAATATTTCGCTGATGCTGCTGCTACGCAATGGCACAAAAACAAATTCCGCGCAAGAAGTTTCAAATCTCATTCCATGCATTGGCGCGACATGCGCCTAAGTGAAGCTATACTGATTATCAATGGCGCGTCCGCTGCACTCGGCTCCGGCGGCTGCACCACCGCCGCCATTGCTGCTTGTGCCGGCACCGCCACCACTGCCACTGGCGTTCGTATCGCCGCCGTGGCGTGCCGTCCCAGCGCCAGGATGAGCACCTTGAAGTGATGCATTCGACGCCCGTAGATGCGGCTGATCCAGGAATCCTTGACCCGCCGGCGGCGATTGGTGAACGGTCAGCGTTGTGGGATCCAAATGAAAGTAGACTTGCTCCGGAAAATAGACGTGTGTTGGCTCCTGTGGCAGTTCGATTTCGTTTGTCTTTAGGCGAACACTTAGATTCATGGTAATCACTTCGTTGCACTGCAAATGTTCAAGAATTTCAAATTACGATTAGATTTCAGATATCCACTTAAAATATGTTTTGTGTGAGATAAACGTGAAACATTCGGCAAAATTGGAAACGCATTTTAACTGAACATAGGAAAATAGAAAACATTGCTTACAAAATGAAATGCAACATCAATTAAATTAAGAAAAATTAATTTACTTGAAGATTTTAGGCAGAAGAGAGACTACTAAATTTCCCATTAAAAGAAAAAATGTATCTGTTTTCAGATTTAGAGTATCCTAGTAGAATATTTTAATTAGTAAATGATCGCTCTGTTATTATTACTATCTGATGTAAAAACAGAATTATCATTAAAATAGTAGACTTAAATACAATACTTTAACTTTTAAAAATATCTACTGAATGTTTTCTAAAACAATTATAACTGAAACCCTTTGAAATGGTTTACAACTATAATTATATAAATATATAGAATTTTATATTTACAGTAGACGCACAAAATTTATAATGAAGCATTGTTGCGTATAGCATTTTTAAAAAAAATGGGATACGCGTTAATTAGAACTAATTGGGATTTAAGACTGTTTAAAATTTCGCGACTTTAATGAATCTTAATGAATCGAAGCTTATTTCTAAATTAATAATAGATATTTTATCTCATAGGGCTGCTGATAATAATCAATAACTTTTGATTTATCTGCAAGCCGCATTGTATTTACTGACAATCTCAGATTATTCCTGTTGCTGATGCTGATCATTGATAATTTGTAATTTATGGCAATCTTGTTCCTATAGATAATATGTTTATTTTATGGCAATCTCTGGCAATCCCTTTCATAATGAAATGATAACGTTACAAAATCAAATAAAGGAAAATAAAAACCATCACTGACACTGAATTGAATCCAAAATTTTGGCTATCTCACATGTCTCGGCGATGGATGGCCATTCGCATTGCCGGAGCTGCTGGCCGCGTTGCTTGTGCTACCAGCAGCAGCAGCTGCTGCCATATCGACGCCTGCCTCATGCGCTGCGGCGGCATTTGGAGCTATTGCCATGTTGGCGGCCGGATCGTTCAGTCTGCTCGTGTGATGCACCCAATCCGTGAGCGTCACATCTGAAGTGCCACCGGACTCAAGAGGTATGGGATTGTGCCGGAAGTGCTCGAGCATCTCTTGGATGGTTGGGAACCATAAATGCTGCACTCGACATTGGCCTTTCTCCGAGATTGTCAGCCGCAGATGCTTGGCGCGTCCTTGGAAATTGAATGTGAGCACAAATTCGCCGCGTCGCGTTTCGCTTTGCCGCACCAAAAAGTAACCATGACCGGCAGCCTCCGATTGCAGCACCATGCGAGCCGCCTCGGCGCGTGGCAACGTGCCATGGAACCAGGGAAACAGACGCATCTCAGCCGTCAGATCGGCCACATTCACATCGGATTCGTTCTCCACCAGCTCATTGCCATCAAAATTACTCGACGAGGACAAACGCTGTTCGCCCCGCCCACCCTCGGCTCGGGATGGACGCGAGGGGATTTCGGGTGGCGTGCTACTCATCTCATGGCTAGCCTGCGAAATGGCATTCAAATCCGTGGCTGAATTGGCTGCATTGTTGCTGCCCGAGCCGGCGGCGGCTGTCAAGGCGCTGTCCGCTGACTGCGAATTGACCAGATTGCCGTTGGAGCCGCCAAGGCCACCCTGCTGCTGATATTGGGGATTCTGTATGCCGCCCAAAGCACTGCCTGCACCTGCACCGCCGCTCGTTGTCGGATTGGGATTAGTGGTCACCGGGGATGTTTGCATCGCTGCCGCAATCACATCGGAGTCGAGCATTGGCTGTTGGGTTGGCGGCGTTCGCATGCAATAGCGGATGGTGGCCAGCCAGCTGCGCATATCGTCAGCACTCTCGGCCTCAATCACATACTCCATGTTGTTATCCGCCTTGAGCACAAACGTGTTCATGCGATCGGGCATCTCGAGTGTGGTTGTTTCGCGTGCCTCCGAGATGAGGAAACAAAAGACACCGCTGCGCGGCTTTGTCGATTTGGGTGGCGTATAAAACTCAAGCATATATCCTCCCACTGCCTTGACCAATGCCAGCCGGCACTTTTCCCATTTTTGTGTGCCAGCCGTTTGATCCAAGCTTTCTGCTGTTAAATTATTAACGATGCCTTCCTTGCGACATTCGACAACGATTTTGGCCAGCTTGGTTTTGTTGCTTTGCTTGCTGCTGCCAACACCGTCGACATCGTCCGAGTTCTTGTGAAAGAAGGCCTGCAAAAATAAGAGCTTCTAACGTTAACCTTTGATGACCTGGCGCATTGACCACAATTGTCCACATTGTACGCTCACCTTGCCCTTGCGCAGTCCCTTGAAAGAGAGCCGGCGCAGCAGCGACTTGGGGAACAATCGAGACACCTCATGCTCTTCCGTACCGAAATCAGTGCTCACAGTTCCGCCTCCACCATCAAAGAGGGAGCCAATATCCGTCTTCAAATTGCTGCGTCGTCTGAAAAACTCGGTATCGTAGTGCTGTGAGAAATACTCGACAAATTTGACAGCAAAACTGCGATACGGAATATTGCGCGCCACTTCCGGAGGTAGACTGCCATTGATGAAGGTGATGCATGCCTTGGCAAAGTCGCTGGCGGCAACGCGTGCATGACGATCGCAGAATTCCTCCCAAGTGGTGCCGCCCGAGGAATAGGGAGCGCTGCTGCCCCCCATCGCTGTGCCGGTGCCCATCGGGGCTGGTATCAAATCACTGCCACCGGCAGCACCCAGACTCGTTGTCGGACCAATGTAGCCGCCAGCGCTGAAAGCGCTCGCATTAGACGCTGCGCTGTTGCCACCCATGTGCAGATGCGACGGCTGCTGATGTCTGTGCGGGTGGTGGTGGCGCTGCTCCGGCTCGTGGTGCCCGTTAATATTCAGTTTGATGCAAGAATTACCCAGCGGAAGTCCGTGCTGCTGCAAAATAACATTTAAATTAATTGAGGTTTCGATGCATTTATTGATGACACTTCCATAGCATAATCTCAATATGTAACCGATTTATTTATCAAATATCATTCTGGAGGGTATTCAAAATTTGATACTCTAATATACAGGTTTCATAGGAACAATCAGTCGAATTACGAATGAATGAATGATTAAAATACCCTTCTGGAAAGTGCGTGCAGAGGGTATTAAAATTGTTTACTCTATTATACAATTGTCATAAAAACAATCTGCTAAATGATAAGTTTTTAGTTTCCGAGATATCCCTACTAAACTGAACTCCAACAAATATTATTACATACACTCCCAACATTCTTGCACAATATTAGCAGCATTGAGAACAAATAACATTCAAAATTAAACTGCCATGAACAAAATTTATCATCCAAGAAGAAATCAAAGCGTGACATTATGCTAAAAATACAACATAACTTTTCTATGCAAATAAATAAATAATAATGATAACAAATTTCTTAACTTAATATTATAAAATAATTTGATTTTTTTGTACTTTAACCAAAGTGATTAAAATATAAAATGTCTCTTCAATCAATTCAATTTTTAAGATCGAAGGAGTCTGCCATGAATTTAGAAGTGTCTTTTCAGAAATTATATTATTATGATTTCTTATTAGCTTAGTCGAATAAGTCCAATGCAGGGAGTATTGTATTTTCTGGAAATTATTATTACTAAATTAAAATTAAATTTTGTTGTTATTAATTATGTTTAGTTCGTTCAGGTACAGGTCCTTCTAAAGAGTTTCCTGTTTGGTTAACAAAATGAACTAGTTCGCGAAATGCGCATTTTGCGTTTACGTTGCTGATTTTGCGCGCACGTTACGATACATACACTGTTATGTTCTTACGTTCTCGGTTTATTGTAAATGCTGCTTTACGTCGAGTGTAGGCGTAAAAACGTATATACACACACATACCGCATATCTATAAATGTGTGTGAAATGCGTGTTATGTGTGTGTGTGTTTGATATGGCTGCTGTTTTGTTTTTGTTTTGCAGATTCGATGATAAGCTGAAGTCACAGCGCATTCACAATCAAGGCCAGCTCAACTCACAAAATGCTAAAATTTTCCCATTTGTTCTTGAAATGCAACTGCCTGCACGCTCAACGTGCGTATGTATGCGTATCACACCTACACATTTGTTCTTGGCGTTCCAATTTTTTTTACATATTCAACTTACTTTTACGCGCTATTTAACTATTTATTGGGTGGCGCGCACTTAACCGTTTCTTGTAATTCTCCACTTAATTTACAATTTTTTTCACTGTTTTGTGTGCTATATTTTCATTTTCCAGAAGAAAAACACAACGCAATACAATCGCTTATCGTCTGAACACCACAAAAATCGTCAGTCCTAATTTATTTTTAAATTATCGACCCTCCTCCACTGCACCGCTATTGGTGAGCTATCGGAGCACGAAGTAATCGGTGGTTGGTATTTTCGGAATTGGGCGCCAATTAAATTTCCTTTTTTTGAATGTCCATAATGGTCACATTGTTGTAATTAAAATTAATTAATAAATCCCAAATCCGCAATATATAAACTGACATTATACATACGGAATAATATGTTTTCCAGCGAAATAGACCCGCATAAAAATAAATTTTGGAAACACGCACTTCAGCTCCGTTGATTAAAACTATATAAGTAATATATACACAGACGAGTAATATTTAAGTGAATTTATTTATTTGAATGATTTATGTTCAAATCTCACATTTTTATTGTTTCTATATGTTTCGAAATTGCATTTACTTAAAATTAGTATGTAACTACTATGCACGTATTTATAATTATGTATTATTGTTAGGTTTGCTTGATCGTTATAAATAATTAAAATTCTTGAAACTTAATTTGTGAAACACACAGAGTGCAACATATGATTTCTTTGTTTGTTGGCTTTTTTTGTTTTCTTTCTTTCTTTTTCAATATTTATCTTGTTAAACGAACACATGCATTTTGGCAAAACATCATTTTTTTTTCTTTTGTATGTATGTAAGTTGAATGCAGGAAATAGAAATGGGGACGGAAATGTGTGTTGAAAAATACTTGAAATGGTATGAATTTAAAATGCGGGCCACTTACTAACTATTATTTGTGATTGTTATTAAAATTAAGTATTTACAGAAAATGCTCAATAATTGATACGAATACAAAAATGTTGGTGAAGTTACGTTCGCTTTTCATGTGTTGTTGGAAATGTTGAAAATGCTTTTATAAAACTAAATGAACAAAATTAAATCTCAACAGTTTTTAAATAAAAAATCGAGCTAATACTAAACCTTCACTATATATGGTATATATGCAGGTTTGTATGTAAGTAAGAATGCTGCTTGATTCTGAGTGAGATTGAAGCGCATCTGAAATCTCCCATTTGATTCCATTCTCAATATTACATTCAGCATAAGCTGGGTCTAGTTTTTGCCTTGCGCAACGTAAAGCCCAAATTAAATTAACATATACAAGTACATTTGTGTGGTTTTAAAAAACTTTTCCACTTAGGCTAAAACTACATACATTTATTATTCGGTTTTGCTGTTACTTTACTAAAAAGAGAATCACCTAACTTAAAAAAAAGCTTGTTAAGAGATATAATCCATAGTTTTAGAATTGTGTGGTGTTCGTTTGTCTCTCATTCCTTATTTTTTTTGGGTTTTTTTTTTGTTTAATTCTGTTTTAAGATAGAGTTCACTCAGACTTCCATTTGTTTTGATGGTTGATGCGCAATAAAAGGTTCACTCCACATCCGCCGGAGATCGCCCTGCAACAAACATGTGTTATAGTTGGTGAATATATGTATATTATATATATTAAGTCGCCTTTCGCATACCTTCAAATAGGCCATCAGCAGCAGTGGCAATAACGTAAACGGTACTAAATAGAGTAAGGCGGGCTGGGCGGCCTTAAACACCTCCGAACTGACCGTAGCCGTTAACAGACCCAAGAAATAGCTGCCATGAAATAATGATGACAATAGTAAAAAAAAAAGACGTGAGCACCGAACAAGAGCAACAAGCGATCCACTTACCCCAATAAGGAACAATGAAAATATGTTAACCGGGAGCCAACACCCTTTGGCGGCGATAGCGTTGGATCCGATGTAAAGCCCTGTGTTTTTTTATATGCGTCATAGCGCAGCACAAAGCAGAGCAACAAACCCGGCATCACCACATCACCGAGGCCAAGCATTGAGAAATGTCCGGTGTTGTGTATGCTAGGGAAGACCAGTTTGCCCGGCAAATTCAGCTTCGGTGTGTCCCGCACAATGCCGCCCAAATTCAATTTGCGGGCCACAATGCCAACAGGATTATCGGCGGGTCGTGTGGCCACTTTGACCATCACGTTTGTGCTGAATATGTACGATGAGAGGAACACCCAAAAGACGTCATAGATCAGCAGACCGGTCAACAGCAGAGTTGACACCTTTAAACTGGGCAATCGCACGAACGCTATAAATGCGACACACAGACCCATTCCCATGGCTGTAACAAACACAAAGGTTGATATGTAATGCAATGCAATAAAGAATGGAAATTCGAGATGATCCACTTTGTCGTACCGTCCATTAGCAGCCAGTGGCCAGTGAGCACCCAGACGCACACAATGGATACGGAGAGTGTAAAGCTAAACAGCTCCGCTGCCGTAAAACGACCACAGATCCCAAATGAGAAACGCTTCCCATCCGTGCAGGGACGTATGATGTACTGGCACATAGGTAGCAGGAGAAATGCCAGCGCCACAGTGGCAATGACTGCAAGCACCAATAACAAGAATGAGAAAATATGTATGAAATGTTTGTTCAATTATTATGGGCAGATGTGCATAACACATAACTTAACAACTTAACAAGTTACACTCACTGGCTGTGCACACGGCGAAGAGCAGCTGCATCGAGTCGAAAAAGAAGAACATGATGAGCAGCGATATGGAAGCGCCAAGCGGCAGACAAAGCGCATGCATCGTATCCAGCGTTGCAAACTTGTCCGCTACAACAGAATCGACTAAGAATTTTGAGTTTCATATTTAACGATAACTTACGTACTTAAATTTAAAATAATAATTATTTTTACAAGCTTAATGCAATGCTAACGCTGTTTACTTTATGTTAATCTATAAAATGGCTTAATAAAAAATTATTAATTATTTGTTTTCAATATCTATCCTTAATTAAATAACAAAAGCGAAATAACATAAGCGTAAAGTGGCGCTTAATTTTGTGCATACGATTTTGCTTTTTGTTGAGTACAATTAATTCACTGATTTTGGCAGTTACTGATTAAATTTTAATAGAAAATTATTATTTGCACTCCATGCAAATTGCTTCATTTAATGTCGGATCAACATCAAACATTTTTTTTTTTTTTGATTTATTGTATTTGCAATTCAACTAAAATTCAGAATCAATTATGTATGTATAGAGCAGCCAAGGTCATAAACAAGGTCGAAAATTTTCGAGAATGGGAAGCGAAAATTGTAGGGTGAATTATAATTTTACCAAAAAATTTTAATCTAAACCACTTTGTGTCTATGCCTACCCCTGCGTACCGCTGCGTACGTCAATGATAAAATCAATAATCGCAAGTTGATAAAACCACAGATCTCCCACAGTTTTAAAGCTGCAGTCACCAAATGTGGTTGGTACGTTGTTGGCGTTGTCTTTCTAAGGCATGTGACACGGCTCCTCCACCGCCGCAGTCCATAGGCCTTCGTCTAAAAATTGGAAATACTGGTATCTTCCGCAGCTCAAATTTCAAAGTTGAAATCTAAATTACTGGTAACCGCCTTTAAGTATCGGTAAAAACATGTATATCTTCACCTACCCTACACCTGCGCCCATACTCTCCAATCGATATTTCTGAATGTGTCGATAAAACTGCATTCGTATATGTGCCACAATTTGTAAGCTAGTCACTAAATTTGTAAAATATATTACTGGTATCTGCCTTGAAAGATATTTAATAAAATTGGATGACCACGCGCATCTCCGCATCTCAAATCCAATCTACCTGGTGGTGTAAATCGATAAAACGATAAACATCCTGTTCCAAAAATTGAAGAGCTAGCAAGGAACTTGCTCTATTATTTGTAAAAAAGAATCACAAAAGGCTAACTTAAGGGATAGATTACTATGAACTTACATCGAAGATTGCTATTTCTTGGCTACATCCAGCCTATTCTGTTCAGATGGTATTACTTATTGGTATCAGAGTATTTCGCAGTCAGGGGTAACCGACGTTCTATCTTGCTTTTTTTCCTGCTATCTAATATTGGTATTTACAAACCATAATTTGCTTGAGTCAATAAACTTCAGATAATATTCTTCATTCGCTGCACTAATAATATATAAAAACCAAAAAAAATTGTTTAAAATGTCAGAGTGCATAATGTTAACTTACTTGGTTCCTTTTCGACCTGCTCGCCCGTTAGCAGATTTGTCATGGACTCGTTGCGCTTCTTCTGCTCACGCTCGCGAGCCTCCTGCTCGATGTTGAGGCTGCGAAAGCTTCCGTAGACAATCAGGAGCATTGATATAAGGCAGGTGGATACGCGTGACGAGTCCATCACACTCGACACCGTCCAATGTAGCTCACGATATTCGGAATTAGATGCAGCTGCTGCTGCCGCCGCTGCGCCGCCGCCGACACTGCCGCTACCAGCGCCAACGCCACCGCCACTAGATTGCGCGCCGGCGCTGCCGTGCGACATGCTCGGTCAATGATAAGCGAGAATGGGGCCGTTGCCGCTGCGCAGGAGACGCGTTCTTTCAATCGAAACCAGTTTCAGTTTGAGTTTCAGTCTCGGTTTCAGTATCAATTGTTATCAATAGTGCTTATCTGCACCAACCAACCAACTGCTGCTGCTGCTGATGCTCCCTTGTTGTCTGTGCGACGCTGCTGCATGCAATGAAACTGAAATTTATTTTGGGCTAGTTAGAAAATTAAAAGATAACCTTGGAATGCATGACAGTTCGAGACCAGCTATGATAAACCCAAAATGTGTGTTCTGCATATGTGTGTGTTTAGGTATTGTTGATTTTGTTTGCTTTATTTATTCTTGCATTTGCTATAGTTTTTTGTAGACCTTTAAACAGCTGCTCTGACTGAAAAACAATTTGTATGATTTACTTTGTTTAGTTAAATATTTGTTCAACGCTCGCAAGGCCTCAAAATCCCAACCAGTTTAACTTTCATGCGGGTTAAAGTTTTCCACCCCGTCGCAGTAGCAGTAAAAGCGGAACAGGGCAAAGCCACAACTGTTGTTGGTGTGTGTGAAAAAATAAACGGGCCTTAGCACAAAGAAGCAGGCCATAAAAAGTCACTGGAATAAATTATAAAAGCATTACCCAGTTTCTGTTGTGCTTTGGCCACTTGTAGTTATACACACAATGTTGCTTGTTATTGTTGCTGTGGGCGCCTATTGTTATTGCAACAAATTCTCTGGCATGTTCACACACCATTTTTAAGCTGCCGTTAGAATACCCCATATTTTATATAATTTTATTTGGAGTGTATGAATTGAGATTTAGATGAGCGCCCCAAAACTAAATCATAAAAAGGCTTACAGTCATTAAGAAATGAACTTCTAATAAGTTTCCCAAAAATTCCCAGAAAACTTATAATTAGTAAATCACAGAAACAGGTGAAACTTCAGTAACATTATGAATTGAATTTCAAATGAGATTCCCGGAAAACGTTTAAAACAATGTCTTTTTCATCTTTATCTACTGAGGTTTCGAAACTTGAGACGGTGTCAACTTTGTCGTATGTTGGCCTTTTTTTGCTAAGCTATCGATTTGTGGTAGAAACATTTCTCTGTTTATGATAAGCAAGAAGATCCAAACTTACTTTAAAGTTTTTTTCCACCAACTTAAGCATGTCTAATACATGAGGCAGCAGAATTTTCTAGTTAAGACAATATCTTTTTGACACGACTACAGCAACATTTACGACTCGTTGTGTTCGTTTTTGCCGCTCTCAGCACACAAAGGCCAGTTGAAAGGGAAGGCTTGAAGGATTTGATGCTTGGTGATAGCATACTTTTAAGCATACGCCTTTAAATTGTCAATAGGGTATGGGATAGTCGGGCACGTAAACATTGGTTAACATATGCGGCTGCTGCTGTTATTGGGTTTAATGCACTTGTACAATGTTGGCGCACTGTTAGCGCTAATGTTGAATGCTGTGCTCTGTTAAAGATAATGAAGACGTTCGTTAATAAAGAGAATTGAAGCATAAAAGACAAAAGCGAAACAGTTGCCAACAACTTCCTAGTTGTCAGTTGTCTATTGTTGTTGTTTGTTGTTGTCGCATGTTGCCAAGTGCCGTTGGTCGTACTAAATTATGTGCTTTGTATCTGTGTGTGTGTGGAATGCAAATGATTGAAATATCTAAATGTGTGTCCCCCTTTTCGATGCAACAATTTAACAGTTCCCACACGATGCACGCTTGCTGAAATTGTCAGCACCGCGTCTGGCAGAGACAGACAGATAATTAGACGCCGACGGGGCAGAAAGGCGTTAATTAGAAATAAACCATGCAAGGGGAATGAAGTCGAATATATACATACACAAATATATATATATATATATATATATATATATATATGTCTAGATACTTATACATACATTTACGATCATTTTCTAATTATGGCAAATTAAGAAGCAGCCAGGGGAGCGTGTCGGATTTTTAAAATGCGAGCAACAAACCGAAAAAACAATTAAAATATTTATTTACTAAAAGATAGGAAGAAATTTTTGGCAAAGTACGCATTGTTATCTTTTGTGTAAACAATTGACAATTGACTGCTTGCATTTCACTTTATTTTATTTATTATTATTTTTTTTTTTTAATTTTGTGCTATTTAAAAATGTGTAATTTTATATGCTTCAATCTGTAAGAGGAATATATAATAAAAGTTTTAATTGATCATCGTTTGCAATAATTTGTTTTTTTTTTTTCAATTCAAAATTTTTATATTTATTTAAATTAAATTCGACTTAATTTTCGTATCTATTTTCATTTCATCGCACACAACACACAACACAGACACACACACTACACATTGACTTTCGAATTTGCCAAGGCGACCTATAAGTTAAGTTAAAGAAGTACACAAACTAATTGGTCGACTATTCCCGCTACTCGAATCTGCCCAATCGAAGGTGAAAGTGAATTTTATTTACGAGAAGCTCAAACGCTGGGCTGAAAACCAATACATACATATGTTTCTATATGTGAATACATTTGTGTGTCTGTTACACACACACATGCATATGTATGCAAAGTAAGTTGCCGAGTTTTGCTTTTTTTGTTGGCTTTTGCACTACTTCAATCATTTTTGGGCAAGACACAAACACACATAACAAAAACAACAAGAAAAAGCCGTCTCGCAACTGGCTTCAAATGCAGCACTTGTGAAATTTTATATACATAATAACACCAACAATAACAGCAACAAAACCTTAAAGCGCAGGCAAAGCTTTTTTGTTAGATTTTTTTTTCTCATATACAAAATGCTTAGACTCTACTTCAACAGCCGCCGCAGCGCTCCACTGCGTAACAAAATTACAAGACACACACACACACTCGCTCACTGTGGGGCCATGTATGTATAAAGAGTCAAATGCGGCAAGGAGACGAGGGGTAAGTAGCGGGGGGCTGGTCTTTAATTGCTAAAACTACAGCCTGTTTCAATTTGATTGCAGCTCGTAGTAGATGGAGTGTGAGAGGGGGTGGGGTGTGTGTGTGGAGGAGGGGATATTGTGCTTACCTTTTGCCTGCACTTTACATTTACATTCACGTTTGGCTGTGTATTTTGTTTTCCTTTTGCACCGATTTTCTTTTCGCTTTTTTGGAGGGGGAATTTACCACAGCGCAGCTACATGTTTTGTTAATGCATTTTGATTTTGTTTTTTTGTCAATCAGCTGCAGCTTTTTGCACTTTTCACTAATTTAGTTAATTTGCTGTTTTGTTACTTGGAATGCATTTTTTCACTATTTCTTTCTGCACTCTTTCACTGTTTTTTTTTCTGATGGAAAAACAACGAACCACGAGTGTGACCCAACGCCGCGAAGCCATAAATGACAATTCCTTGAATTCGTATTTGCTTATCGATATTAAGGTATTCGATTTTTTTTCAATCTTCAATAATGATGTAATTCATACTGTAAATTAAAGATTGTCGAATGAGTACGACATACCATGCTATTTTCATATTTTAACATGGGATTTAAACACAATTAATTTATCGAATCGGGCTCATCCATAAAGCAGTGCTGCACAGCGCTTAAGAGGGTAATGTGCTATCGAAACACAATTCTTGCAATGCTGGTAATATTCAGCTATTCGAAGGCGGTCACACTGACACAGACGCGATTAAGAGAGCGCCGCTGCTGCTTCGATGTACAAATAAAAATTTAAATTATTGCTAAACGTAACGCGCTTAACGGAAAAAAACAAGGATGTCGATGACTTAAGCGAAAAGTGTTCTTTAAACCGACTGCAAAACAAGCGAGTGCATTTGAATTGAATATTGAGCAAGTGCAAGGAGTAGAGATATTGCATCTTACGCAGCTTCTCAAATCCAAATCGGCGGCAGGAAACCAACGACTGTCTTGAAAAAAAGCCGTCGAATTAAACGAACCAAAAAATCTGTGAAACGAGTTAATCAAAAGCCATAATAAAAATGGGTCTCAACGGCTGCTGTTCGTGTGTCAAATATTTGATGGTCCTTATAAACATCTTATTCTGGGTAGGTATGCAGCAACAACAACAATAGCAGACAACACAACAACAAAAGCAGAAACAGCCAGCTCACCAACACAGACAGCAACTGGAACACACATAAACATCAAAAACCACATACACATACTGTGTGTTTGTGCGCGCGTTCCCTTTTGCTCGCGCGCACACTCTGTGCAGCTGCTGCACTGCTCACACTCCTTACACTCCAATAAACAATAGAAGTTCCGCTGTGGGTGGAGAGAGTATGCGACATATACACACACAAGCATACAAACGCACATATCGAAAGCATCTCCTCTCCCTCATTTTTGCTGCTCCCACACATTTGTGTGATTTTTCTTGTTTTCGTCTTGGCTTTTTCCTGTTGGGTTTTTATTTTTATATGCGTGCCTTGTTGTTGTTAGTTTTTAAAGTCTGCTTCTTGCTACACCTTCGTATTTCTCGTATTCTTATTCTTATCTACAACGCCTCATTCATTCTTTTAACGCCTGAGTGTGTATCTCTATCTACCTCTGTAATGCATACATACACACACATTGATTGTTGTGTATGGGCAGGACCTAGATTTGGCGCCTTTTGGGTGCGCCACTCTCTTTCTCTCGCTCTCATCTCGCTGAAAGGGTTCAACGTTTTTTTTTTCCTATGTGAGACTACGCAATTTACTCTTTCCCGATTGCTTCATCGACTTAATTGTTATGTGTTGTTTGTGTTTTAGTTTGCTTGTAGAAAATTTGACCATTTGAATTTGAATTTTCAATGTTTTTTTTTGGTTTGGTGGTTTTTCGATTTTTCCCTATAGTATTTATTAGTCAAATCTATTTTCGAACAAACCAACAAAAATATTTGCTTTCATTCCGTGTGGATGTTGATTTGATTCTTGTAGTTGTTTTTGTTTTTGGTGCTGCTTCTACTAGTGGGATGTGGACGACGATTATTGTTGCTGTTGTTGCTGGCCACAGTGGTGCGAAGAATTCATAAGTTGGTAAAAGATTCCATATATGTATATATATGTTTGTATCTACATTAATATATCACATGCAACATACAATCAGACGATTCAGACTTTTTACGTTGTAATTTCGATTGATCTTAATTTTGTTTGAAAAATTTGTAATTTAAGATTTTTCCTTGTACATTTGGAGCACTGTGACTGTGATTTCCAAGCATTTTCACGATTTCCGAAGACGCTGCTGATGCTGAAATGCGTCTGATGTTTATGTTGGCATCCGCTAGCGTCTCTCTATAAAATTAATTTCAGTGATTTGCTTTACTCTTCCTTTTTATTTATTTTTATTTTATTTTTCATAATTTGATGTGCTATTTTTTGCACATTTATTCATTTATTATGTATATACGTTTGAAATATAAAAATAGTCGTTAATTTTTAAATGCAAGGACAAATGCTCATCTTGTTCTTTCTTCGCTCGCCATTTTACACAGAGCCGAGCTCCGAATGTAGGTCATGTAAGGAGTTTATTAAGCGTTTGGCACATATTTCTCTTGCACGCGACATTTTGTCAGTTGTGTATGTATGTATGCATGTGTTTGCACATGTGTGTGTATATATTTACGTATTCGTTTATTGTTATACTGTTGTAATCAATTTTCCGCCAATTGCAACATTTGTTTTATAACTTTGTGCTTTATTGCGACACGCACACTTTCAAATTATTCGCAGAATGCACTTTGCCTTGGCATGTTTTTCACTTGTTCTCTTGTGTGTGTGCGCACTCTCTCTCTGTCTCTATATATATATATCCCTCTCTCTCTTTATATATATATATATATATATATATCCCTCTATCTCTCTTTATATATATATATATATCCCTCTCTCTCTCTCTCTAGCAGTCACTTAACCTAGTTCTTTGCTCACTCTTACTCAAAGCAAAAGCTTGTCTTATACAAGTTTGTAATGAACTTTTTATAATTCAAAAAATTAAAGTTAAAATTAAAATGTTGTATCATATATTTCATTCCTTATAAGTTGTAAATATTCTTTGTCTATCTTAAAAGTTGTATTCTCAGCAAACACGAAAGCTAAACGCTTTATTCACTTGATTAAAAATGATTTAATTTCAAAATAATATGTAAGGCTTGCTCGAAATGAGCTTAGCTAACGCTGTCTTCAGTTCTATTAGGTTAGTTTCATTAAAAAGTTAATTGTCGAGAGTTCAAGTTGGGGGTTGCATTTGGTATTTATAAGTTTATTGATGGGGAAAATATTTTTGACTTGGGGTAGGTCGTCTGTGTCGAACATTTTGATACTGCCTATTGCAATATACACAACAACTGGGAGAGTTTTGATCCACATAATGTATGTGGTGTGTGTGTTTGCCATGGAATATAAGGTATTTGCTCGGCTGAACAGTTTTGATTGCGTTTTCTTGTTTTATATGTACTAAAACACTTTGCTTGTGTTGAATATGTCTTTAAACATTTGTTGGCTATAATTTAAAAATTTATTTTTAACACTTGTTAAGTGTCCTCATTATGTCTGCATTTCATACCCTTGACCAGGCCAGATTTATCTGTTTTATGCACTATGATTAAAGTTAAAGTTAATTTTTGTATGTATGTAATATTTAACAGGCAGATTGACTCAGCTCTAAAAATGTATATATGCCAAGTTGCTATTTTCGTGACTCCAAGCTTCGTGACTATCGCTAATCGGTATATATATGCATATATATATATATATATATATATATATATATATACAAACTGATTATATTTTAGCGACGATTTGCGGTGTTTGTGATATATGTACATACAGTGGCGGACACCTTATTTGGCCAAGTGTCAAAGGAAAAAAGTAATTGCCTGCCATAAGCTAACCATTCATTATTTTTCAGAAATTCCAAAGACCGATGGTAGGTATATATATTAACCACTAAAATTAATATATGACCCCAATACACTGGGGTTTCCCCACCCGCTAGGTAGAGTTATGTAAAAAAGTACCCGATTTTGAGGGGACAAATTATTTGGCCAGGTACATTGTGGACACCTGGGTGCCATAAAATCCGGATTTTTTTTACCTAAAGTTGAGTATTTTCGGTATAAATAGACCAATTTTTCAAAGTCAGTTTAATTTTATCCTGCATCTCGGGTGCAATAAGCCAACAAGGACTATGGACAAACAGACTACCATTGCACAACAGAAACTCATCCTGGAACACTTCCAAAACGGATAATCACATCGCCAAATAGCTGAAATGGTCAATCTGAGCAACTCAACTGTGTATAACATCATTCGGCGCTTCGTCGACGCAAATCGGATTGAGGGCAAGGGCAGAAAGGCACCAAACAAGATTTTCACCGAAGAGTGGGAGCGAAGGATCACCAGGAAAATAAGGGGATATCCCAAGCTATCGGCTCCAAAACTGACTCAACAGGTGCAGGATGAAATGGGGAAAAAGTGCTGTGTGGAAACTGTGTGCAGGTTTCTGCGCAAACATGACTTTAATGCCCGAGTACCACGGAAGAAGCCCTTCATAAGCGTACAAAATAAAGGGACTTGGATGACGTTCGTCAAAAACCACTTGGACATGGATTTAGAGTTCTTGAACACAGTCATATTTGCAAATGAGTCCAAATTCACCATTTTTGACTCGCACGGACGGAATTGTGTGTGGCGACAGTCCAATACTGAGCTGAATCCCAAACACGTAAAGGCAACAGTCAAGCATGGAAGTCAAGAGGAAGTGACATGGCATGGGTATGTATCTCGTCAGCCGGATTCGGGAATTTTGTGATTTTTGAAACAACAATGGACAAGAATGAGTACTTCAACATGCTAAAGAAAAATTTACTCCAAAGTGCCGAGAAGGTAGGAATCCGACGTACTTTCCGGTTCAACCAGGACAACGATCCCAAGCATAGGGCGAAGATGGTACAGTCCTGGCTCATGAGGAACTGCCCCCATATGATAATTCCACCGGCCCAGTCTCCAGATTTAAATGTTATTGAGAATTTGTGGGCTCTGCTGGAAAATAACATCCGGAAGCACAGAATATCCAGCAAAGAAGACCTCAAAAATACTCTGCGGGATGAGTGGAGCAGAATCAGCCCAGAAGCTACCAGGAAGCTGGTATCTTCTATGAATAATAGGTTAAGGGAAGTGCTTAAGGCTAAAGGATATCATACTAAGTATTAACATCTTTATTTAAGTTTTTATACTCCAAATATATTATTCTATTTATACCTGGCCAAATAAGTTGTCCCCTCAAAATCGGGTACTTTTTTACATAACTCTACCTAGCGGGTGGGGAAACCCCAGTGTACTGGGGTCATATATTAATTTTAGTGGTTAATATATATACCTACCATCGGTCTTTGGAATTTCTGAAAAATAATGAATGGTTAGCTTATGGCAGGCAATTACTTTTTTCCTTTGACACTTGGCCAAATAAGGTGTCCGCCACTGTATCTAGGTACGTACATTTGCATATGTATATATATATATATATATATATAATCATATGTCACAGCGTGTTCCTCATCGCAATTTGTATTCACACATTATATGCAAAGTTGATTGCAACACCACAAAGATTTTGTTTGACGAGAAATGCTTTATATGTTTATTTAAAATCTGATCCAGTTATGAACGACAACCAGCAATTGTTTTTGTTTTTCGTATGAAGATTTACAACTAACAAAATGTCGACAATAATTAATTTTCCAATAAATATATATTTATTATTCAAATAATTGACGTTTTTTCTTAGTTCAATAAATATGCAATTTTATTTTATTTTCTTTTCGGGATGAATAAGTACAAATAAAAGCTTCCAGGTTTCTTAGAACTTGATTCTCTACAGAAGCGTCTTCTTAGTTTTTGGCATTGCTTTGGCTTCACTGATGCTAACCGTAAGCTGCGTAATCTTATCGGTTGCAACAGATGGAAAAGCAAACATTACAATGCACCAGATTCTAGCATTACAAAATCACACGTGGTAGAAGTCGTAAATAGAAGCCGTGATACTGTGAAAACATTTGATAACATTCCAATATTTGAAGAGCGTTTCGTATCCATTCCGAATATAAGCAGAACAAGATCCAAGCTTTGCGCTAGAAATGCCAGTCTGTAAATACGTACAGAGCTATTCTCTATAATTATAACTCGTATTTTTGTTGTACAATTCAATAATATGCAAAACAGAATAATCAGCGTTGAGTTCAGTATATATATTATATATACATATTATACATGTGGAATGAGTACACAGCCCAAAATATTAGCTGGCGTTTTTAAGAAATGCTTCGTTTGCTTGATATACCCAACGGGCGAATGATAAGGTTATGGCCTCTCATTCGTATCGGCACTTGGTTCAATGTCTTGGCAAAAAAACAAAAAAAGAACGCAGAAAGGAAATAAGAAGGGGCTTTTAATGTCAGGAAGAGCGTAAACACAAAAAATAAATAGACAAACGCAAAGACTCGAAATAATGAACAAAATATACAATTTCTCTGTCTGTCTGTCTGCTGACATCATAAGTTACAAACAGACCATGTTTCATAATGCCCATGAGGGGATGGAGGATGGCGGGGCAAATACTACATTGGGATTCTTGGCACGACTATTGCCGCCCGCTTTAATTGCCGCCCCCTCTCTCTAGTGGGGCTTGTCGCACACACACGCAAGCACACACATGGCGTCATTGAAGCGTTTTGCTGCTAATGTCTCGATTGATGAGATTGAGGGGAAAATATGACGTTACTTCACTGAGCAAATGAACGCATGACCTATTTACACAAACTAATTTTTAAATTCATTTATACATATTTTTTAAATTTTTTTGTTTCTTCTCACAGCTTATCGGATTGACTATTGTGGTCACCTCGTTGTGGATGCTAACGGATCCCACGTTCATGCTGTCAATGACACAATCGTATAACCATTATCACATAGCACTCTACGTTTTCCTGGCGATTGGCATACTAATCACACTGGGCGCATTCTTCGGGTGCTTGGGCGTCTGTCGCGAGAGTCAGTGCCTGCTTGTCTCGGTAAGTCTCAATTAAAATTCACAGTTGCAGCCCACACATCCTGCAGTTGTCTGCATGTCTCCATTAAAATTGCATTTTGTAAATCGTTTTTTTTTTTTTTGACTGCTGCTTATTTACGCCCACTTGCACACTTACGCTCAAGTCCCATTCATAAATCACTTACTCTTTGCAGTTCTTCTGTGTCATTCTCATTGTGATGGTGGCACAAATTGCAGCCGGTGCCTGGGCCTTCCACAACAAAGACAAACTGGATGATATTGTACGTGCGGCGGTCAAATCATCTGTTCAGGAAGAGTACGGACAGTCTAGCATGAGTTCACGCACCGTTACCTTTGATGCGCTGCAAAAGAATGTAGATATATGATATATGGCCTATTTTTGATCTATTTTGTGTATTCGGATATTCCATTTTATGTTGCAGTTGAAGTGCTGCGGCGCAGATGGACCTGGAGATTGGGCCACGAGTCGTTTTAATAATGTGGATCGCACGAATATCGTTGATATTGCCGTCTCTTCGATGAACGTATTTTACAATATACCCGAATCGTGTTGCAAAGAGGGTCTCAACGACTGTGAAAAGTCGCGTATTTTGAAATTTGGCGGTCCGTTGAATACGTCCATTTATCAGCAGGTAAACTCGAATTATATTTGGCTTTATGTAAAGGGAGAACATAAACATTTGGGGAAGACTGCTGGTGTATCAAACTACATCAAATAATAATATGGATTTGAAGAACGTAATGTAATAACAAAATGCTAATTTTTTTAAACAAATGGTGTAATTATTAGCTAATTAAATCATTTAAATTTAACATTTTATATTATTTTATTTATCTAGGTAGATTAGTAGTTTTATTTGCAAATATAAATATGATTTATGTATGGGCAATGTATAGGCAGGAGTAGTATAGGCAATCGTCTTGTATTCATAAGCGGGGTTAGGTTAGGTTATCAGCAAGATGTCAGTAAGGGAGGAGAAAGAGCCTCATATCAAGCTCATTGAACCATGGATGATAACCTAACCTAACCCCGCTTATGAATACAATACGATTGTCTATACTACTCCTGTAACTGTTTCATCTTGCGGATTGTATGCACGTGTCTAGTTTTTTAGGTTGAGTGATATATCCGATATAATTGCAAGGAAAAGAGACCTCAAGAATTGAGGTGTTCTCTTGGATCGGTCCCTTTTGTGCTATACCGAGACAGCTTCCACAGTCTAGCTGCATCCTCTGTATATGCGGATTAAGCAGCATAATTTTTTTTTTTTATCTCCAATCTCGACATTTTATGGGGATAATCCTGAGCAAATTTTGCCTGACCTTTGATGTCGGTCGTTGGATTTTTGAGCAATAGCAAACGGTAGACCATAAAAATTAATAATCCTTTGTAACGATGGTTTTG
Organism: Drosophila trichaetosa; assembly: GCA_035043205.1. Classification (NCBI taxonomy): domain Eukaryota; kingdom Metazoa; phylum Arthropoda; class Insecta; order Diptera; family Drosophilidae; genus Drosophila; species Drosophila trichaetosa. The sequence continues at coordinate 84,628 of JAWNNE010000093.1, read as the reverse complement.
CTTCTGTCACAGCGGCAATAAAAATGTATTAATTATTATTGATATTCAGCACGCATTTCAAATGTCTGGGCAGCCACTTCTCTTATTGCTGAATGCGTATGATAAACATTCAATAAATATTTGGTTGCAGTGAAAACGAGAAGCAGACAAATACACTCGCATACATACACAAAAACAGAGTCTGTGTCTCTGAGTAATGAAATTCTTTTGTTTTTCAGGGCTGCGTTGATAAGCTGATCGATATCATTTATGAGAATTGGGTTACAATTTTTGCAATTACCGCCGCTGTTATTCTGCTGGAGCTGCTGTCCCTGACCTTTGCATTGAGCCTGTGCTGTGCGGTGAGGAATCAGCATTACAAGGCCTGAGAATTACAGAATTCCCATAGGGAAATAACGGATGATGAGAAGTACTAACAAACCAAATGTAAACTAAAGCATAAGCGTTACTAAAAGCAGCAACAACAACAACAATTGGAGCGAAAGCAATGCATTTAACACTGACAGCAGCATAGAGCTGTAGCTGGCTACATTTGAGGGGGCTGTCAGTCGTTGCAAATACTTTAATACACTTTTGTAGTACTTTAACAAACAACAACTGAGCTGAGAAATGGTGTCAGATTTGGAATTAACGAATGGTCACAGTAATTGAATGAACTTTATATGAACTTGAGATACGCAACAACTTTTCTAAAATATTTCTACATAAACAAACCGAAAACAAAACACATTTTACAATACAAAGACACTCAACTCTTTACACAGCAGTAAACTCCTTAGCATTAGGATAATCTGACCGCATAAGGCGAACATTTTCAAATTAAAACAACAAAAATTGCATAATGTTTTAGCAATGCATAAATAAATATAGTACGACTTATATACTATAAAGAAATCATATAATAATTTAACAATTTAAGCACAAAGTAAAATCTTATTTGCCGAAACACGGAAATATAAATGCAACCATAGTTTTCGTTTCAAATTTGTTGTTTTGATGTTCGAAACATTTTTGAATTGAATGCAATTTTATATATGCATAACTTACAAAAATAATCATCTTTCAAATGAGCATTCCACAAGTGAAAATGATTAAAATGCCATCTTTTAGTTCTGAGTCGGCGTTGCCATCCAAAGATCCAAACCCAAAAAATACTTATCATTTCTCTTGTGTAAAATCATGTGCTAAAGCTAATCAGTAAGCATTAAATGAAATTCGTTGAGCTTCGCGAAATTAAATGCCAAATATTTTATATATTTACAAAATTTGTTCTAACATCCAATGTTAAAAAACAGCGCACTGTTAACTTAATGACAACTAGCTGCCATAAGAAGAAGCGCTGCTGTATTTCAAGCACAATTCAACATGCTGTTAACTAACAGCTGTCTGTAAATGACCCTGCCATCAATTAAATACGATCGAAAGAACACTCAAATCACGCTACTCACACACACACTCATCCGATCTGAACATATATAAAATCAGACTACTTGCATTATTAAATCAATTATTATTTATTGTTAATCAAAGTACAATTATTTATACAAACAGAAACATAAACAAATATAATTGAATATAAAACATGAAATAACATTTTTATTTACTTAAAATAAAGATTGAAAAAACCTTGAATACATACATCTACACATACATATATATTTATATACGTATACATTCATATAAATATTTTGTTTTTTGTTTTATTTTTCATTTCATTCATACAAGCGAAACTAAACGAATTTTTGTATTTTTACTATTGTTAAACGTATTTTGTTGTTAGCTAAAAGTAACTGAGCGTCATACTTTGTACCCTTCACAACGTTAAAATAAATCTGATCTACAACCAATCCAATGACAAAATTAAATTAAATTTACATTACTTTACAAATTAACGTAATTAAATAAATATATTTAAATTTACACATCAAAACGTAATCAGTTATTTACATTTTATAGTAGTTAAGCCAATTTTTGATTTAGTGAAGTAAAAATGTTTGTGCAAATGGAGTTAAATTTTAAAATGTAGTATAAGTGAACAATTTCACAAATAACAAATATGTATAACAAATCCAAGTAACAAAAATTAACACGTTCAAATTGTAGTGAATCATTTTATAAAAAATATAGAAATTTTAAGAAATCACTCAAGTAATACATTTGACATACATATTGGCATAAAACCTCAAAAGTTGATTACGGCGCAAAGCTCAGACGTCGTTAAAATCAAACCCAGATCAATACATCAAACATATTGCATTAATCAAAGTGAAAGTAGTTCATAAACAATTAATTCATTATGCAAAAAGTGTGCATTGTCAAACCCCTTGTTAAATGTCTGTCAAAATGAGTGTCACGCGGAATATAAACTTGATTCCCTTGCATACAATTAATAACTGAGTCCTTGACAAGTCGACTTTAAAAAACACCTTGATGAAAATTAAGATTAAGCATAAAGTTTGTGGGGTGAAACATGCACAATAGGATTTACATACATATTTATGAGGAAACAAGCTAAGCAATATTAATTGAATCCTACGATATGGACGCTCAATAATCGTAAATATTAAAAAAAAAAACACGTTAAAGTATGGGAAATACTTCATGTTAATAGTATGAAACAAACACACACATTCAAATATAGATATTCACAGCCGGACGCATAAATACAAAATTCAAGACATGAAGAGAATCAATTTGATTGAATGTATTAAATCAGCGACATATTATTGATATTTCATAAATAAATAAACATTTAACAAATAAATTAATGCGGCTTTACAATAAATCGGAGCTCACGGAAGAAATTTGTTCGATTTTCAATCACTTATAGACCTTTGTTTCGGATGTTTTTTTTTGCCTCTTTGGACTGTGAGAGTTGTTCGTTTATATTTTGATTAAAAATTTTGCAAACTCTTAATTCTCCGAAGAAAAGTTCTTCAAGGTGTCTCTGGATATCCGTGACCATTAGAAAAGCTGAGAGTTCTGATCGAGTCCGGGAGCAACCATTCACCAGGATCCCAGCTTTCGATTGAGTGGTGCTGGACGTAGCATAGAACTGCTATGGTCTTGCGGAATAACTCACTCTTGCTAATTTGCGATGACACTGTCTTAAAAACCGACTGGCTTGATAAGTTTAACAAGTTTTGTTGCCTGCACCAATCTGGTCTGGTAGTCTTCGATATCACAAACTCGCTTAGAAAGCTTGTCGCTTCATGTGGAAACCTTTCTGTCTTCTTAGCGAATGATCAGCATCCGGGATAGAAGAGTATGCGTGACATCTGCAAGAATTCCGATAATGGTCGACAATCCGAATAAATACCAAACGCACGAATGATAACAACAATTATTTTTTTTGTCTCGATTTAAGGTCCAATTGAAGCTTTTGAGGCATTAGTATTGCAATACAAACTTTCAGAGCTTGGGGCGAAACAGACTTCTCCCCCTAAGCACCATGACTCAAAGGAACTCCATATCTTAAAGATTATGCTTAATGTTTTTAAAAATATACAATATTATTTAACAGAAAAGACATTGATTACACATTTGCCGGGACGGAAAAATGAGGCATTCGACACTCTTCCTCCTTCAAAACAGTAAAAATTGAGAATAAGATACGGATTGAGTTTCTTGATGATGTGCTCCTTGCTTTTTTTACGGTTTTTTCTGTCGTAGTTCATTTTTTACAGAAGTTTTCATAGTATATAGGTTTTGTGCAATGTCCGTCATACTGTTTGTCCATCTGTATGATCGTAACTTTTTTGGACACCCTCAGAGATAGAAACTTGAACCTTGAAATTCTACGTCCACTAGGACGCTAGGAAATCGGTAAAATCGATAATCGCAAATCGACAAAGCCTCATATCTCCCACAATCTTAGAGCTACATTCACCCAATTTAGTTGGTAGGTTGTTGGCAATGCACACCTCTGACGACACTATGCTCTCGTCCCTAAAAATTTGAATTGGTTATATATTCCACAGTTGTTGAGCTAAAGCCATCATTTGGCTGAAGCTGGTAACTTCCTTCTAAGATCGGCACATTTTCAAACTACGGCCACAACCGCCGCCCAAAGGAACATCGGCATTAGATATCTGAAATGTATCTTCCACAATTAGCCAGATGGAGTCACCAAATTTTGAAAGTATAATACTGGATCGTAAAAAAATGGATGGCCACGCACACTCCTACTGCCAAAGCCGATACGCCTCTATCGAGCCTAGATCGACAGAACCATTAATTTTGCACAATTTTAAGCTAAAGCCAAATTTGAAAGGTATATAGCTAATAATACCTTTCAACAAATAAGAATGCTGTACTCGAGTGAGCTCGACTACGATATACCCTGAACCCAGTTGTTAAATATATTCTAGTTTTATTGGCAAATGTTCCTTTAAAAAGTCTAGCACCCAAATGTAAGGTCTTCAAGTGCACTTTTTTCTAATGGCAGGCACAGGGACTGCAGAGTAATGGAAAACTAAGCAAGCGCGTATTTTAATTCACAAGCTCGAACCACAAAGCAGATTGTACAATGTATTGTGCTCGAACTGACTGGCTACAAACTCGTGCACATACACTCAATCGTAGGTAACGGGACTCTGCAGAATACACACAAAAACATCGAGAAACAGAGGCAGTTATCGACAAAATAATGCAAACTTGATCTGCGCCTGGTATACGAGAACCTATGTTCCAAATAAGAAGTCTCTAGCTCTTGTAGTCTCCGAGATCCGCTTGTTCAGACAGGCGGACGGACTTTAATGTGAAGTTGTTTAACGAGAGCATCTGCCGTAAAGGATTAATCTCACGGTGCCAAGCACAAGAAATAATTGAAGTGTCAATTACTGCCCCATTGGAACTTATATTCCACAGATACAAAGTGGAAGTCACTACTGTTGCGGACGGACATGGCTATATCGACTCGGCTGCTGATCCCGATCAAGAATACATATGTATACTTTATGGCATCGGAGATGCTTCCTTCTGCCTGTTACATATATTTGCACAAACCCGTTTTTAATGTGTACAGGGTATAAAAATCATGAGAAGCATTTTTGGATCACGCCCACTCCAGAAATCCAAGCTCTCTTGCAGAAAAAGATCACAGGACGTTCCAGGTTTCTGTAAATTTTATCGGCATTCTTCGATTTTGAAAATCCACAAATGTATAAACCTATAAAACATATTGCTCTATTTATGTTAAATTAATAATAATAATGTTAAATTAAATTTAAATTAAAAAAAAAGACAACCGTATATTATTAAATTGTTATTTTTATTAAAATTGTTTATTTTTGCCCAGTTTTCATTTGTTATTTGTTGTTCTCTTTTATCATGACATATTTTTAATTAAATAAGAACTAAAACTAACAGATTTAAATGAAATATACATATTTAAATTCGAATAGGAAACAATAACCAAAGTGACACCAAATCTAAACTAACAATTATGTATACATACATATGTAATGAGTTAATAAGATCATAGCGAGTTCATACAACTGAAAAAGGTTTTTGGTTTGAGAGAAATGAAGTGTCAAATGTATTATTCCACATGCTTATGTTAATTTAAAAGTCGACCACAAATATTTTTAGTCGCAGACTCTGCTTGAATATTTAACAACAAAGAAGTATGTACGGATAGTCCTAGCACATTTATATACACACATAAGTATGTATTAGACAATTAAATAAATTGGATAGAATTTGTTTTGGTTTAATATAGTTAGTTAATAGTTGTATTAGTTCATTTGTATTATCAATGTGTATGGGTCTTCTATTATAGTATGTACTTATAAACAATCCAAATCACTAACCACGTTTACTGTTGTTAAGTTACTTTCAAGTATTTTCTTTGGTTTATAAATTAGTTAATTTAAAATTTCGCTTAAGGGTTGATAGCAATTTAAAGTATTAAAAATTTCAGGAGCCATGAAGTGAGTGAATTACCTTGGGTTTCATTTCTTTATCGCCTCATTTCATTCCAAGTTCCTTTACATTTAATCGTAATTTAAATAGCTTATATTGGAAAATTATTATCATAATTTACATTTACTAGGTACGTTTTGATTTAATTTAGTTTCAACTAAATGCGAATGCAATATATGTAGTTAAAAAATACATAATTTCGTATTTTTTTTTTCAATTTCAATTTTTTCAATCTTAATCATGCTAAAAATAGTTGCTACACAGTTAGGGACTTATCTTTGCTAGCTAGCTACATATTCACGACATCATTAAAAATTTTAATTCCTTGAATTTGTTATACTTGTATGGGTTTTTTTTTATTAAGTAGTAGTTCGATCGATTTGGGAGTAGTTTAGTAGACATTTACACATAATTTCGATACATTTACTAAACATTTAGCTGCTACAAACAATGACAATGTTTGGCTTTAGCTTAAAGTTGATCAATTGATTAATTAATAAAGGAATTAGTTTTAAGCGTTTCAATTTCATTCATTATTTGGTATTTTACTAGTTAGACATTTAAATGGTAAATTTAATTTTCCGTTTATCTTTTATGGACAGTGTAAGTTTATACATATTGCACAATAATAATCCATACAGACTAAGTAGGTAGAATCTTTGGGTGGTTTATTAAATAGGTCGCATAGGTTTTCAAGTTTCAAGTTCAAGTACATTCATGTCATGCACTTAGTTACAAGTAAGTTGCATTTAAGTACTTATAAAAGCGCATTTGCTAGTATTGCCAATAATTTTGACTAGTTCATGATAGAACCTGATAATGTCATTTAAGATAAGTATGGAATATTAACGCATTGCCTAGTGAAGGAAATCGGTTTTGCATGAAAGTTTCGCAAATATAATATATAAAAATCGATAGCATCTTGTTAAATATTTAACAGAAAAGCAGATCGATTGCTCAAAAAATATAAGTTTTAAATAGACTGTTTGCAGCGTGGGATTCACAAGATGTTTGAATTCAAGCTCATCAGACTTTATGGTCCATGAGCAATTTTCTCTTCTCTATTTCAATATTTGTTCTATGAAAAGCCAATTGCGGCAATACGTCCATTGGGACAGAAAACAGTTTGCGTATTTCTATAAGCATGTAAATATAAATATGTAGAGAATATTTAGCTGTTGCTGTTAAAAATAACAATGGAAGAATATTTATATAACTAAGGGGAAATTTCAAACCACATTGATTGTCTCGACTTCATGCACAGTGGCATTCAATGAATGCGACGCGTATTACATGTATTATATGTAAGTAAGTATAAAACTTTAGCTGAAACAACAATTGTATTGTATGGAAGGTACAATGTAAAAAGAACTTTTTTGCTATCTTGCTTTGAGGCAATGTTAAATATTTCCACAGCTTAGGCAATCGTATTATACTGCTGCCGGTCTCATCTCTGTCTGTCTCTGCTGATATGCTAAGAACTAAATTAATTGTATGTGCTATAATTAAAATGTAGGGCACACGTGGCGCATAAAGAGATAATACGAGTACATGGCACATGCGAAGAATGGATGCATGTTACATAAGCTTGAGCTTCACTGTACGGATATGCAGTTATTGTTGTTTATTTATGTGTTTTTCATATTGGTGGCACGTGGGCATATGATTTATTAATGCAGGCGCAATTTAATTATTAATTACAAAACGCAATTTAATCATGCTGTTATGGAAACATGTGGTTTTAAATGTCAAGTGCTATTTTGTCGGTGGTAGTTTTGCTTTCAAGAATAAATCAAATTTTTTTCAAAATATGATTAAAACTTAACAGGAAACATATGCAATTGGCATAACTCAAAATTTAATGGCAATCGATTTACCGTATTGAAATATGGCATATTTTATTTATTCTTTAATTGACCGCATAGTTAATACGTTAAAAGATTAACATTTTGAATTTGAATATTCATTTGGTATGCCAGAAATTTCTGTATACGCGTAAAACAAAAAAAAAAGTCAACTTTTAAAGGGCCGATTTCGGAAATAAACAACTACAGAAAACAAAAAATTATATGCAAAGTTTAGTCAAGGAAGTAAATTCACTCACAAACGATTATTGTAATGTCTGCTAAAAATTACAATTATGATCGTGTGTTTATGGGTATGTATATACTTAATTATAATGTAAGTACTTATACATATACGAGTATGTGTATATAAATTGCTGTTACTCATTTGACTTTTGTTCTATTTTTTATTTAAATCGTGTAAAGTAAATCGTGTTACATTTTGTTGCTAGACTGCATTTCATGTTATCAAATAACCAATTCCGTTTCAAAGTTATTCTGTTTATTCATTTTGGTTGGTGGTTCAGTTTAGCTGTTTGCTCATTTAATACGATGAAATAAAGTATTTCTTTTTTATACATACATATACATTTAATAACTACATATACGAACAAATCGCTTTTGACGGCAGGATTAAATTCAAAATATGCTTAAAAAAATTACATATTTCATAAATTGTATTCAATTTGTTTTTTATCCGATTCTCACCTAAGTACTTGTACCGTTACACACATATAAATGTTAAAGTTTGTTATTTGGTTTTCTGTTCGCTCGATATTCATATTTTTATTTGTTGCCTAAAATAATATTAGATCCTAATATGTTGTTTCTTCATTTATGTCATTGTTATACTGGTGTCATTTGACCGTTGAACTTTGCACCCACACATTTATTCATAACGGTTGATGTTGTCCTTGGCTTTGTTTGTTGAAACTGGCGCAGCATATGTTTATTCAATCTACAGATCTATAAGCGGTATTATAGTCCTCGTATTGCGTATCTCTGGCTCGTCTTGTCATCAAAGGTCATTGTCGAACATTTGCAATGAGCGTGTTACCAAATCGTCCTTGAGACACGCCTCAAGAAACTCTTCTATCGTTATGATGCCATCCTGATTTAAATCCAATTTGCGAAAAACTCGATCCACCTGCAATACGAAAACTTTCAGCAATAGCTTGCAACTTATTGAAATATGCACACTTTAATCAATCAATAGTTGATCTTAAGCTTTCATTCACGACTTTTTGTTAATCATCGTCAAAATGCCTTTACCTACTTCCCTTTATACACACCCTCATCGCTTATCGACTATATGTGCAATGAAGCCTTTATCATTAAATGAAATATCCGCTGCAGTTTCCGCTCATAGGCACACACAAAGCATCTGCTCGGTGTTTTCAATCCAATTCCCCAGAGCTGCTCCCACATACAGGCACAATCGCTCTTGCATGCATATAGAAATGTATGCCTTTGTCGATATATGTGCAAAATCATAATTACTCATACGCAACGTAAGCCGTGTCGCCTCGCAACGCGCCCATGTCGTTGAATCGGCAATGTCATCGGATGCTGCACGTTGTCAAGTACGGCTCTTGCATAAAAAATGATGCATGCACATAAAGCCACAACCACATTGCATTCAACATAAACTAATTTGGGTTTTTTGCCAACTTTTCACCGCTGGTGTCGAAATTTAATGTTTTAATAACTTGAATTTAATGGAATTTGTGTTGAATATGCACAAATAAGTGAATCACAAATAAGTCAAATAAGTCCCTTAAATATAAATTTGAATTTCACATTCTAACGGCACAATCTATCATATTCTCCATTAGCGAATATTGTTAGCCTAATCTAAATGAGTTTGTGCTTTTGACTATGACAATTTCAATGTTTCAAATGATTATTTCAATTATTAGTTTCGTTTAGGGCTTTAGTCGGAGGTTAGTTAGTTATAATAATCGAATCTCAACTAGTACATCTGAACAAATATATGAACCTTCACAAAAGGGTAAGATTAATTAAAGAGTTTGTAGAATTTGTGCGTTGTCCAGATGCTACACTAACCACATAACTTTGATGACATGTTATCCCTGATAGAAACGTAGCAGCCCACTTAAAAATACAACCCTTTTTAACTTAATCTAATTTTTAATTTAATAATTTAAAAAATTGGAAAAGCCCATATTTCTGCAATTTAAGAGCTAGGGTTACGAAACTTGGAATGTGGATTACTTGGAATCTCCTTCACCCTGCCATCAGCTGGTATTATAATTTGATCAGACCCGGGTTATCCGGACTTCAACGTTCTCACTTATTTTCCACAAAATAATAATAAATGAATTTATAATTCTTCCATCATGTACAATTCTCTCTCACCTGATCCCTCGCCTTCCGATCGTCCTCCGGCTGATGTGGCCTCCTTCCCATAAGCTCATGTATGGCCAAAACAATTTCGCTCAGCTCGCCGCGACTGATGCGACCATCTCCGTTCAGGTCATACAGTTTGAAGGTCCAGCGCAGACGCTCATAGACGGAGCCGCGCAGCAGCGTAGATAAGGTGACTAGCAAATCCTGTTGTGTACATATATAAAATGTGTTTATTTAACGAACAGAAAACATTATAGTATGGAGCGTAATTACCCGAAAACTAATGGCGCCATTGCAATTAACATCAAAAGCTTTGAACACATAATGAGCGTATAAGCTGGAATCTGAGGAAATAGAAAATTTTAGGATCGTATAAGTACTTAAGTACTTTGGCACTGCCATTTTTGGGGTGAGCAACTGCAAGCTGCCAAAGTTGCGCTTTATGACGCGCAGCCATAAAAATACCGAAAAACGCCAGCAAGGACATTGAATTCATACATATGCAACACACACACGCAAAATACACAAAAATACTTACTGCCATGTGGAAAGAATTTGGCGTAAATATCCTTAAAACAATCCTCGTGCACCACTCCTTCGGGACATTCCTGCAAAGCAAAAAATAAAGTCTCTATGAAAGTATGAGCGCAAATGTAATGACCATACGCTGAGTTCACACTCGAACTGAATCCTTACCAAAGTATGCTGTGCACCTATACCTTTCCCCTAGACAAAAGTGGGCGACTTCTATTTCAAGTGACTACCAGGCTTTTATTAGAACAAATACGAATGTACTGGTCGTAAGAGTTCGACTAGGAGATGCCCTGAAGCTGTTACATTTATTAAATCGATTAAATGACTGATTTTAGTTTAATTGCTTTTAATAATTGCATGCTCAAATTTAAGACGCACCAATAAGGATACTCATGTTATTATTTACTGGTCTGAGCTTGTCGGGAAAAATATTATGGTATGTGAGCACTATATATTCAGAATTGGAGTCTGCAGCTCTTATATTCTCTGGGATCAGCTTGCTGATTAAGAATATATATCATTTATGGGATCGAACATACTTCTTTTTGCCTATAAAATACTTTGGCACAAAAAAAAACATTCACATCCATATCCACGATTATTTATTTTGAATATACTGTGGTCTCTGTAAAAAATCAGATCACAAAAATACTAGTTTTTATCTACGGTGGCTCGAAGCTAATTCTGATCAGGGTCAAAGAAAACAAGGAATTGCCTGCCATAAGCTTACCATTCATTTTTTTTCAGAAATTCCAAAGACAGATGGTAGGTATATATATTAACCACTAAAATTAATATATGACCCCAATACACTGGGGTTTCCCCACCCGCTAGGTAGAGTTATGTAAAAAGTACCCTATTTTGAGGGGAAATTGTATTTGGATCAGTATAAATAAAATAATATATTTGCATTATAAAAACTTAAATAAGGATGTTAATACTTAGTATGATATCCTTTAGCCTTAACCACTTCCATTAACCTATTATTCATGGAAGATACCACCTTCCAAGTAGCTACTGGGCTGATTCTGCTCCACTCATCCCGCAGAGCATTTTTGAGGTCTTCTTTGCTGGATATGCTGTTTCCGGATGTTATTTTCCAGCAGAGCCCACAAATTCTCAATAACATTTAAATCTGGAGACTGGGCCGGTGGAATTAACACGTGGGGGCGGTTCCTCATGAGCCAGGACTGTACTATCTTGGCCTTATGCTTGGGATCGTTGTCCTGGTTGGACCGGAAATTACGTCGGATTCCTACCTTCTCGGCACTTTGGAGTAAATTTTCCTTTAGTATGTTGAAGCACACATTCTTGTCCATTGTTGTTTCAAAAATCACAAAATTCCCGAATCCGGCTGACGAGATACATACCCATGCAATGTCACTTCCTCCACCGTGCTTGACTGTTGCCTTTACGTGTTTGGGATTCAGGTCAGTATTGGACTGTCGCCACACACAATTCCGTCCGTCCGAGTCAAAAATGGCGAATTTGGACTCATCTGCAAATATGACTGTGGTCCAGAACTCCAAATCCTTGTCCAAGTGGTTTTTGACGAACGTCATCCAAGTCCCTTTATTTTTGGCGTTTATAAAGGACTTTTTTCGTGGTACTCGGGCATTAAAGTCATGTTGGCGCAGAAACCTGCACACAGTTTCCACACAGCACTTTTTCCCCATTTCATCCTGCACCTGATGAACCTTTTTTGGAGCCGATAGCTTGGGATTTCCCCTTATTTTCCTGGTGATCCTTCGCTCCTCCTCTTCGGTGAAAATCGTGTTTGGTCCCATTCTGCCCTTGCCCTCAATCCGATTTGCGTCGACGAAGCGCCGAATGATGTTATACACAGTTGAGTTGCTCAGATTGACCATTTCAGCTATTTGACGATGTGAATATCCGTTTTTGTAGTGTTCCAAGATGAGTTTTCATAGTTTAATGGTAGTCTGTTTGTTCATAGTCCTTTTTGGCTTATTGCACCCGAGATGCAGGATGAAACTAAACTGACTACGAAGGATTGATCTATTTATACCGAAAATACTCAACTTTAGTTAAAAAATCCGTGTTTTATGGCAGCCAGGTGTCCACAATGTACCTGCTCCAAATGAAAAACGTGCCTAAAAGTATGCTACATTTTTATAATCCTACCTAGCAGGTGGGGAAACCCCAGTGTATTGGGGTCAAATATTTATTTTGGTGGTTAATATATGTATCTACCATCGGTCTTTGGAATTTCTGAAAAATAATGAATGGTTAGCTTATGGTAGGCAATTCCTTGTTTTCTTTGACCCTGATCAGAATTAGCTTCGAGCCACTGTATCTATCTGGATGACCCACATTTGCGAGAACTGCTTTATTCATGAGAGTATGAGTGCACCCACGCATTCACAGTGATGGTGTGCAATGAAATTCAAAACGCGTATGCATTAAATTGGCTGGCATTATTTGCGTGCTCTTTCGCACCATTCGCTTGCTGTCTTTGTCTGCGTCGCCCAACCAAAAAGCACTTGGCTGTGGTATCTTTAGCACTGCTTTTCCTTTCTGCTGACATCCAGCCTCATAAATTGATGTGCTTAGCCTTCGCAAGAAATGTATATTCATATAAATATGAACAAATTCATAGACATACATATGTGCTCCCTACTTATATCATGTAGTATTCCATATATATATGTATATATATATATATTTATATATATATTTATATATATATATATATATGTATTTGTATTCTTCTTGGGGGTGGTGCAAATAAATTGCGATGCGTGTGTCCACTTACCGTTTTAAATCCTCTGTACATGACGCGGATTTCCTGCTTGGTGAATTTGGTTTGGCGGCACAAATCTTCGAGGGCAACTGGAATGGGCTTAGGCACGCGTGTGTGTTCCAACTCATAGACCACCTCCTCAATGGGGCTTTCTGGTGGTGATGCCATGGCTGTTGTTGTTTTTGTGGCTGTTTATGTTGTTAATCTAAATGTTAATGCGAATGTTGTTGGCTGTTGTTGCTATGCACTTCAAGCTCGGACGCTTATTAATTTTAATTTGCCGCGTTTATTTATAGCTGCAGCATAATATCAATTTCCGTTTCTATTCGCTCGTAAAAAGCAACTCATTAACCGAATTCGTTGGTCACACAACCATCATACGTACATAGATAGATCTAAGTATATATTTATTTAGTTGGTATGTCCTTGCAAACTCCTTTAGTGGATTTTCCTGTTTTCGGGGGGCGGATGTCTTTTTGGCTTTCACTTTGGATTTGGATTTGCATTTGGCATCCACTGCATGTATCTTTACATTTACGGCAACCGAAGCACTAAGTCGCTAATGAGGCCAGCATCGCTGAAAAGAGCCAGAAGCGCAACATGAGAAATGGGCCTGAATAAAAAGTTACATAAACCACGGATGGTCGACGGATGCCACAGCGCAAGGACGCTGCTCTTCATCAGTGCTAGTTGGCGGTCTCCGGGTCTTGATTCAAAAGGTCGAAGGGCCAACTTGCAGCTGCCGCAAGTGCAACTTGTTGTTGCCGTCAGTCGGCTAACCAACTAGCTATCAGTATTTGTGTGTGTACACAGCTAAATTAATAGGTACCTACATTGAGTATACACCGTGTTTGCTTGTGGCAAAAACTTACTCACTTGCTTGACAATGTGCGTGTTTTTTTTTTTACATATATGTATGTATCTGTGTGTGTGTGTGTGTGTGTGAGTTTGGTTGCATGTTTGCCTTGTCGGCAACATGCAAATGCTGATTATTATTGCGTGCCATAAATCAAATCAAATCGAGTTATGCGCGCGCCTTGCCGAATGCCAATTCTCACGTTGCCATTGGAACAGTTGGCGGGCGTGTGAGAGGGGTTGGAGTTAAGGGTTGGAGCTAGGGGTTTGGTGGGTGTGTGGTGAGGCGTGAGGGGTGCAGATATTGAGTGTCAGTTCTTGTTGTTGTTGTGTGTGTTGGCGCTGCACTTGCTGTAGTAGCATTTTGCCATCTGCTAACTCAGATGATATTAATGAGCACTTTGCATGCAGATGAATTCAGAGTGCATCGGTTTTGATAACGCACTTAACGACAGCATTTAATGGGGTATATTTCCATGGTTGACCCTCAAAACCTATACACATAAATCATCAAATATGTGGTCCTTCACCTTCACTTCAAGTTGTGGCATTGCATATATCTAAAATTCATTTTGATCAATGATGCTTGAAACCAATTTACGTTCTCTTTGAAATGTAATCGTTCGAATTTTAAGCAATTATAAAATAATTTACCTTTCACTTGTTGATAGTCAGTTTCTTCAGATATAGATTGATTAATGACTTACATTTATTTTAAAAATGATTTATTATTGATTTTAATTGTCCTCTGTATTTTTTAAATAATGAAAACAATTTTCATTTTAATTATCTACCCTAAAAATGTATGAATATGTACAAGTCCACCCATTATGATACACAAGATGACAAAGTTTTTATTTATGTTTTTAATTAGACAAACGATAAAAGCGAGTTGAAAACTAGTTTGGAGTTATATAAAAAATCAAAATAAATATTTAATTTCCATAGATAAGATTTGGCTGTAGCATAGCATTGTTAAAAAATGTTTCTCTTCTTTCGGGGCTGAATAATGATAAAATATGGACATCATCGAAAATAAACTATTTTTTCAATTAAAAATTCAAATACATCTCTACCTGCAAAATTGTATGTTCAACATTCAAAATTTGTTGTATTCGGAATAGCCAGACAATGAGTAAATGGTATAATATAGTCGAGATTCTTTAAAGTAAACGAGAAAAACGCGTTCATATATTGAAGCTTGAATAATTGATAAATGCAAATTGTGAATTTGATGCATTCCTTTTAATTGAGTAAGAATTTAAGTTAGAAGCATGTTGGCAGCGAATTAGGGAATTTATGAGAAAATTCCAAAGACATCGCAAGGAGCAGTTTGAAGGCACTTTCCGCCAACACGAGTGAGAAACTTGACCTCGCTGCATTGATAAAATGCAATGGTGCTTCAACATGGAGCATTTTTTCTCTAGTGCAAACGAATCTTTGTGTTTTTTATGGCATTTAATCTAGACTTGAATTTGAGTGAATGCACAATGATGCACGCAGAGACAAACAAAAATGCAATCTAGCTGTGCACAGCAAAGAGTAATTTCCGACGGTTCAGCTATTTTTCAGTTGAAAGTGATACAATCAGTTGATAGAGACAAAAAGATAGGGAAATAGGTCAGAGCAACTGCGGAAATTGCTTTGACAGTTTAATCCAGGCAAACATTTCTCGCAGTTCGCCAATTGGTTGCGGTAATTTCCGTTTGGAACACAAACTCAGTTAAGTATCAACTTTTACCTTTGGCATCAAAAATAAACATTTCTGAAGTTCCTGCTTGACTTTCAGCTTTCTAGCAACTTAAATATGTTGCAGGCTGCTATAGCACAATTCAGATGCATAATTCATCAATGCCGGAGCCTGAGTACCGCACTACACTTCGAAACGGAGCCAACATCTATTTATTGAGTACATAGCATTAAATCGATAAAGATATACACTTGGCAAAAACTTGCTTAAATTGCAACCGAATAAAAGTTTTAAGCAACGATCGACTATGTTGTATTTGAGTTTTATTAAAAGCTTAAGTAAGCTGGATGAACGCAACGGAAATGAAAAATGACCCAAGTTGCGAAAATTCTTAAATATTTGATTTAAAGAGAGTACTTATGCAAGTATTATATATTAGTTGACATTTGTCAGAAATTTTGATGATGTGAACAAACTGCACAATGCTCACGTACGCGTCTCAGTAAGGGTTTTTAAGCACGCATCTGAGAACTGATTACTTCAAGTGCATTTTGAGACATGTAAAAACATTTAAAGTAAAACAGGGAGACCATTTCCGTCAAATGAAACAGAAACTACTTTTTGAAATCTTCGTTTCTCTTTTTTGGATGACTGCAGGTTTACACATCTATCTGATGTACGTATTAAAAGTGACCAGGATTATTCATTTAAACTTAAAAACATACCCCATATACTCATGTTCCTTAACTTGTACGAGACCAAGTGAATATTTTGTGTTTGTTTAGCTCAATTTTGATCCCAAAAATTAAACACAACTGGCAATCGAAGATACGTCACTATTGTTATCCTTGTTTCTTTAAAATTTAATATTTTTGACATATCCCGAGAAAGTTACCATTCACAAAGTACCACTTTTTTTATTTTGTATTCTAAAATAAATAATATCTAGTTGGACAGGAAATAACAAACTTTCTTAAAGGCAAGAAGATATGCATAGCGCACAAAAGTTGATCAATCTTCGTAAGAATTTCGAATTATAAAATGGCGTGCTTAAAGTTAAATATTTGCGCACGCAAATCCAATCATAAGCTGCATAGTTTCCTTAAAGACAGCCTGTCTAGCGTACATTTTTATAAAATGCATGCATCCTGAGTTTGTTGTTTCAACCACTGTAAATAAACATTTGTTATTCTGGAAAAGAAAGTTTACCATAAGGACGACTAGTGCGAGAATGCCTTCGTTAGCTTTAACCACAACAAGCAGCAGCTGAATAAAATTGTCCTGCTAATTGCATGACTCTATTTGCACAAATCAGAGACGGCTGCAGCAGCTGCAACAACAGTAAACGACGCGATTGCCTGCATTTTACAACATTTTTATATCGCTTAAGGAGCGGATGTTAAAGCGAACGCCCCCATTTAGGGGTTGTTAGAAGAAAACTCACTTTCAAAACCACCCATAAACTCAAAATGCAGTAAGCCAGCTGGTGTTTTCCCGGTGCTGGTTTTCCAATTTGAGGGCCAGAAAAATATGATTGTCGAATGTCACGTATACGACACATGTCCTCCGTCAGCGAGCACAGGAACACCCAGCGCAGCTCAATGCCGGTCCTTAATATTTAATGCCGACCTAATTAAATGTTAACTCAGGTCAGAGCTTAAACGTCTTAATGCGCCAATTGCGCCAAACAGCAAATGACAACCCCATCAAATAAGAGCACATTAAAATGCTCTTAAAGAGCATTAAGGCAAAAGCGATATGCAGATTTGTTGGCATATGCAAATTGCATTGAGTAAATGTGCTGTATTTGTATTGCCAAGAATAGCATACTTATTCATTTGCCTAATTGACTTTGTGTGGTGCTGTCTTCAGCCAGAGATGGAAGTATGAAATTGGAACTGCGACGCAGCAGGCTCTGCTGTGCTCTGGTGTGCTGGAATGGTGTGCACGTCAGTCCTCCAACTGCTAAATCGCAACGACAGGCAGCAGCAACAATAGCAAGGACAAGGCTTGCCTGCATGCAGTCATGCAATGCTACTACTTGAAAAGAACCTAAACAAAAACGCAAGCCAATTCCTCTAAAACCCCCTCGGGACGTACACAGTGGCTCAAATAACTCTTCAAACAACTTCAATTTTCATTATTGTGTTTGATGGCCTCTAGAAGAAGATAAAGGCTTCTTAATCAAATTGTAAATTATAACAAACCATAAATAAAATGCATATGATAAATTAAACTTGGCGTCATTATAAAATTGTACATTTTAATTGAAAATTATGACAAATTATGTCCTGCTTAAATTAAATTCCTCAAAAAGTAAACTAGCTAAAAATGCGACTTTATAATTGAAGATGGATCTAATCATGTTTAATAATTTTGTATTTTGAATAAAATTGAAAAAGAACTTTAGATACATTTAACTAGGGATATCTTTGGGAAAATTGTATTTAGAAATTCTAGGTGGATATTGACCATGTTAATTAAATTTTGTATAGTTAAATAGTCCACTTCCATACAAACTTAAAATCAAATATTTGCGATCGAAACAGCTAAAAGATATACAATTTACTTTATTTATAATTTGGACTTGAGTATCCATATATTATATTCTAGAATATTGAATTCATGAGATTCTCTCATACTTATGAACCACCGTGCAATGGACAATGTCACTCAGCCTTTGTCATTTCACACAGCTTTCATGCCATTTATACGGACAGACTGACAGACAGAGAGGAGTGGCATACTAGAAAAGCAATCGTCTAAATAATCAACTAACCAGCAACTATCTAAAAAAATATAACCTGACAATGGCGACACGCGATGGCCACAAACCCGCATTTGTGTATATACCTGTGAGTTCTTTTATGTGGAAAAGTGTATACCTATTTACATATACAAATTTACTTATTTAAATTGCACTTTTTATTGGCGCTGAAAACAATTACACAATTGAATTTTTGGATTATCCAAAGAACCCACAAAATCGAAACTACATCTTGATACGAACACGAAGATAATAAATCAACGCCAATTATCCGTCCACTAGCAATAAAAATGTACAGTTTTTTTTGTTGTTTTTTTTTGGGGTGGGGGTGTTTTACTTTTTATTCTTGGCCACATGATAAACGACTTTGGGCAAAGAGCCATCAGAAATTGGAACACATCAATCTGCTCTTAGATCTAGCCTAAGCTGAATTGGGTGTGAAGGATTCTTGTGGTTTCAAAACCAAATCTAGCTAGACCTTTGCCAAAAAGAGAAACGACTAAATAATGAACCAGCAAATTACGTGTCGACATGTGAGAAATACTCTCAGCAAATTGAAATTTGCAATGGCATTCCACAGCACTTTTGCATGTGAGGTCCTTGCACAAGTGGGACTTGTCAGCCACATTTCCACATTTCCACATTTTGTCCAAATTCAAAATGCATTTGCACAGTGCCGGTGCGGTTTGAAATTGGTCAATATTGACTTCTATGCTTCAGCTAGTGGATGTTGTAGTTGTCATTATCATGGCTATTGCTAATGGTGATGTTTCGTGCTGACATTTGCGTGTGGAGGATTAAGATTTGCATTTGCGACAGTGTCTTCATTGATGCATGCGGGCTAATAATTATGTGGGAAGTTGACAATCAATTGATTTATAATATATCTAGTCACGTTCCCCATTGCGTGTGCACAATAAATAATTAAGTTATGCGGCAATCTGAGCGAGTGCATTACCCACATATATGTAGTCGACAGAAGAATTGAAAGAAAGGTAACAAGTTTTGCAAATGAGCGTGTGGCCACATCTTTAATTTTATACCATAAATAGTAAATAGTGAAAATGCTTACCTCCTCAAGATAAAATACACAAAATTGTTTAACATCTGAATTTGCATTATGGCAAAGCATATTCGTATGGATTTGCAAAGCCATTGGTTTTCAAAGTCGAGATAAACCCAGTTATAGGATAAAGCTAGTTTTATGGAAAATTTCCTTCTATAAAGATTGTCGCACTCAAATATAAGTAAATGTGGATGTGCTCTTATTTATTGTTACCGGCAGAAGGACTGAAGTCTAAAAGAAAATTCCGGCTTTTCAGATGATCAATAACATATCAAGATAATTCATATATTAATTGTGGCTTTTATTGCAATCGAAAATTGATAAAATCGATCACCGCGAAACCGGCACAGTTATCGATAAAAATAAGCTACCTGCATTCCGAATTTGAAGTCCATAGTTGAGATCCGCATACAGACGTACAGATGGATACGCAGAATTGGAATTATCGACTCGACTGTTAATCCTGATCGGAGATGCTTCCATCTGCCTGTAACATACTTTTGCATAAAACCATTATAACACTCTTACCTAATTTGAAACTTAATCGATCTTCGAAATACATGTATTTCTATACCTTTAACTCCTATAAACATTTGCTGAGATCAACGTATGCCATATACAAATATACATATTATTTGAGCAAATATGTTGTTCCTTGCTAATTCCAATTGTCAACTATAAGTCACATTGCTTATAGAACGACTGATTTGAATCTGTTTAATTATTTCAGTGCATTCAAATTTAATCAATTTTTACTTTTCGACTCGACTTGGAATTGCAGCAAGGAAGTGTCTACTTATATATGTATATATTTATAATCTGAACACACGTTCACGATGTCGACTGCTTTTTAATTACAATTTTATTTTATTTTATTATAGAAATGCAACTAAGATTAAACATACATACATGCATAACATGAGCTAGCATGACGCATAATTAAAGCTAGCATATTTGCCAAAAAAAAAAGTTGGCTACAAAAGTATGTGAAATTTTGGATACCAGCCAGCTGATAGTATAAAACGAATACCAAAGAGAGGAGAGGTGGAAAAAGTAGAAAGAAAGATAAGATAAAAAATATTTTGATTGCATTAAACTAACAAATGGACAGTTGAAAATTTTAGCAACTATGCGAATACGGAATAAGGCTAATAAATAGCATTAAAATGTAGTTAAGAACTAAACTTTTGTTTGAGAGCCTCGCTGGGGAAATCAGGCAAAAAGTGTTGATGGAAACTTGCACGATTCTAAAGCAGCGTTGTTGTTTTTTTTTTTTGTGTTTAGTTGCTTGTTAATAAAAAAACTCGACTACGTCGTGATAATTTAGGGGACCACTTTGCAGCTGGCATGTACGCAGCAGTTGCCCCCACTGGAGCTTTGAGATATGCCAAGAAATAATAACAAATGACTCCCACGAGCATTGTGAGGAGCGTTATATTTGTTCTGTTCGTATCCCTCTTCGTGATACTTTGTCTCCGTGACCTTGTTTCTGTTCATCTTCTTGTAGCGAGGTAGTGCGAAGCTCCATTCGTAATAATTTGTTAGTTAAATACTGTAACCACAAGCAATTTGGGCTACCACCATCCACACAAATCTAGAATAAGTGCCATTCATATCTTGATTTTCAATCAGCATGCGACACCCTCTTACACTCAATCCTCTTATTAGTGATGACAAATAATAACGTGAAAGTAAGTTAATTATACTTAATAGCTAAGTTATGAGGTTGTAAACTTGAATGATTTATCTGTGTTACAAGTTAAGTCTCATATGCCATACATTAAAAATCAGAATCAGATTCGACGCGACATATGCTGAATTCGTTTAAAAAATTGTTGGCCTACAGGTCGACGGTTCAAGTGACAGAAAATCAATGTCACGTGGCCGTCTCTATCAGAATATGACTTCCGGCAGGCACAAAACTATACGAAATATAGAAAAGTTAATTGGTACCTTACCCAGTTGTAGCTCCAAAACTATAACAATAGCTTTAGGCTTACATGGAAATGAGTATACAATGTAGAATGAGTAGAAAAAACTTCTTTTTTTTCGAGCAAGGTTTATAAATATGCTGAATAGGCTACCTGTTTTTTTTTTTTTTTGCATGTTGGACGATTTTTTAATTGATACATTTTATTTCTTTCTGTAATCTTATTCAAGTTTACAAATTTTTCAAAAAATTTGGAAACTACTGCCCCGTTAAATGTATAAATGGTGGTAGAAAATATGAAGATTCTATGACGCTACATGGTGCCTTTAAAAAGTCTTGCGCCAAAATGTGAGAAGGTCTTCGAGAGCACTCTTTTCTTATGGCAGGCACAGGGACTGAAGAGTAAAAAAAAACTAAGCGCATATTCTTATCAATAAGCCCGAACTGATCTGAACTCGCTGGCTACTCTAGCTCTTATAGTGTCTGAGATCCGCGTGTACATACAGACAGACGGACACGGATATATCAACTCGGCTGTTGACCCTGGTCAAGAATATATATACCTTATGGGGTCGAATATACTTCCTTCTGCCTGTAAAAATACATTTGCACAAAACCATTATATCTTTTTAGCTATTTTCAATGGGTTCAGGGTAAAAAAATGTGTGGAGCGCAAGATAAAAATATATAGCTTAACATATTGATAGTAATTATTTTCATGTTAAAACGAAATAAACTTTTGAATTACTGAATAAAACACTTGTTTAAGTTAAGTAGTAAGTAACTAACGAAAAAAAAAAATACCGCTGACTGTTAAACTTTTCGGAAAGCGTAGTACCTGTAGATTGAAGAATTCTTCACACGGGAGCTACATAAATATTTATGATAATATTCCGATGGCGATTTCTGTGGCATTATTAAAATTGTTATTAGCTAGTTTGGAAAACCAACCAAATTGTCACTCATCTTTAACTAATTGCAGTTGTAGGGATCTGGTCGCCAAAAAGTACAAGGAGTTCAAAGCTTTATCAAGATCAGAATTTTAGAAAATCGTTCCTTTCGCGCCAAGTTAACTCATAAATTTTATTATTATTCAGACATTTTATTTCTATAATGAAGTGTGTTGCTAAGGTTGTGTGTGATATTCTAAAATTTAGAAAAGCTTTGCCTCATATCCAAAGTGTTTTGTTTTCGTGTATTCACAGAACTCCAACATCGCATTGTCATTTTTCCTACTTATATTGTTATTAGGCATTAGTAATTGAAGATTTCACACATACAAATGTTTTAGGAAGCTCAAAATTCATGTAATATAATTAAAAAAAAATAAATTACTGAGCTTCGCTCTCTTAAATCTAGAATTGTAATTTAGGAAACCTATTTAATTAATATTTTCTGAATTTTAGGCTGCTGTCAATAAAGAAAATAGACACAACAACAACCTAAATTTTCTGCTCGCCAATTAATTTCATTCTTCTTCGCCATTTTTAATACAAACCCGGATCAATAGTCCTTTTTATCTAAACATATCTTTGCAGTATACAGTCTAAGAATTAATGAAAATGTGATATAATGAGCACATTACGTTTTAGGCAATTTCCAAAAAAAAGAAGAAAATTTGGAAAAATATAATTTTTTCGAAAACTTGTTTTTAGACATGCTGGCATTTATTTGATTTCGAGTTTTTGTTTTGTATATGGCAGGCGGAAATAAATTAAGCCAGCTCATAAATTAGACCAATTCAAGCAAAAAATTGTTGTCCAGTCAACATTTTGTGGTGCCCGTTCCAGCACGCATACAGACATACATATAGTGCCACATATTTATAACTTGGCCAAAAATGATTGTAGTGAGTGCCCTCGAAGTACTCAGTCACTGGCCCTTAATTCCCCTTTTCTTCATCAAGCAACAAAAATTGCTAAGCATTTGCGTTTCGCCTTTTGCTTTGTTGGCCGATAAAGAAAATGATTGTCTAAAACTTGGCGCATATCGCCAAGCCGGATGTTCTGGGGGCCATAAAAACTAGCGGGGCGGCTCTAGAAGTGTTTGTGTATTTGTGTGATTATTGTGTGCTGGTGTGTGGGTGTATGATGTATGTGTGGGTGTATGATGTATGTTTGTGTGTCTGTGTGTGTTTGTACGTCGCCAGCAGGACGACGCTCAATGGCGTTTTATTGTTAAGCATTTCGCACAGCTATACGACGAGGAGAATCGTATATGGAAATACTCGCTCCCGCACAAGGGAAGTCAATGTGTGGGGTGCGGGTCCGAAACTATTTTGGCAGTCTGTTAGTTTGACTAGCCGACAATGAAGTCAGTTTTTAGCCGGTTGGCCAGTGCCAAGTAAGCCAACTTCATTGTAAAGAGTTAGTAAACTATCGTATCAGAAATGCTGCGCCAAGTTATTTGCCTCCTTAGTTTTTTTTTTTTTGCATATTCGTAGCACTGCAAATATGAAAATATTAAGCTTTAATTTCATTAGGCCATTTTGGATTTTTAGTCGAATTATTGAAAGCAATTACACGGTTCAAGTTTTCGATTGGGATGCGTACTCAAGTGGTTCTCAATTGACCCCTAATTAAACATCAATGCGAAAAAGTTGAATGTAACAAGCATTTGAACTGCCTACAGTTCTTCCAACTTTTTGAAATGACTTTGACATTTGAAGCTCTCTCGGGTTATATATATATGTATATTGCTGAGGCATATCATGAAACTGATTGCTGTTTCGCTCAATTCAAGTTTTCGTTTGCACGAAGTCCCAGCTTTTGATGTGGAGGCGGTTTTCAGTTCCTTGCACTGCTTAGCAATGCATGAGCATAAAATACTCATGTGCAGTTGTGCAGCTCATTTAAGACATCATTATAAGATATTTCGCACAGTTTCTGTGAAGCAATTGATATCTTGAATAAAACTGGTATTCTGTTTGATTTGTAAAATTGGGGCTTAAATAATAAGTCAATAACCGTAGACTTATGTAGCAAACATTTATTAGTGCTGAACGCTTTTTATCAATTTTTGAACAAATTTTGTTTTGTTCATCAGCAATAACAGCAATAACAATAACAAGCAAACCGAATAAAAGCTTTTTCAGACGAAAGGCAATACTGCAAGAACAACACAACAATAACAAGAGCAACGCCAATAAAAAATGAAACATTGAAAGCACAACTCATACAAAAAATGCGCGCGGCGCGAAAAAGTATGCTATACATATAGACATGTATATATTATTTTATTAAAGCGCAGAATGACTGTCGACTCCACGAGTGGCAGTCTCTTGGCTGCTGCTGGAGGCCATTTGCCGTTAAGTTGGCCAGTGCCGACATAGTAATTAATGCTTGTAAGTGCCACTCATCTCGCTTTCTGTGTGTGGGTGCAAGTATGTTTGTGTGAATGTGGGTGTGTGAGTGTGAGTGTGTGGCTAAGCAGCGAAGTGTTGCCACATTTTCGAATTTTGCGTTCTATTTTTTTCGGAGGCTGATTGTTAATTGCATGTTGCCAAACATATGTTGGCCTGCAAACGTGAATTTTCCGACAACTACGCCTCTTGCAGCTAATGCGCGGCCATTAAAAAGTGTTCCCAATGCACGCAATAAGGCCGCACATGCCATTGTGGCAGGCAAATCTTTCGCTCCATCATCCTTAATATCGTTTTCAAGCTTACCACATGGCGTATGCGTGTTGCCGCTACGAGCGCCAAACTTTGCTCAACTTTACATACATCAGATGGTAATAAAAATAAACAGCAAGGACGGCAGCTCATATATCTGAAATGTACCCTGTCCACAAACATATACATATAGAATGGGTTTTTGTTTGATATTCATGGAATTCTATTATTTACTTAACATTATTTATAAATTAATTATTAATTGCAATAACACAGAAAAAAATAGCGAGATCGAAACATCTACAATGATTGCAAATATATACACACTAAGTTCATTCATTCTTCTAACTGCTCAACTTTATTAAGCCACACTCCTATATTAATGAGTACGTGGTAAAAAATAGAAGTACATATATATACATATATATTCACAAAAATATTTGTGGGTCTATGAGTGTGTGTGTGTGTATATATTTTCTAGACACATCTCCGTATATGATGTTGTCTTTGGCGTATTTATGTTCAATAAGTTCACCAATAATGAGGAAATATTCTTATAATAAAAGCGTGTCCATTTTAGCTATGATATGTGGACTATAATTTCTGCCTGCACACAATAATTAAATATGTTTTGATTTGATAATATACTTTATATAATTGGATTGACATTGGATATTAGTTTTATAAAATATATTCTATATTCTTGTCTGAATTATTTATTTATTAAAATTAAATATTATACATATAGATACAATACAATATGAATACGCGTAATATATGTTATTAGTTCTATAACAAACTAATTCATATATTCTTAAATAAAATAAATGTATATACTAATAATATTACAATAATAATTAGCAGCTCCGCTAAGAATAATAGTCATTTTAACTTTTATGTGTGTTCTAGTAAATTACGGCCTTTAATTAAATTATATATTCTATCTATTGGTGGATGTTAGATATAATTAAAAAGTTCTTATTATTATACCTGCTGAAAACTAGTTAGCCATAAAATAATTTACGCGGAATTTCAATAATAGTTGTGTTCTCAGCAGATCAGCAAGAGCATGGGAGTATTTGCCTGATTGCGATTTCACATTATATAATTGCAGAAATTCCACTCCAAAGAAATGTACTTCACGCCATAGTCGCGTTAAATCAACAATTCGCGATATTACCAACTTGTCTGTCACTATTAATTAATTTCCAATGTCGTAAATTGATACACATATATGTAAGCATGCACCTTGTACACGTCCTTTCAATTTTCAATGGTTGCGATTACCTGTGTATTTTGATAGCCAGAGCCACCCACACCCAGAGTGATTAGGCAATTTGTAAAAGCATTTGAATCATTTCACGCCTTCGGCTTTTGCCATTTGTGGTTTGCGTGTCTGCTTAGGTAACAAATATTTGACCAGGCAAGGAAAGGTCACAAGGTGTGACCTGAACATTCGAATGCAATCGCAAAAATGGTGTTTCATCAAATTCAAATGCCACACATACACACAAACATTATATGATAGTAATTGCAAATGATAATTTGATTAAATTCTTCTTCCACTGCTTCACACCCTCGCCTCTCCGTAACTAACCAATAGTACGTTGAGTTTAAATCAGTTTATTTTTAACATTTTCTATTTACAGTACTTTTGTGGGCGTTTGCCCACTTTGCATGAGAGCAGCTACTTTTGTGTAGGCGTAGGCGTGTGTGTGTGTGTGTGTATGAGCGTATGTGTGAATGAATCTAGAGCGCACCTTGATGCTATTTTTATACCCCACAGAAGCCAACAGCCACGAACAACAATTGTCGCTTACTTTTGCACTAAGTGTTTTTTTTTCATATTGCCGCCGTATCTTTTGTGCAGCATCCTGGGCCAAGTTCGCGTTGTTTTTGTTGCTGCTGTTAGTTGGCAATAACGTCAAGCATTGTATAAATACATACACGACACTGAACGTTTTACTCACACATTATTTAATAAATTGCAGTGCCCCTGAAGGACCCTCAAAGCTCGTGTAGATGCAACGCTCGAGCGTTGTTGCCACAACATTTAAAAGGATTTTTAGTAAAACTAAACTTTTATTTATTAAAGTATCCTTAATATTCCGGTAAAACAATCTTTTATTTTGAAAATCAATCAATATTTGAAAAGGAGTCCGATTTAAATTGCACTTAAATTCCTATTGTTGAATTTTTAATGAAAATATATAAACAGATGACGTTAATTGAGCCACACAAAATAAATTGCTATTTTGTAGACCATATACTTTTAATAAGAGGGGAAAGTTTATAATAAATATTTAAAAAGCAAAGCAAAGCATGTTTGACCCTATAAAGAATATATTATTGATCAGCCAAGTCGATGTCGTATGCCTTATGCTGGTAAAACTTATCTCAGTTTATCAACCTTTCTCGAATTTGAAAACCATATTTACCGGTTGGGTTTAAGGGTAGCTCGTAGTCGAGTTCTCTCGACTTGTTTTATATTTAATTGGATTTTCAGTGAATATCGATTTGTTTGTTGTTAGCCTTCTTAACAAGTAATAATTTTCAAAATACATATATATAGTCAGAACTAATGGTACAATCACGGACGATATTTTCTGATAATGAACTCTACATTATTTTATGGAACTAAAAACCTAAACAGCTTTAAATAAAACTAAATTGAAGTCTCTTGTCGCCAAATAATAAAATCACTTTTCCATAATCGTCGCATAAGTTGGACACTTCAATGTTACAATTTTAAAATTGAACCCTAAAAACAAAATTCTTAAATGACTACAAATTATTTTACGTTAATTAAATAGCTTGTCACTTCGACACTAATTTGCTAAAATTTTAAGATATACATAGGTTCAAATATTGATTTCTTTGTGACTATTTTGTGATTTTTCCACATCAAATATCAAGTTTGGCATGTGTGTGAAAACTTACAGCGCGTTCTGTTCGCGTCAAGTGATTTTTGTGTGTGAGTGGATGACCATGTGCAACTAGGCAGCCTAGCTAAATAAATCGCATGCGATTACAAATTTATACACCTTCTTCACTATAGTGGCATGCGTTTTGTTTTTTTTTTTGTTGCGTTATTTCGTTATTTTCAGTTTCTGGTATGGTTTAAAATTCCATTTCATTTTCGCAGGTTTTCTCATTGCGCTGTTCTATGGCACCTGGCTGAATATATATTGGAAAGTATCGTTGTCAAACTATAATTTATATAAACTGTTGGAGTTATATTTACAACAACCGTTAATAACAATTAAACACACAAAAGTCCCAAATGTGTGCTTAAGGCAAACAAGATTGAAGAAGTGTTTTTATATTTACGAGTCTTACATTCATTGACGATTCTAATTGCCAGATACCGTGTGCTAAAAAAAGATTCTTACATTAATGTAAATAAGCAATGTAATTTGAATTCGGGTCGAGCGAAGTTGACCTATTGTGGTCAAATTAAATTTGATAAATTGCCTAATATTTTAGTGTACATAAGGACTATTATTATTTTTATTGATTTGAAAGTCTTGAGGAGTGTTGATTTTTAAACCACTGTTTTTCTACATATGAGAGTGTGATTGTGTGTGTGTAGGTGATAAATTTGCATTTATACCGTTAAGCTATTGTTTACTTTGTAGGTTAGTTTGTTTGGCTTGCCTCTGCTATGTATATATTTACCTTCGATGCCTTTGATGGCAACAATGTCGATGACGATGACGATGACGACGGCGAGGACGAGGACGAGGACCACGGGCGAGTTAACCTCAAAGCATGGCAGCCAGCAGCTCCCTCCGATACAAACCCGATGCTCCAAGCCAACACAGAACAGAGCAGAACCTCTTGACTTGCCACATTCGACTCGGCTCGTCGCACTTGACTTGGCCCTCGTCTGGTTCTTCCTGTTTTTCTTATTTTTTCGCCTTTTGCGTGTCTCGTTTTAATTTGGTAATGACTTTGGCTTATTAATTTACTTGTTGTATAGTTGCGCACATTTTTGTTACATTTTCAGTTTTTGCCAATTTGTCACTCACTTCACTTTACTCTCAACCCGCACGCACACCACACATTCTAATTTAACGTTGTTTTCCGCTGTTTTTGTTGTTCTTCTTGCTGTTGTTATTCTTGTTGTTGTTACCTAAATTCGCTTGCGAATGGAGCAACACAGCAAAAAGCCAAGCAAGCAGCCTACAGAAGTAAAAAAAAACTGTATCTTTTAGATCCGGGCATATCCTTTATCTCGGACAACGCAGCAGCGCAGTCGGCAGCAGCAGCAACTGCGAAGTTAGCGGAGCAGCAGCAGCAGCATGAGCAGCTGCGGCTGTGGCACCGCCAGCAGCTGTAGAATGAAAAATATTTTTTCGACTACGCTGCTAGGCGAAAATTTAACACTCGTTTTTAGTGAATTCGTTTGAATTGACAACAAACAACAATCGGCGACAAAGAAGAATAAAACAGCAGCAGCACCAAAAGCAGCATACAATAAATAAAAGTTAAGAACAAACCGCGGTGCGTTGCCGCCAAGCAGCCCAGTTTTCCTTGGCGTCACAGTTAGCCGATGCCGTTATCCAGGAACCTTGCGACGCGCACACGAGAGTATCCTATACACAACTGATTACAGTTACAGTCCCTGCAGCGACGGCGAAAGCGACTGCGACTCAAACGCTAAATGGCAGCGATGCCGACGTCGACGTCGTCGTCTCCGATTCGTTTCGGTTTTGCGCTCGTGTCGGCAGTGCGGCGACGATGACGGGGACGACCAGGTTCCGTTACTGAAATTTGACTAAGCACAGCTTTGGCATTGCTTTACGCCTGACAGCTGAGAATGCGATAGAGACTGAAGCGGCAGCGCCGACAGCTTCACATTATTATGCTCTCGCCGCTGCCTTGGCGGCAGGGGCTACTTGCGGCGAGAGCGAAAGCCAAAGAGAGCCAGAGAGCCAGATAGAAGCTCGTATGAAGGTAGATGTTGGTGCGATGGCTCCCGCGCATACAGTGGGACAAGCAGACATAACTAGATGCCTAATTATCACAAATTGAAAAATTTATTAAGTGCAAGAAATTGCCAATTGAAAACAATTGAAATTCAAGTACAATAAGCTTACCTCTGCTAATTTGATTTATCGAGACACTGCCTTAAACATTTTTGTACTTCTGCTTTAATGTAATTTCCCCTACTACCAAGAAAGTTTAGAATTCAATAATAATTTTGTATGGTAAAAATGTAATTTCATAGATTTACATTGTATAACTGCTACCACTGTGCCGCCTGCAAACCCCCAATTTGTTTAGTATGTTGCGAGTGACACAGTCTGGCAGCACCAAACAATTGTGTGGCTTCTCGCGTCGCGGCTTTCGGTCTGTTTCTAGTCTCGACTCTGTCTCGGACATATGTATGTACCATACATAAGTTTGGGCATATTTTGGGCCCATGTTGCGCTGCTGGCGTCGCAGTCGATGACGCTGTTAACTTTCGCTGTTAGTCGACATCTTCGTCTTTTGCCGTTTATTGTGCCTGAGAAATTACACCCAAGAGCTTAGATGAGCATACTTGGTATGCCTTCTTCATGCCCCGCACTTCCCCTCCTTAACCTAGTATTGTTAAGTATTGAGCATTGCCACATTTTTTACCAATAACCGACGAGAAACAGAAGGACGAATATTTTACAACAAAATGACAAGAGTTTAGTGTGCGTGTGCATGTTGTGTGTGTCTGTGTGTGATTATTGTTGCTCTTGCTGTTGTTTTTCATTTTTCAAGCTCTAAAATGGACTACTTGTGGGATGATGGCCACGGCAAGCAATGAGCATTTGGAAAGCTTGGAATATGACAGGAAGTATTCTGGTCGAGCACTTGGCGCACGCTTGCGAGCCTTCCAAATTTAGCGTATTAACTCATTAAACGTTGAAAAGCCCATTGCATGCTAAATGTGCACACATCTGCTAAACGAGGTGTGTGTGTGTGTGTGTGTGTGTGTGTGTGTGTGTGGAGTGACGCCTATATGGCTGGCTTTGCTTGGCTTGCTGCTACTGTGGATACCGCTGGCATTTTTCACACTCAGACCGCGAGGGAGTGGTTCTTGTGGGTTGGGTGATGGGGGTTGGTTTGCTTGAACTCGCCGCTTTATGCAATTTAAATTAATTTCTGTAATTATTTTAGTGGAGTACTTAAATGGCTTTATTTAAAATGCCCAAGCTTAGTGGCATGAGAGCCTTTGTGCGTCTTTGTGGGTCGGCTGGTTGTTGCCGTTACTCACACGCGTTGCATGCGCTTGAAATATGCACAGGAAAGTGCGACATGGCTTAGCTAAAATGACAGTTGCGTGCCTCAAGTAATTACAACGCAATTATAATGACCATGAAGTGTCGTCGTAGTCTAAGCCTTGGCAGCCTTAGTCCCGCACTCAACGCAATGTGTTGCATGCCTCGGCAGACACTGTGGCACCAGCTGCCAATTCGCAGTTCATTGCGATACATCAAGCGGTGGCCGCAGCGACTTTATGAGTGGCGCCACACCAACTTTAGCAGCGACTTTTAGCACAAGAAACGAAATCAAAACATTCCCAAGTTTCTAACCAAAGTTTTGCAGTTTAAACAACAAAAATACCAACAACAACAACAATGTGAACTACGGTAAACCATATTGTTTAACAAATTGAGACATGCGTTATTTCGTCACTTCTTAATTTAATTATACTGCAGAGAAACTGGCTCAGATAAGATAAACTTGGTATATAAAACTTGTTGTTAGTAATTCCTGCAATTCTGGTCTAAACATAGAATAAGAAACACAAAATAATTATAAAAAAAGGCTCTTGGGTATATAAATAAATTTATTTTATAATTTGAATACAAATATAAATCTTTGACAATTTTCCATTATATTAAATTTGTATCATTCAATATAATAATATATAAAATATATGTGCCTTAAAGTCTCTAAGCTCCATGTACTCTGAACCTATTGTAAATAAATATATATTTTTGGTTTATGTGTTTACTCGGCTTTTGTATGTCGTCATAACGTTTTCTTTTCTAGTAAAGTTAGTAGAGAACTTTGTCCTCTTATTTTTGCGTTATGCACAAGAGATTAAGCTTTGCATATTCCTGTTCGAGTAATTTGAAAATCGTACAATGTCTTATTTAACGTATTCTCGACGGAACTCTCTGTTCCTTTATTAAATTTTCAATAAAAGCAATATATATCTGCGCATGCATAGCTGTGGTAAACTTATCTTACTCCACATTTTTTATTTATTTTATCTTGCACTCTTTATCTTCCTTTCTTCATCTTCTTGGCTTTTTTAATTCAAACTTTTTGAAATTTTTAAATTTAATTTCTCTGTTTTAATTTTATCTAATTTAATTCGAAACATTAATTTTAAATTGTTTTTTATTAAAACCTTTATAAAGTTGTGGACTGTTTTTAGTTCACATTGAGTAAATAAATACTATAATGAACAACTAATGGATAAGCCGATCTTAGAGACAACAAGAGCTAGAGACTTCAATTCAAATGCAAGTTCTCATACACCAAAGGCATATCGAGCTTAATATGTTTTTCGATAACTTTCTCCGATTCCCAAAGAACGATCAAAAATTGAATACCTACTAAAATAAAATGCATAATTTTAAAGATATTACCATGTACTGAATAATATATACATATATGTGCCTCGACTTAAAATTGATCAATTGTAAAAATTTCAACAGCATTGATTGAGAAACAGGGAAGAAAATGATTTTTCCAAATAACACATTCATTTTTTTAACTGAAATATATCACAGATTTTTAAAAATAAATCTCACAAGCAGAAAGTTTGTCTAACAAGAAGATAATTATCATACGTTCCATAACACTAGATCGACGTAATGTAATTATAGGGAAATATAAAATTGAGCTCATAAATTGTTATCTATTTCTCGTATTTACAATTACGCTTTTATGATAAGGAATCCATTCACTTACGTACACATTCATACTAACATTCCATTCAGAAAAACCAGACAGATTAGCGCCATTTTATTAATATTATAGTTGTAATATTTTCTTTGCTATTCACCTTGATAAAAACTTGCACTCGGCACTGCTGGATCATTTAAAAATACATGTTTTATTGTGTTTATTTATTTTTGAACTGTTTAATTTTTGTTTTGCAGCAGCTCATAATTTGCGCATTTATAAATAGGATATATACATATTTGCACACAGACATGAATATATATATGTATAAATATATGTATATATAAAATACAATAAATAATTATTTAGATGCGATTGGTTTTACATATGTTGTTTTGAATGCTACGTTTTACAAAATTACGAATATGACAAATGCACATATGTATGTATCTATGTGTGTATGTATGTATTTATGTATTCATGTAGGAAAGGAAGGCTTGATACAATAACAGTCGAAGGAGGAGCAGGAGTTGCTGGGCTGGTTTACGGATGAATCTCATGCATTTCTATTCCGCCGTGGAATCAATCGCTGCGGACACTTCCGGTTGCTCAATGGCTGCTGGCTTTGAGTTTGTAGCAGCATCGTCAAACTTTTGCGGAGATTCTCGCACATTATTGGCAGGGTCTTCCTCGCCAGAAGCTTCCGTTGCTGGTGCCTCCGCTTCTGGCTCCATTGTTGAAGGCTGTTCGGATGAGGTGGTTTCCGTTTCCAGCCCCGATGCCGATGCTGCCAACGCCACTGCTGCAGCTGCTGCCGCCTTCGCCTTTGATTTGGCCTTCTTTTTGTTGGCATTCTTCTTGGCATTGTTTGCTCGCTGCTGCTCCTCGGCTGCTTTACATTTCTCCGCTTCGGCGGCGACTATCTTTGCGTCATTTGTCGTCAGCAGTTTCATTTGGTTTTGCAGATTGGCCAACGTTTGCTTCAGCTCCGCACAATTGCGAGTCATCAGTTCCATTTTCGCATTGTCCGCCACTGGCGCCACTTTAATGGGCTCCGGTTCTGGGGGCAGCTGTGGCATTGCGGGTATCTCAATATTCTGCTCACGCATCGTCTGATGCAAAGTTGTTCTCTCCAGTTGCAGGGCGCGCAGCAGCTTTTGCAGCTGCTCCACCTGTTTGAGCAGTCGTTCCGATTGCTGATCCCGCTGCTGCTTCTCAGTGGCCAGTTCAATGACCATTGCATTGGCCTTGTCATGCTTCTGACGCCACCCGAGTGCTTCCTTTTCGATTTTCTTCGTGTGCTTCGACATTTTCTCCAGCTCCAGCTTGTAGCTGCTAAAGACTTCGTTAGATTTGTGCAGCGATTGCTGAAAATCATCGTATTTAGCCGTGTAAATGTTCAGCTGCTCCTTCATCTGCTGTTCCCGCTCCGTTAGCTCCTTGATGGCACGTTGTGCCTGCAATAGTTTCTCGAGTCCAATTTGATTTTCTCTGTAAAAATAAAGAATCAGAATATATACATATGAAATTATAAGTAACGCGCTCACTTGGTGAGTATCTCCTTCTCCATGGCCGCCTCCACCTGTGCCTTGTTGAGCTTGGCCTGATGTAGCTGGGACTCCAGTTGAACCTGCTCGTTGAGCTTCTCCAAGTGCTTCTCACGTGCCTGATATTGCTCCGCCAGCAGTTTTAACCTAAAAATAAACAGAAGAAAAACAAATGATGAACATATGGTTGTCTTGTTGTGTGGCAGCCACACACACATACAGAGGCACATGCACATGGATGGCGTCTATAAATAGAGAGGCCGGTGTTTCTATTTGAGTTAATGTTGCTCACTTTTTGGTCATTTCGATGTTGTAATCGCGCAGTTTGATGTTCTCCTCGTTGTTTTTGGTTAGCGACTTTTGCACCTCGTTCAGCGAGCTCTGAAACTTGATCTGGCTCTCCTTGCGTCGCTCCTCCTCCACCTTGATCTGCAGCATGCTCTCGTTCTTCACCGTCTTGAGGATGCGCTGCTGCTCGCGGCACACCTCCTGCAGCTTGTCCCGCATCAGGACACTCTTGTTCAGCTCGCGCTGCACCTGCTCCTTCTCTCGCTGCTGTGCCTCCATCTGGCGCTGCACTGCTCGCATCTCACTGGTCAATTTGCTCACCGTCTTCTCGCTTTCCATGTGCCGCTGCAGCAGCAACTTCAGTTTGTCCTCATTTGAGCTGCACTCGTCCAAGGATTTCAGCACCTGCCAATCGTGTTGTGTTGTTGTTGTTTAAATTAAAATGTATGTTTTGTCGATTGCCATCACTTACCACATCCTCCAGTTTTGAGTCCCGTTGCTTTTCGTCGCGGGCGGTCCGCTTGCTTTTGCTCGCCTTCTCCATGCTTGATCTTGATTCGTCCGTCCGTCCGTCTCTCTCTTTCTGTATCTTTCTATATCTCTATATGTGTATGTACCGTTCGTTCAAATTTTTACTATATTTGTTGAGTTTGCTGACTACAGTGTGACCGAATCTTCCATTCCAAAAATTACCTATTCGCATTGATAAATTATACCAAAATACTTCTTGAAATAAAACATGCATTCACTGTTTTCATAAAAACATCAAGTGTGCCGACTATTCGATAAATTGGAGGGCGGTATGTTGTCAACATTCAAAGTATATTTAAATACATATTGTATTATCTGCTTAGTGGTGTGAAGTAGCTGTGCAGCTACATTAAATTAAGCACAATAAATATTGGTCTCAGTTGCCATTCATGTAAGCAAATGCTATCAAAAATACACAATAAATGTTAGCTTATATCTTAAAAGTTTACAATTTATGCCAATAGATGGCGACTATCGATAGTTATTCTGGTGTAATAATCGATAGCGATAGCTAAGACTGGCAACTCTAATTATACACTCGATACATTCGATTGAAGGGTTAATTTTGTATGTATGCGTGTGTGTGACTTCGTCATATGACATTTTTCACGTCGCTCGTATCAAGTCCGTCTTCGTCTTCGTCACTTGCTTTTTTCAACTTGCACGGGAACCACGGCCAAAGCGAGCACCAACAATAAAAACATTAAATTGTAGAAACAGCTTAAGATGGCTAGCCAAACGCAGGGAATACAGCAGTTGCTTGCTGCTGAA
The DNA here is from genome assembly GCA_035043205.1 of Drosophila trichaetosa. Classification (NCBI taxonomy): domain Eukaryota; kingdom Metazoa; phylum Arthropoda; class Insecta; order Diptera; family Drosophilidae; genus Drosophila; species Drosophila trichaetosa. The sequence continues at coordinate 48,237 of JAWNNE010000093.1, read as the reverse complement.
AAGAAGGCAGCCGAAAAGGTGGCCGAGGCCAGGAAACGTAAGTGCAAGTCGAAAACAATAGAATTCCACCCCCTCCTCACCCACATTAAACGAATGATAGTTACAAAAAATCTTACGACTTTTTTTCGCTAACGATAACGTAACGCGTTATGCGCGTCGAGTCGAACCGTGTATCGTGTCGCTAGTCACATGATGCGTTTTGCGTCTGGGTTTGGGTTAATATTGACAGAGAGAGAGAGAGAATAAAATAGGTAAAATTTAATTATATTGCAGGCAAGGCGAGGAGATTGAAGCAGGCCAAGGATGAGGCCACCGAGGAAATTGAGAAATTCCGTCAGGAGCGCGAGCGCGCCTTCAAAGAATTCGAGGCCAAGGTAAATATTAATCACAATTTACTATATTCACTTTTAAATGCTTTTATTAATTTTGAAATATTTAAAAAAAAATCAGCACATGGGCAGCCGCGAGGGTGTTGCTGCTAAAATCGATGCGGATACTCGGGTAAAGCTGTCGGACATGGAGGGAGCGATTCGGACGCGCAAGGAGCCCGTCATCCAAGAGATTTTGCAGTTCGTCTACAACATCTCGCCGGAGGTACACAAAAACTACAACAAGAAGGTTTAGGGGCTATTTCCTGCTTCTTTTATTTGATAATTTTTGGCAAGCTTGCTCGCAAAAATTTGATCGTTTCTATTGTAAATTCGATGTCCAAGTTCAACTCTTTTAATGAATAATTTAGCCACTTATAGTGCGTACTATATGCCTATCTATTAATTAAACACTGCTGTATTATTATTCCATATATTAAAATTTGTTGTTTCACCAGAGAGATCCCTCGGTGCAGTTAAAAATCGTATATATCTTATTATTAATTAATATGCCTTGGCAATTGTTTTCAAACTATTCTATTGTATTTTGTTAATGTTTAATTCCTTACAAATACAAGATGTTTTCTTTAAATGGTTTTTCACTTTATGTATTTTGTGTATCTTAATTTTATATCCGAAGCACTGATAATATCACGGACGTTCAGACATGCATGTCAGTTGTACGGGCTATCATAATACCCTTACAATAAGTGCTATCATATTGTCGTGTGCTTTGTAACGCAGTCATGGATACCAATCCATAAAGTATATATATATATCAAGCATTTAAGTGCTTTAGATAATTTATGGGAAATATTGGACACAAACAGCCGGAAGCAAAAAATATTTTTTTTATAAAAATTATCTCAAGAGTATTATTATGAAGGAAGGAGTCAAAAGCATTACCCAAACCCAAAATTAAAACTTTTAATTGTTAACGATTCTTATTTAACCGATATACATCAGGCGGGGAGCAAAACATAATTCTTAAGATGTTTCAAAATTTGCTTTAATTCTTTAAATCATTATTTTTTAAACTGGGTCAAATTAATTTTGATTTTAAATTGGTGAATATGTTTTGGCTTTCTATTTTGCTTATATCTCCCATTCCTTTAAATAATAGACTCACTTCACATATAAATTTATATGTGGGTACGTTTATTTCGGGCTGCAAGGGTATTTATTCTTCGGAGTGCCCATATTAAGTATTATATTTTCTTTTGCATTCTTAACAATTCACACATGTCGTACAACTTGTATGTCAGTCTTTTTAGATTTAGGTGATTTTTGCAGTATTTTTTTTCGTTGGGATTTTTATCGGTATTTTTATCTTTGTAAGTGAATTGTAATCGTTAGTGTTTGTTTTGGTTTCGCTCGGCGAGGTGTTGCTGCGCTCGCCGCTTGGTCTAGTCGATTATTTTAAGCGCAATCGTTGCAAGTCAATTGTATAATAAATGAGAAGGCATATTAAACAGTGATAAGAGTCGCAATTGCTAAGTGCAATCATTTTCGATGCTCGCGTTGACCTTTAGCTGACCAGCCTAACACACATGCACACACACATTCAGACACACACACACACACACACGCGCAGATGTCGTGTGAAAGTAAGCAAGACGAGCGAGATAGTCTCACAGTTTACCAAAAATCCAAAGACGACTAAAGCGAAATGCTAAATTTAGATAATGGCGGCGATGCTGCCGATGCGTTGGAAATGGAGACGGCGGAGTCAACAGCATCAACCCAGCCTGCCTCCGACGAAATGTCTTCCAGGCTGTTGAGCGAAGAGCAACCACCTGGTCACTTCGAAAAACCCTATTCGGCTCCATTGGCTCCTTACAATGAGGAACTGTTGAAGCGAGTTGGCCTCGGAGAAAATCTGGTGGCTAAAGATAGTCTCTGGGGGGGCGAAAGAGATGCCACACGGCGTTTTATGCGGCTCGAGCGAGGCGACTATGGCGCCGATAAGACTAGGACCAGAAACTCATCATCACACGAAGCAATCAGCCTGCAAGAGAAGCGCGCCAGATGTGCTGAGAGGTAAGCAAAATGTAGATACACTTGAGGAAATAATAATATCTCTCTCGAAAAAAGATGTATTTTCTTAATTTGCAACTGTGTGTGTGTGCACTATCGAGGCCTATACTAAGGGAAATACTCATTACCTTAATTACCATATCGTAGCTATCTATTGTTGTGCATCAGCTATTCGTGTTTACACGGTGGATTCCCTACAGTTGGTGGCTTAAAATTATAATTATCAGAAAAGTCGAGCACTCAAAATTAAATTTATTATTTGTGTATTGTATATATTTTAATTTATATATTTTTTTGGCATACAAATAGAGCGCAGAAATTTACTTAGTTGAAAATTAGTATCAAATCGAGAATTAAATCGTGTTGAGTCGTGCAAAATATATACGTTTTAGTTTCAGCTTTAAATTATATTAAATTTTATGTAGGCGCTCTGTAAATGTTTGTTTTTTTTAAAGATAAAAAAGTTTATTTTAAAAGTGTGATTTTATGTTTGATTATCATACATTTTTGATAAAGCCTGTGAAAAAAATCTTTAACAAATAACAAAATTTAACAATCATCAACACTCGTTTGGTTTATTTATACTTTGGTTCCAAAGTAATCATAGTATATTGGTTTCGTACAATGTCCATCATGCTACCTGTCTGAACGCAACTTTTTTCGACACCTTAAGAGATAGGGACTTGGAACTTTGAATATGTTCTGAACTGTACTGGTCTATTAAAATTGGACTGGTCTATTAAAATTGGTGTGCTACGTCCGCTAGGGGGCTGGGAAACCGATTAAATAAATTGATATTCGCAAATCGATAAAGCCACATATCTCTCACAATTTTAAAATAGAGTCACCAAACCTAGAAGGTAACTTGGTGGTAACCTTTTCCAGGGATCGGTATATAAACTTTTAGACCTCACCCGCCCCAGAACCGTCGGCCCTAGAATTCTGAAATGTGCATATCTTCCACAATTTGTAAGCTAGAGTCATCAAATTTTGAAAGTATGTTATTGGTAACTCCCCTAAGAGATCGATCAAAAATTGGAATGCCACGCCCGCTCCGCCTCCACAATCATACACCTGTTAGTGTAAATCGATAAAACCTTATATCTCACACAATTGAAAAGCTATATTGCTGGTACGCCCACGTCCACTCCCGACTTCAAAATTTCCCAAAGCCCATATCTCCTGTAATTTAAGAGCTACAGTTACCAAACTTCGAAGGAATTTTACTAGCTTACATCTACCGCAATATGAAAGCCAAACTTGGACAGTAATTCTTAGCTACACCCACCCTGTTCTTTGTTACCTGTTATCAGCTGGCATTACGTATGGTATCAATGTATTTCGAAGTCGGTTACGCTCGACTGCAACGTTCTCTATTGTTTATTTATTAAGAAAGGCTGACTTCGGCCTGTGAGGGTACATACACTTTAGTTTATAGATATAGTATATATGAACATACAAACATTAAGGTTTATATTTTTATCTTTATTAAATGTTTTAAATGTATTCAAGATGTCACATTACAGCCGATTTTCAACTGGTGTTATGCTGGAATCGGTGTGTTATACTTTCATGTCGGTTAGTTTTACAAATATTATCTGAATCCCAGACCGTTTATTTTGGGTTGCTCTATTACCAAAAATTAATCACATTCGAATTGTAATTTCAATTATTAAATAATTTAATAAATGTGAATATCTGAATAACCCCTCATTCAAATAAGATTAATAAAATTTATTAGCTAGCTAATTTAATAAGGCGATTAATGAATAAATAACTAGTGAAGAGCACTTTGTATAAATCCAGATATTAATGCATTAATTTATATCTGTATCTCTGTTGGTAACAAAGGTCAATTTTTACTGCATCTTTGAGGTTAATAATTCATATTATAAAACGGAATAATTAACGGCACTCATTATCAGAATAGTAGTTCTCTGATAATTATTTTGACATATTGGAATAACTGTAATTGTGTAACTACAATTAAAGCCGGAATCAGAATTCCACACAAACATACAGACGCACACAGACACGAGCGCCAACAGAGATTAAACCTCACTGATCTGATATGTTCAACAAGTGCTCTGACTCACTCTCTCTCTTTCACACAGCTGTGGCCACGTTCTCTCGTGCGACGCGAACAACAGCTGACTTCTCTGAGTGTAAGGTGGAATGTAGGATGTCAAAGGGTGAGGCGGGGGGTAACAGGTGCTTGACAATACAACCCGGTAAACGGACAGACGGCTCTTGAGCTACTCTCTTCGCTCAGCTGATTGTCGGCGAATTCTCTTTTTATTTTTTGTTCAGTTGGTTGACGTTGCTGCTGCGCGTTGGTCGTCGTCATCGCGTTGGGCTTTTCTTCATCCGCTATGCTTAAGTGAATATTTTTATTAATAAATCGCGTGAAAAAATGGAAAGACATTAGCCTAACCTTATTTGTTGCACATTTTTTTGACTAATGTCAGTTGACTATTGGGTAGGTTAACAACAAAACACATAATGCGATACTCTACATTGACTGCAGATTAGTTGAATTCTTTTGTAACGGTTTTCTTTGTTACGATTGGTGTTATTGTTGTAATGTATTAATCATCAGCTCGGGGACATAATTCAATGATTTCTCTGTGTGCATATCTTTTGCGTGGGTGCTCAAGATGCGTGTGTCATTTTATTAATATTTCTCATTTTTATTTATTATTTATATATCCATTTATTTGTCAAATCAAAACGGCCTATAACGCGAGAAGGAACTATATGGATATAGACAAGCAATGCGTTATATAAGCTATATATATTTCGATGCTTCTGCTAAATCTCACATCTTTCACTCATTTTTGTGTTTTGAATAAATTTCATTTGTCGTGGCCTTGATTACAGAAAATTAGTATATATATATATATATATATATATATATATGACAAGATGAAACAGTGGGCTTGTAGTTGAAAAAATACCTCAAACATGTCCAAATGTATTGTGTGTTAATGTGTCTAATTTTTAAGAAACTTCAAGTTATCACTTTGTGCTGGAAGGTCATTTTTGGTATGACCTGTTGGGGCATATACACAATAAAACTTAAATTCAAAACCAAAAACACGAATCATAGGCGCAAAGTGAACACTCAACCACGAATTGTGGATAAAGATTGCTAAAAATACTCTACTTTATTTGAAGTTGCTGCAACTAACTCGATTTGGTGATTCCCATTTAATGGGAAGTTTGCTTCAACACAAACCAATTTATGTATCGCAATCTATTAATAATTGAAATGTGGAATCCAGAATCCCCAAATGTTTTACAAATAAATGTTTGTTTGATAAAAAACAAGCAACGCTTTATTTGCATTGTTTTCTTTATTCATATATTAATATGAAAGTGCACAGAAATATGTCAAATCCTAATCGCATTCTTAAATGCATTTCTGATAATTTAAATAATGTTCGCATTGTCAATACTATACAAAGATTCTTATTACATTTATACATAAAACAAGTGTTTTACATGTAAAATAATATAAAACGTTTACTCATAATTCGAACAAAATCGCTTTATATATATTGTTTTCTTATTTTATATATTATTAATATATATATATATTAATTTATACATATATTTATATATATTTAAATTTAAACCGAAAGGGGACAGAAACCTGCATATAACCTTATCGCTTTTTTATATAATAATGAGAATTTAAATAGCGTTCCAACATTACTAAGATTCTTATTACAGTTGTAAAACAAGTAAAATAAGGGTAATGATAAAACGTATACTCATAATTGGATTTGAATAATTTAGTTTGGTCTGGCAGGGCCAAAAATTTCTACCACATTGTATTATATAGTATAAATGAAAGCAAGTGTTACTTCAAATATTTATTTATTTAATCGTCTTGATAAGAGCTGAATTAAGTATCATATGCATTTTGCTCTCAACGATTATTCATACTCATTGAAAATGTACTTGTTGTTAATTTGATGCCACAGTGATTCACTTGAGGTATTTTTTAAAAGTCGAAATGTAGTAAGCGCCAAAGCATCTGAATCATAAGAGATGTCCATGGAAATGTGTTTCACAGGGAAATAATAAATTGCAAAAAATAAAATAAAATTATGTATATATATATATAAATATATATAAAACATACTCACATCTGAAAAGTGTGAGCAATTTTTTCATTAGCACGTGTCTACAAATTAGCATTAGCTCTAGGGAGAAGCTGAAAATATAAGATGATGAGAAATTTAAATGTCTCTCTGCCGTTTTGCGTTGTTATGACTTGTGTTCATTTTCACAATTCTTTCTATACAGATCGGCTGTATAAACAAATATATTGATCAATATACAAACAATTCCCTGATGTTCACATAGGCGCCGTCTGGCTTGGAGTTTAATGTACTGTCTTCGATATAATATTATACGTGCCATTTAGTGTTAACAGCTGTCATTCGCATTGACCTGAATAATTGGGGAGTGGAGTGTCATGGCTGTTATGAGCTCTCGACACGCCAGACTACAGGACATCCCTGCTGCGTAAATAGGTCGTGTAGAGACCCCGGGGAATCATTCCACGGCAGTGTCCTTGTATTGGCTTTTATTTAATGAAATCACTCTCACATATTTATCCAAGTCAAGCTGTTACGCATACGACAACATATTCTGACTGCTCAAATCGAAAATATATGTTTGCCATTTTATTCAGCAGCGAGTCATCGACATTTCAACTGCCAGACGCACCCAATCAGCAACTGTCCAACGGCAAGTCTAGCCAACATAGGACGAACAACCTCAGCCACTCCACACCTCTACTGCCAATGACTGAACCCACTATGGACACCAATAGCTACGATGAGCGCGAGTGCAGCTGCCCACGTGAATTTTACCAAAGAGCCGAGATCAACACTTCGTTGTTCTTTGCGGACTGCAAGCGTTCGATTGATTTCGTGTTGGCCTACAAGATCAATTCACAAGCACCCACGGAGGAGGAGTATGCGGAGAAGCGACGTATATTTGAGGAGAGACTTATAAAACAGGGACTCGAGGTGGAGGTCAGTCACATGGATCAAATCTATTTTGTCAAAGTGAGTAGTGCTTGAAATAAATTCTGTTTAGTATTTACCAACCAATATTTCAAATTCACATATTTCAGTTGCATGCGCCTCTGGAGGTGTTGCGTCGCTATGCGGAAATACTCAAGTTGCGTATGCCCATGAAGGAAGTGAGTACCCATTTCTGTAGCCTTAAGTTTTACCCACTGGGTGCATACAGTTCCATGCACAATGATTGTTTTTAATCTGCACACGTTTTATGTTATTTTAGTCCTTATCTAATTTGAGTGTAAATGAAAGTTCAAATCGTCTACAATATGCGGCGCAAGATATGTCAAAGGTCTGGCACATTATTCTGTTTTAAGCATAATTAACCATTCTTTAAGATACGCTCCTAACTTATGTTACTCAACCAAATGTGCAGCAATCAAACCTATTCAGCTTCAGTTATAAACCCTTCTTGATAGAAAATTCTTATCCTAATGCAAATACTTTTAAATTGTACTCTGCTTAGTGATTGTACATTTGATGGGCATTTTTAGGAGTCAATCACATTAAAATAGTTACATTTAGAAATAAGTGTGCTTTATTTCATGCGACTACTTATTTTTACTATCAACTGAATGCATTTTAATCAAAACAGCTTTACAAATTATATAAATATACCGTCCGGATGTTAATGTTATTATTGATTAAATAATATGTAGTGTATCTTATTTAACACGATCTTAAAGAATCGTAAAGAAAATTCATAATTTTATCGTCTTAAATATGTGTTACATTACATATCCACATTAAATACAATGTGTATAAATATTTGTATATATATTCGAAATAAGTTCTAGTAATTTTCATTGTTGTCCTGCTTTTACTTACACCACGCTTATAAAAAAAGTGCTCTTGCTCGTATCGTTTGATGTTATGTTACCAAGTACATTCTTATTAAAAGTACAGTTCCCTGACAAAATTATTGTATATTATTTCAGATACCAGGACTATCTGTGGTAAAAACTTCAACAAAACGTGTATTTTCTAGTCTCAAAACTGTCTGGCAATTCTTTCTTCGCAATATTTATGTAGACGAGATTTTGTTCCCAGAACGTGCCCATCGATTTACGGCCATCTACAGTCGTGACAAGGAATATCTGTAAGTCAGAACATTGAGGTTACTTATAACAAGCTATTAATTTATTTGATTGCTTATAGATTTGACATACGTCAGGACTGCTTTTTTACGACCGCAGTGCGTTCGCGCATTGTGGAATTCATTTTGGATCGCCAGCGTTTTCCAGCCAAGCGTGACAATGAAATGGCCTTTGGCATCGATCGCTTGATAGCCGAGGGTGTCTACTGTTCCGCCTATCCGCTGCATGATGTTAGTATTATCAATATTATCCTATCAAAATAAAACATTTAATCTAATAGCTGATTTTTAAATAACAGGGCGACATTACGGAGGTGGGCACAATGCGTGAACTGCTCTACACAAACTGGGCGTCGGTGAAGAAATGGTATCGTTACCAGCCACTGGATGATATTAAGGAGTACTTTGGCGTTAAGATTGGTAACAAATCGGCGCAAAATGTGAAATCACACACTTTCTGACAATTGCATTTTCAATTTTGTAGGACTCTACTTTGCCTGGCTGGGCTACTACACGTACATGCTGATGCTGGCCTCCATAGTTGGTGTCGCTTGTTTTCTTTACTCCTGGATTTCTCTTAAGAATTATGTGCCTGTGTAATTTACTTTAAAATACTATTGTAAACTAAGCTTCAGCTAATGAATATTTTTGCTTTTGCAGTAAGGATATTTGTTTGCGCTCAAATGTCAATATCACAATGTGTCCGCAGTGCGAGAGGTGTGAATTCTGGGATCTGAAAGAGACTTGCAACTATGCAAAGATAACATATCTTATCGACAATCCGAGTACCGTGTTCTTTGCCGTCTTCATGTCCTTTTGGGCGACACTTTTTCTGGAGCTTTGGAAACGATATTCAGCTGAGATTACACATCGATGGGATTTAACCGGTTTTGATGTGCACGAGGAGCATCCGAGGCCGCAGTATTTGGCGCGTCTGAAGCACATTAAACCAACACGCACCGACTACGTCACCAATACAATGGAGCCGACGGTGCCATTTTGGCGAATGAAGTTGCCAGCAACCGTGTTCAGCTTCTCCATAGTGCTGCTACTGATTGCCTCGGCATTTGTTGCTCTCGTCGCCGTAATCGTTTATCGCATGTCCACGGTGGCCTACCTAACAGTTGACAAAACCGGAATGACCACTTCGAAAGCGATTCTTGTGGCCACTGCACTTGCGGCATTTCTCAATCTCTGCTTGCTTTATGTACTCAACTATGTAAGTAGCTATTAGAACAACGCTGGTCCAACTGATGTAATTAATTTGCTCTGTTTCAGCTATATAATCACTTGGCCGAGTATCTGACTGAACTCGAAATGTGGCGCACTCAAACGCAATTTGACGATTCGCTGACGCTGAAGATTTACTTATTGCAATTTGTAAATTATTATGCTTCCATATTTTATATAGCATTCTTTAAGGGCAAATTTATTGGCCATCCCGGTGAGTACGTTATGGTATTTAAATACCGTCAGGAAGAGGTAAGTTTGCATATTCATCATAATAGGCTTTCTTCTCATTGATACCTTTTTTTTTTAGTGTTCCTCGGGTGGCTGTTTGACAGAGCTGTGCATACAGCTGGCTATTATAATGATAGGCAAGCAGGCATTTAATACCATTCTGGAGGTATGCTTGCCGATGTTTTGGCGCCGGGTGCTGGCCGTTAAGGTCGGCCTCAAGAAACTCATTGGAAACGTAGTTACGCCCAACAAGGCCAAAGAGGAGCGCTGGATGAGTGATTTCAAATTGCTGGATTGGGGCGCACGTAGCCTCTTTCCGGAGTATCTGGAAATGGTATTGCAATATGGCTTTGTCACCATTTTTGTGGCTGCCTTTCCGCTTGCTCCATTCTTTGCGCTACTCAATAACATACTCGAAATGCGCTTGGATGCCAAGAAGCTACTGACGCATCACAAAAGGGCGGTTTCACAGCGTGTCCGGAACATTGGTGTCTGGTATCGCATACTGGACAGCATCGGCAAGCTGAGTGTCATCACGAATGTGAGTTGAAACTATTATTGTTGTGAGCAATAACGTAATTTATTTATTTATTTAGGGATTTATCATTGCGTTCACTTCGGATATGATACCTCGTTGGGTGTACATGTACATGTCAAAAGATGGGAGCTTGGACGGCTACTTGGACTTTTCGTTGTCAGAGTTTAATATCTCTGATTCCCCGCAGCTAAAGAGTCTGGCTGGTGATTCATCCAACATAACCACGTGCAAGTAAATATTATTTAAATGCTTATTCTTTAAGGTTTATTTTAACTTACGTTTTCTTTTCCTTATACCAAGGTACACGGACTTTCGGAATCCTCCTAGTTCTACAGAAAAGTATCACTTTTCGGACATGTACTTTATTATTTTGGCTTGGCGCTTGGCCTTCGTTGTCGTTTTTGAAGTGAGTTCGATTGGACATGCTCTGCTTTGTTCGTTTTATTTGTTTCATTACATAAATGCGTGTACAACGATTAAGAAAATAATTTTAATTTATGAACTCCGTTAGATTAGTTTGCTTTATGTTCGATCAGATGAGTATAGAATGCCAATTAATTGCTAGTGAATGCTTCAAACCTTGATATGCTGAAACATACCCGAGGTTTCCACAATGCTCTCCTGCAGCGCTCGATTCTCATTTGTTGATGTCTTCAGCATGCGGTACAGTGCATAAATACCATAGGCAAACAGCGCATTTAGTACTACCAGAAATAAATCAGATTAATTGCGTTATTCCTTGTCGTGAGATTGTGAGCCTAGCTTACCAATAAATACACCAAAGAGCACGCCGCGCGCTATGCGTCGATCTATGGAGGCATCCACTTCATCAATTTTTAGCTCTAGGCACACAAATATAGCCACTTCGATGATCATCGAAACACACGCATTAATCAACCATGGGGCAATACAAATAAGTCGTCGCTATTCAGTAAATATAAAGTAGATTAATTATATAACATAGTCAGCATCCAATTTCATACCTGTCTGATGCCATCGACTAGAATACAAGCCACCACCAAATTTATCAACGCCTTTACCCAAACAGTGACTGTCAGTATCATATAGAACGCCTGTGAAAATTCATGGACTAGCACATAGTCCACTACAGAATCAATGCGTTATTTTTATAAAAAGTGATGTACACCGCTTTCTCTGGTTACCCAATGTGGCCACAAATGTTCCAAATGGACTCAGGATCTGCACATCACTCTGTTGCCATTGAGTCAAGTCCATAAAATCATTATATAGATGATAGCTGCACAGGCTCAAAGTGCCCAGAGCAATTAAAACATCCAAACTGGCTATGCTTAGGCCAAAGGAGCGTAAATTCAAACAGGCAAATCGTTTCATTGTTGTAGGACTACTAAATTATTAATAGCTTTGTTTCAATATTTTATTATAATATATATAATTATCAGATTGATTTTTATTGACAATTTCTTGAAATATTTGTTTTTCTTTAAATGGAAAATGGAAATTTTTTTTAAAATTTTATTTGTGGTTTTTATGTTGTTTTATTTAATATCCTTTTATTATATTTATATTTTAAATTATTTATTTATATATTTTTTTCTGAACGCGTGCGTTCGATTCAAACTATTTGCCGCTACTAAATCAAACATTTGCAATGTGTGACAATATTAAGTCCGCCTTTAATTTACTTGTCATTTTCTCTTGTACTTTCTCTGTTTCTTTCACTATTTGTGTTGCAGATGGAAAGGTTCTCGCTTGTACGTAAGTGGCACATGAACTAGATCTATGGGCTTCTTCGATTCTCCATTTTGAAACGTATCTCAGCTCTTTAACTAATGGTTTGACTATGTTAGGGTGGAGGCTAATGTATGTCTGCCGAGTGATTAGCAAAAGAATTGAATTAACTACAAAATGTTCTTTTGTTTCGGTGGCTGGGTGTTTTAATTTTTTGCATTTATATGGTTTTACTCTGAGCTAATGACCCCAATTGGTAAAAGCGGTGAACAATTACAAGAAACGGTTCAACAGTTAGTTAAATGTAAATGCTATTTGAAGGTTGTCCTCTAGCGAATTAATCAGTTTTGTGAAATTTTACAATTTGGAAAAGCATATGTGTTCATGAAACTATTTTAATGCTAATAAATAATAGTATATGTTATGAATTTGTTTCTTATTTTTCAGAACTTTGTGGCCCTTGTAATGATACTCGTGCGCTGGTGCATTCCCGACATGAGCGTTGAGCTGAGGGATCAAATAAGACGTGAAGTCTACATCACAAATGAGATTATCATTAATAAAGAAGCGCAACGCACTCGTTTTGGTAAGTTATTCAAATATTCATATAATATATTTACCTATCACTGTTGCCAATATTCAAAGAAAAAAATCACTGTAAGTCTTCGGGAAACCATTAGAAAACAATGTTGTGACTTTTGACATTATCAAGCTAATAAAAACACAATACAACATAAAAACCAAATCTTTTAGAAATATTGGTACTAACTTAGAATAATATACTTATGTATTTATAATTTGTAATTTCAGAACGCTCTAAGCGTATGTCAATGTCTCGAAATCCAAGTGTAGATGGTGTGGATGCTGCCTCTGTGACTGAACCCAATTTAAAGTTGATACAAATGGAAAAACTTCTCACCGCAAATGAAATTGAAATGGACTCAATTATACATGGAGAAAATTCGACCACAGGCATTTCTGATGCAGACTGAAAATCGAAAGCACAGTGATCTGCACAAATTTGCATATATAATTATATTTGATTTTTAGTTTAGGTAGTAAAAGTGGTTCATTGTGTTATATCAGTTCCTTTGCAGAAACTTAATTTGTAATATAATTATTTTGAAATGCGTATATGCAAATGCTTACTATATGGTTAAAAAGCTTTACTCACTAAACCACTCAAATTTGTTTATAACAATCGTGAATGTGATACAAATTCACCACTAGAGTACCTATTGATACCTATTGGGTACCTGTGCAATGTCTCAGTGTAGATTTAATTATATCTCAAATATTTAAGCCCTGCTTGTGCCAAACTAAATGTTGCACAAAATCTTGGCGTTATTGTTATTAAAATTAAGAAGCAATAGCTTTTTAATTTGTCAACTTTAAAATAATCACGTCAAAAAAAATTATTTATTTATAAATGACGTTAATATTAAAATAATTTATTTTGTAGTTTGCAATGTACTTAGAGTGCACATACACAAATTTCATACTTCGTAAATCTCATCAATTTTGACTAAATCTCAGGCTCTCTCGAACACCCATTGAAATCTCATCTAAAAAAGCATAAACTATAAAAAATGTGAACATATTTAGATAAAGTAGTTATATTAAAAAACAGTTTAGTACACGTAAATGGGTATTGCACCCATGTATTTATTGTATTAAAGTAATAACATTAACGTGTTATAAATATTATCTTTTGATATTGTGTGTTGAAATAAATATTGTATTTACTGTTTAGAAAGATAAACTGTTTAATACGGCAAATAATTTGAATTACGCTTCAAAATTGTTATATCCTCATTCGATTTCGCTGACTTTTAATTCAAATGTAATATTGGGAACGAATGCCAGATTTATAAAAATTATTTACAATTTATTTGAGTAAATCGAAAGGCTGTCTGCTTAACAAAACTATCAATAAATGAAAGAGAAATTATTTATTTAGATTATTTTATAAAAAAAGATATCACCATTTTTAAATACTGACATTACTGAATTAGAGTCATAAAGATTATTGTCATATTGTCATGATATTTGTATCGGTTTGAAGAAGCCTCCTTTAATAGATATATGGAAATGCAGCTCAGTTTAACGTTTCACAAACTTATCGTGAGTTCCGTTTTTTAAAATGTTAAATTACTGGCAATTAAAGTTTGGTCACATTGAAATATTTTGTCAAATTTTTTGCAATCTCGTTTTTTTTGACAATGCTTGACCTTGTTTGGTTTCTGAGCAAAATCTATTAAAAAATGTCTAGATAGGTATTTTTTAGGTTGAAAATTAGTAATGTTGTTTGTGGAGAAAAAAATGTAGGTTGCCCTCAATTCATTGTTCTCATACCCAGAGCCCATAAAAATGAACCAACAATTCTAAATTGGATAAATTATCTGGTTTTTCTTATAAATATTTTTTTATATACATATACAAATAAAATTTATAGAAATATATATATTTTTTTTAACAATGGAGAATATTTCAATGAAATGTAATTGCAATGAAAATGTTTAAGAATAATATAAATAACAAGAAAGTTAATATTAAAGTTATGTGTAAAATTTTGGAAAATGTACACTGGAGTTAAGAAAAGAAGACCCTGAATTTTTAAAAAACCCAACCTTCAGTTTTTAAAATATAATTTCTGAATAATAAGCGGAGTTAAAATTATTTAGACATACTAAAGTTCAAGGAGATTTTGTGTGCTTATAAGCATTTTTTGTGTTTGACAGAATATCTAAAAGGTTTACAACTTTTGATGAGATGACTTGGGTTCAGGGCATCTTTTAGGAGCACTCTGAAAGATTCTTACATGTTTTTTTAAATATAGACTCTTAATTGTTGTGAATGTTGAAATTTGCCAAATTACTTGCTTGATTAATTTAATTACATCCTTGACAGTTTTAATGTTAAGGGGTCTATGCATAATTGTGTGCCGAACTAATTGGAGGATTATCTAGTATAGGTCAGATCAGGATATTGAGTTTTTGGTCAACTCTGCTGGTTTACAGTTAAAGGGACAAACTTATTCTTTCACTTAGTTTCGGTGTAGCGCACAATTTCTTCTAGTGTATTCAAGCTCATACATCGGCCAATAATCAGTTGCTATTCCCATTGCTGGGCATCGATGGCATCCCCAAAGCGCAACAAGCATGCACAAGTTGTGAGCAACCTTCACACTGCCAGATAATGAGAGCTTGTTGCTATTCTGCGAACAAGTGTGGGAACGGGATGGCCAATGTTGATGTTAAGAGTGCTCCACTCTTAGCGCGCATGTGCCAAACTATGACGTCACTTGGGAAAGCGTGCGCTCTGTTATGTGGAGTGCAGCTGTTTTCCTTGGCGCACATGTCGCTGTCGCTGTTGATGGCGTTGGCAGCGTCGACTGTTCACTCTGGGCTCATGAAAATAATAATTTTCATTCGTTTATTTTGTTTTCCATAGAGTGGTGCGCATTTGGCTGTTCGTCGTGCTCTCTGCGGTTCGTGGTGCGGTTTCTGTAATAGGTTCTACTTAGTTGTCGGATTTGTTGTCATTACGCAGTTTGTATAACGGATTTCTCGTGTGAACGGCCAAGCAAAAGCCGGACGCGGGATAATGCTGGGTTCGTTTGCCGTTCGTTGTTGCCGCTGCTTCGACTCGAATCCGCTGCTTGGACCAAATCAGGTGCAATTGCAGCGGGCATTGTCCTAAGAAGGAGTGTGTTGTCCTGGCAACTTGCGGGGCATAAATCGGGAAGCAATTAACCAACATCATTCGTCAAGGCCACTCAGCCGGAAATCACAAGTATGTCCTAATTAAATAAATTCCTACGTACGCATGTATGTGTGCGTTTGTTATATCCTAATTAAATCTCGGCACAATCGAGTACCTTCAGGCCAAATGACCTTTTGCGATTTCTAGACTATCGATTTTGGTAACCGGTTTAGCATTTTAGGAAATGCTTTCCTTCATTCCATGCTAACTGAATGTGTATGTGTTGTGTGTGTAGTGTGTGTAGTGTGTGTGCGTGTGTGCAATCGAAATTGGCGTCTTTGCAGTTGCATTGCGCCGCCTTGGCGCCTCTTTGTTTGACTCGCTGGGGCGCCTCATTTCGACAAGTTTTTCACTTGCATCAAGATAGCTGAGTTTTTCTTTGTACTCCATTGTGGTCTTGTGGGGCGAATCTTTAAATATACCATGGCTTATATTAAAATACAAAAAGAAATTGAAGTAACAATTGTAACAGGAAGCGGACTAAAATTTGTGTATTGTTTATATATTTTGTGACTTTTGGATTTCTTAAGAATTTTGTCTAGTATTTTAATCTTCTTGGGATATACATTAATAAATATATTTGGTCTTTGTTTTGAGACTTTTTCCTCGCTAAATTGCGAGCTGGCTTCAGGAATTGTTGATAATTTTATTGATTTAATAAGCGACTCTGAGTGGGTAACTGAACTTATGCATTAGTCATTAATCTCGCGTTGACTTCGCGATTTATAATATTCCTGAAGTAATTAAACGTAACTTTAATGCGTTTCAAATTATTTATTTAGCTTTGCTGTGTGCCTGTGTGCTTAACGGTCTGTGTGGCATATGTGCTAATATCCAGAACCCCCGGACTTGCCATATACTCGAATTACAATGCAAACAGTGAGCAAATGCTCCGATTGACTGACTGACCGTTGCTGTTCCCCCACATTTCTAAACAAGGGCAGCTGACAGTCTTTTGTTTCCTGTCGTCATACCTTTTGAATGCACTGGCAAAAGTACAACAACGACTAACCGATTGAGTTTAAGTGACATTGAAAAATGAGGATGCCATTCGACTATAAATTAAACTAGATAAAGACTTGAAACTTAGAACATATACTGGTCTGTGCCCGCGTCAGACAAAGTGGAAAAATTGGAGTGCTACGCCCACTATGGGGCTAGGAAATCAATAAAATCAATAATGGCAAATCGATAAAGCCATATCTCCCACAATTTTAAGACTACTGTCACCAAATTGGGTTGGTAGGTTGCTAGCGATGTTCTCCAAAGGTCGGCGTATACCACGTAAATCGATAAAACCATATATCTCACACGAATTGTAAGCAAGAGTCACCAAATTTAAGAGGCATATTGTTAGTAACACTTTCCAAAAGTTCCAGAAGAAAATTTTGGCCGACGCCCACTGCAGCCCCTAAAAACAGTTACTAAATTTGGAAGGTAGATTACTAAGAACGTCCTCCAACAATTTTTTTGACCACACCCACGAAAACCTGGACGATAATTCTTGGCAACACTCACCCTTCCTTCTACCTGTTATCAGCTAGTATTACTTATAGTATCAGAGTATTTCGCAGTCCGTTACGCCCGACTGCAAAGTTCTGTCTTGTTTTTTATTTTTATTTAAGACATGCCTGAAATGTGTGTAAGTAGAGCCTGAATGTGTCATGGTGGTGATCAATTATGTTCCAATCTAATCATGCCGATTAAATAATCGAGGATAAATAATGACTTGAGTCTAATATTCAGACCGGCATTATCTGAACGGCACATGCTTAGCGAATTAAATTCGCACTTCCTCTTTGTTATGGGGCTAATAAATTAGATTAAATCACATAAAATTAGAGTTTTTATTTTGGCTATAATCCAAAAATGTGCCGCCAAATAAAAGCCAGTGCAAACTTAACAAAAATTGAAATCAGGACGTGCGTCACCAATAAAGCCTTAAAGATAATATCAATAAATGGCTTTTAAAATAATACGTGGAAGAAATCGTGAATACGCAATACTTTTTAATAAAAATAGTTTATTGAGGACAAATGAATTTCTGTTTGAATAGATTTAAATATTACTGAACATTTATTGCATGTCTTTGCAATGTAGCCAATAATTGACCCATAAATTTGCCGTCAATCGCACATTTTGAAAGCCCCGCAAACAAATTCAAAGAAAACTCGCATCAAATGTGCACATCATTGTGCTAACTAAGAAAACTCAAATGAAATACAAAAATTACTTTTGTGTGTTCACAAAAGGCACACGAAGCCAATCAACATCAACAACTATGCCAAAGCGAACAAAGCCTATACATAATTCTTTGGCCTTTGCATAATGAATCAAATAAAATCAATTTTGCTAACTCACGAGGTGATATAATAATGCAAAACATGCCGTGCAGATGTAAACCCTCCCTCAAAAAACATTAAATTTGAAATATATATTAAGAAATATATATATTCTTATGGTATACTGTAGCCTACCCAATTTCAACATTTATTTGAAAAACTGACTGATTCTTTTCCATATTTTTCACAAAGTACTTACAACGGTTGATAAGGAAAAATATGTATAATTTCCAGGGTGTTGTTTTTTATATGTGTACATAGAAATTTTACATTCAATTTGTTGTTAATTCTATTATTATTAAACATTAGTAATTTAATATTTTACATAGACAAAGATTTAAGTTAGTTCATAATTATAACAGACAAAATATAACCACAACTAAAATTATAATTTTATTTATTCATATGTAATTATAATTATAATTACAAAAGGCTATATTGCTGACCTGTGCGGCCTGTAAGGTAGACTGCAGCCAGCTAGCAATCCAATTATATTTCTATATGTTCCAAATATCATAAAGAATTACATTTTTTTTTCTTTTAAACAGGGGTTTATTTTTACAATATGATAAATTGATACACATATTTAATGCGCAGCTGTATGATTGAAAGAATTAACAATTGTTTTATATGTATACATATATATATGTCTATATAGAAGATGTTAAACCGAACTTCGGAATGGGAATCTGGCGTTCCCTTTGGGGAATAGAAAAAAAAAGATTGCGCGTTCGGTGCGTCATAGTGTCGTGTGACTGTGACGACAACAACAACAACGACAACAACAGTGGCTGGCAACAATAATTGTATTGGAATAATACTCGAAAAACAAGCATACATTTACAGTAGCAGAAGTATCATATAATATACACACTCACATTAACAATTGCATAACAGAAGGAAAAATGTTAATGTTAACGACAGGCGACACAAAAAAAAAATGCAGACGCCAAAGTGGAATTTTTGCAAGAACGCGACACATTCAAATGCACCTCGTGCTCAAAGAACTTATCCTCGAGCGTCTTGTCGCCTGGATTATTGCCGGATGCATCAAATAGTGCCGCATATTCCGCATAATGCTCGGCGAGGGTTTTCACCTGCTCGTAATCATCGGCACGGGCTAAGGCGGCCAATCCATCAGCTTGGCGCGATCATCCTTAGAGAGCTCCGTGCCGAACGAGTTGATCGTAATGAAGATTTCGCACATAACGGCGGTGGAGCCGCCCATATTCTTGCAGAAGTTGTAGAGCGCCTCCAGATAGGCCTTGTACAGCGTGTTGCGAATGATCTCGATGTTTATCTCATCGAGATCCTGCTCCGAAATGCAATCGACAAAGAATGGGGCGAGTGGCGTGTCCACCAGGACAGCATTGTAGAGCTCGGCGGGCGTCGAGGCAACATGGATGGCCTCCATCTGCTCGAAACTGCCCAGCGGATGGCACTTGGGTATCAGCTCCGAGATGGGTCGCTGATGCAGTGTGCCCGTTATCAGCAATATGATATTATCAATCATATAACAATACGTGATGAAGTCCAGGAAATTGGACAACGGCTCCACTGCATGATTGCGCATAAGCTGGAACTCAATCACCAACTTCTCGCGCAGCTTATCATCGATGACGGACAGCGGCGATGGTTCATTCGCCAGGAAGTTGCCACAATCTGTGCCATGCAGATGCAGCTTCAGATCTTCGTGTGTCTCGCACTGGACGAGATTGAGATAATCGGCCTGCTTGAGGATGCCGTACTTGAAGCCACGGCAGAGGCCCTCCAAGTAGCCGTTGTCCACGTTGAACCTGAATCCAGAGCTATCCATTATTATTGTCAATGAGTTCAAAACACGCACACAACAACAAAATAAACACACACAACACACAAGAAATAAGAACGATTGCTAGTTGCTGGTTGGTGTTTTTTGTGCAGTTTTAGCACTCGTTGCGGCCTGTGTGTGTGTGTTTTTTGTTTGTCTTTTGGCTAAAACGGAACTTTTGGCAACGTAGCTCAGCGGAAAATAAAAGTTTTAAAAATAAAAGTTTGTATATTTGCTTTCATAAATGTTTTCGATTATTAAGAAATATATTTCTGAAAAATTGAAAATAAAACTTACTAATTTTAAGGCATTTTTTCAAATATTTAGAAATTATATTATTTATTATTTGGAAAAACAAGCGCAATTGCTTAACTTTCAGGGCGTTTATATTTATATTTTCTCTGACAGAAATATAATAGTCCTGCAGCCAGGCAGATGGAAATAACATATATGACATATGGACTCAGCTAGTGATGCTAGTAAAGATTATATATAATTTATGGGCTAAGTGATGTCTCCTTCCGAGCGAAACACATTTTCTGACAAAATTAGAATACTCTCCACATGGGTATGAGAAAAGGTGCACGCGATTTCCGTTTTGATAAATTAACGCAATGTTTATGTTCTCTCTTTGGTGCTTTAGAGCATATACTATATGCAGTTGTCCTTGAGTACTATATATCTCGACTCAACGTTCCAGGTTGTAGTTGTTTTAAGCAAGATACGGTTTCAGTAACCTTCTCAATTTTCAGATTTGTATGTATTTACTTATTAATTTACTTATTATATTATATTTATTATATTTACTTATTAAAAGAAGTGTATCGCTGCAATTTTTATTGATTTGTTTACTTCAGATTAAAATTAGCATAAGCATAAACCAAGTTTCAGTATAAAAAAAAAACATCGGCATAAAAATTTCGTGTTTGCAAAATTATTTGATTAATAAAAATATCAGCAGGCAGTGGAAAAACTTATTACTAATTTTTGTTATTATTCAGATTAACATATGGACATATGAACGACATGCAACGAGTCATTTATATTCAAAGACCAAATAAATAAAAAATTAAATATGGTAGGTATGCAAAAACAAATAACTGATAACTTTTGTACTATAGCGACATATCACACAATCCATATCAGTTACCTTATCGCGTATTTAGGAAACGTTTCAGAGATTTGGTGGCGCCTCAATGCAGTGTACAATCTATATTCGTCTAAGAAATATAAATAAAAGAAATGTACAATATATTAATTGAGACATATTGGCAAGCAAAGTCTGCCGTATTTATTCAAATAAAACCAAATTAAAGTTGGCAATCATTTGGGCTCATCCGTTAGACCGATTAATTTAGAACCATATTCAAATGGCATAATTTCTAATCATATTCATAAGAAATATAAAAATAAATTCATACATATATGTATATATATAAGGGAGACCAATGAATTCGAATGTAACCCACTGTGTAATACCAAAAACTATTTGTAATCTCTTTCGCAATACTCTAATGCCAACTGATAACAAGAGTCAAAGTAGCTTCTCGTTGGGGTTCTTTTAGGGCTGCAGACCGTGGGCGGGGCTCAAGCACTGAAAAAGTTTGTCATTGACATGTATCTAAAATTATTCTAAGACAGTTATAGATAAATTGTACTTATAAATTTCCGTGTTTGATTCAAGTCTTTGCATCCATGCGTCTGACCATTAAAAGTATGCAAAAACTAGGAACAAAATCAATTTCATCTTGCCAATACCAATAGTGCTTATACATTCTGATTCTGACTGCTCCACCGAGTTGGTTGCCTGTGACCACTAAGCGGAAAATACATAAGTTAAGAACGATTGTTACAAATAGCCTACGCTCTCAAACTAATGATCAATTCCAAGCTATATCAAACGGCACTTCGTCAGCATATTTCACCAACGCATATACATATATACATATATATTAGTAATATAGTCTTGTCTGCTTAGTGAAACAAGGAGACGAAATTCTTGAAAACTGACATTTTTGCACATCAACATTTCACCAAAAGCTGGCAATTAAAAAAATATATTCTTTTGTTTGAATATATCTGACGCATGTCATTTTCCACAAGAACAGAGCGAAGGCGCAAGGGGCGAATACGGATTGAAATCTTTTTAACTGTGTCTGGGTATGACCACAACTATAGCACATTTTTTCTTTACCTACATATGCTTTTCCATATCCATATTTATCATCATGAATTTTTTAACACTCCCGTCAGGTACTTCATCAATTGAATAATACTTATACTCAAACAAAATAAATTCATCTTCAAAATTGTTCGAATTTTTACTTATTGAGTCTTCCTAGTCCCGAAAGCTAAAAGGGAATCGACAATGTTTTTCCGTAATTTCAATTTGTCGTCACTTTTGTGCTTAATTCATATTAACACTGCTTGATCCGTTAGCTATCATGTCATTATCTATATAGCTTCTCCGTTTCAACAATGCGCAATCTTCATTATTAAATTCATCTTCATGTTGAATTCATTAATCAGATATTTATCAGCATCGCGAAGTAAACTAATGTATCAATCTGTTTATTATATTTATGACATTTCTTGCTGCTGTGAAGATGACGTTTCCGACTCACGAAATATCCAGGGTGAAGGTCGTTCACATTTTGATAAGTGATGCTTTGAATGCTCTCAGGAAGCTAATCGGAGACGCGTAATCAAAAAAATATTAGTAATAATGCTTATGCATGCTCGTATGTGTTTTTATTTATTAGAAAATAAAACATTTGGCTTGAAATATGTAGAACATAAGTTTATTTATCTTTACGAAATTTAGCTGGTTCCGTTTAGTAAATTATGATAAAATACTATTTAGCTAGATCCGTTTAGCAATTTATGTAAATAAATAAATATTATTGTCTGATTATGGAAACTGCTGCAGATAATTAAATCACTTGTGTGTCATTTGCAAAAAAAATATATTAATTTCTGGCAAAGTGCCCGCTTTTCATTTGACTCACTCATAAGGATTATGAAAATCGCATTATAAGTGAATTAATTGCATTTATTACACATTTCGCTCACACCGTTTCGGACCTTGCGCACTGAGCTAGTTCAAACTGACTCACGAGCACAGCAGGTCGTGTGTACTGTATGCAAAACGCATAAATAACAAAGCAGAGCAGAGCAAAGCAAAGCAAAGCAAGCAACAAAAAAAAGCGGTGCTAACAGCTGAGCGGCAATGGCAATGGTAATGACAAAAATAAAGGCTATGCAAACGCAAAACGAATCCGAAGGGGCTTGCGCACCGAAACAACAAATAATGAAACAAATAAATTTAAATAAGCTTAAACGCTCTCCCTTAATGCAATTCAAATGGTGAAAGCAGGCAAAATTAAAAAAAAAATAATGCTTTGAACTTTCAAAACGTAAAACTGGAAATTCAAACTTTAAATATTCAAAACAAATTGTTTGTTGTCTAGTGCGAGTGCAGGGTATCTATGAGTCGGACGATTGCAACATTGTACATTAGTGTTTTCCGTGTTTTGCAATTGCGCTCTTGCTATTTAGTTGCGTTTTCAATAGTTTTGTTGTTGCTGCGTAGACACTCTCAAAGTCATGGCCGACATTCGAATATACCTGAAAAGAGGAGCAGAATCATCCCTCAGCGGTGAATAGTCTAACTACGGCGCTCATGCCGCATGCGACGTACCGAAAGAACAAAGAACAAAACACAAATTTTGATCAAATAAACGCACAGTCAGATCAAATAAACGCACAGTGCAATGGCAGACTTATTCGGAGAACCAACGGTAAATGTGCGAGACGGCGAAATGTAAAATATAGAAAAATAATAGATATCAAAGTGCGATGTTGTGGTGGACTCTATATAGAGTTCAGTTCAAGTGCTGCTCGCTATTATAACATATATTTTGTCTATTAAAATCAATAAAAAAGAATAACCAACAAATTGTGTGGCCACAGAGTGGCATATCTAAAATATGAACCATAGGCAAATGATGATCGTTGATATAATAACAACTCATTGACGACAATTGAAGTGCAGCAGAACCAGAAGCATGCACATTTTAACACAGGCGAGTGGAAAGTTTTGTTCAATATTCGATTCGATTTTTGTCGCCAAGTGTCGTATATAAAAATAGCAATTAACAAATTTATGCAACCCACTGCGGCAACAGTTCCAATACATTCCCACCTACATATGTATGTATTGCATCTGCTTAGGCGCTTAAGTGTATCTTTTATAAATAAATAACTATATACAAAACACATATGAGAAAAACCTAAGGATATACTAATGAACAGATTGTCAAATGTAAATTTATACATAAACAAACATACATATGTATGCTTTAATTTTTTGTTAATTGATCTAGGGCCAAATGTTTGTAATTTCACTTGCCTCTTGCGTTGGGCACTCAAATTCAGCTTGTGTGGTTTTTGCTTCTTTCACTTGTTAACTAGTTCTCGTTGGACATTTCATGGTACAAACCGTCTATTTGCTCGTCGCTAATAGTATTTTATTATTCTATGCTCGCAGCGACATCATTAAAACGGGCACATCGGACGAAGCAACAGCTGACAAAATCAGCAAAAACAACAACGACAACAACAACATTGAGCAGAATTCGCATGGCAGGCATGACCATTTTTATGTTCCTGTTCGACCTTGCAGTGCGTACTTAAATGTGTGCGGGGGCAAGGCATGGCGTTCTGCGTGCTTCAAAGTAGCTTAAGAGCCCAATTCAAAGACTTTTGAAAGTGATGCTTATCAAAGAGTTTATATGTTGTCAGTGGCTTTAGGAAAAGTATTACGAAAATTGTAAAGCACATTTTTTTACTTGCAAAAACTTTAAAAAAACAAGAAATAATTTTTTTTTAAACTTTATCTTGTTGTTATGTTATACTGTGTATAATTATAATATATGGACATTTCCACGGCCACGAGAGTGACATTTTATAACTTTAAGTTGCAACAAAGGAAATAAAACTTCAATAACATTTTTCTCTCATTTTAATTTTTCAATAGAGTATTTGCACGAAATATAGAGCTAGTAAAAGGCACAGCAAAATTTTAAAGTTTTCTTTGATTTAATGCCCTTTTAAGTTATAAAATGTCATGTTCGCGACCATGCAAATGCCAATATATAAATATGTTTATCTTGATTGAATTCGATTTAAGTATTTGTAGAACACATATGGGATAATGAAAAGCCTACAAGACTTTGCTGTTTTGCCAGTCAGCCTTTTTTCCGGCTCCTTTGGTTACAAAGCTAACCGATAACAAATAAGGGACGAAGCATATAATTGCTTTAAATTTTAAACGTATTTAGAAAGGAAAAAATTGCTGTGATAGGTAATCAAATATTCTTACCTTACCTTCAACTGACTTAAATATATAATATATTGAAGTAATAACGTTAATCAGAACATTCGGACGAGTTTTTAAAATGTAATGGAAGAATATATTAGAATTTATTAGACTAAAATCAGTCGACACAGAAAAATACAAAGAGTAAAAATTAAATTAAAAATAAAATTAAAAAATGAAAAATATTTGAAAGATTTTAGATATAATCATTACAGAGTAAGCGAAAAGGTTAATGAAAGGAAGTACAACGCTTGAAAAAATTAATTTTGCTCTTCAAAACAGCGGATTCGATTTCACCATTTAGTAATTTAGCTACAAACATATGGCCTGACATAAGTCGACTATTAGTTAGAGAGGTAGGGCCGATAACGAGGAGTTTATCAGTAGATGGAGCTAATAACCCTCAGTCATGGCGACGAAGTACAAAACGCTTAAATTCCTTTTGCAATTCTGGCTTTGAATTGAATTGAATATTTTGGAGAGTACACACAATATCCGTATTCCAGAGTTGGAGTAAAGGAAAAGTAAAGAGTATTTTGGTCTTACAACGGTCAACTCCTAAGACCAATGGCCTGAAAAGCTGTGTTGACAATAAATTCATTATGATTATCAAATTATAATTTATGGTCAACTAGTAAACCTAAATAATTTACTTCATTCAAATTATTTATGAATTCAAAAACACATAAAAAGTGATAACTATTTTATGTATATTGCATATCTATTTTTTGAAGTTTTAAGCAGAGCTTATCTCTTGCATTGTCACTTCTTTTTTCGTAATATTGTAATCGTGTTGTTCAACCCACTTGAAGTATTTTTATCTTCCACGTGAAGCAAAATAATTCGGATTTATAAATTAAATAAATATGTGCAATTAACAAGTACATAAGTGGCTCGTCAAGTACTGGCTATATACTTGGCTGTGATTCTAGGTAAACCGCACTCGAAGCGTATTTGATTCAATTTCAATTGCACATTGCTGGGGACAATGACAGAAAGAAAAGTTGCTGGTAGCTGGTAACATATGATAACAATAATTGTTAGTTGTGTTCTTGGAAATTGCTGTTGGCGTCTAATAACGTGTTTTACTCGTATTCATCATACTTCTGACTGGTTTCGCAGAGTGTAGACAAATGGCATTTGATTATTTAGTGCCCGTTCAAAACTGATCTGCGACAACAGGTTTCCGTTATTGACTAGGTTTTAAGCTTTGACAGTTAAATTAAGTGCGCACCTAATGTAAAGATGAAGCAATTCTTAGAAGCGATCATAATTTAAAATGCTCAAAAACAACAAAATAACCAAAAATAAAAAATTGTGTTTGGGTACAAAAATAAATTTATCAAAAAAAACTTTTGTCACGTTTTTGCCTCATTTAAAGAAAAAAGCAAAAAAAAAAAAAAAAGTTTTGTGCGTTCTTGGTCTGCTTGCCACGAATAATATAAGTGTATATAATAGATACACTGTATGCCCATTGACTATATATTTTAGAGTATAAATAGTATATTTTTAAAATTCAGAGTTGACGTTGCCAAGCGCTTAAGTGGCCAGCGGCCGATCATTATTGCCCAGCTTCACTTTTGTTCACCTCATTTCTAATGAGGGTTATCAGCATTAGACACTTAAATTATAGCCTGCGGTATATTTTTGCCTGGTCATGGTAGCCAGAATTAGCACCAAACGCCTCCTCTGAATAGTTGCTCAACTTGTGTTTGCACAATCTCGAAGCGTCCCGTCGCCGTTGTTGTTGCCAGGGTCTGGGTCAGGGTCTAGGACTGGGCACAATATGGGGCTGGCTGATCGGGAAGCGTCTATGCTAGCTGTTTTGGCTGGTCCGTATCATTGCCATTTCCTTCATCGTTTGCTCTCAACGCTGGTGGCAGTTGTCTTTTCTGCTCAAATTACCCGTTGGATTGTTTTTGCTTTTAGCTTTCATTTAAGGTCGATTCTGGTGTACATTTTGTTGCATTCTGTGTCTAGTTATCTGATGCACCTGATTACCACAATCCTGAACTCAAGCGGCTCTCCTGCCATGAGTAAGTGCTTTACAATAACCGTAGAATCAATCGTTCAACATTTCTCATTCACTGTTAATTGATTTTGCAAGCAAAACAGTTGTTCGAGTTTTCAGTAACTGTTTTTTTTATTTGTATTACACTGTGCCTATTTGTTTGTCACGGTAACATGATTCCGTGAAATATATTTCAAACATTTATACAGGCACAACATAATCAAAACTGAGATCATTTTATTATGCGTGCGCTACTCAATTGATTTATTTTGATGTCTTGGAGCTATGCTTTGGTGTTTCGCTCAAAAGATACTCAAATTGGATTTGTGGTTCATCAAACTACTAATAATCCACGTGTATTTTGTTTGTCTGAATGTTATTGTAAACTGAACCGAAAGTTTGTAACTGGCTGAAGTTAGCATCTCCGAGCCAATACTTGTAGTCTAAATCTTTAAGTTATGTTATATTAAAGAGCAATCGCAGCTAAGACCTGACACTTGTGTTTTTAAATTAATTTAAGAGCATATATTACATTATTAACTTATTTACAATTTAATATTTCTTATTTTTTGTAGTAAGTTGCCATTTTAAGAAAGATAAGATATGGTTAATGTTGTATGGTATGGTCTGAAAGGAGGAGCAATGGGTTTGGTTATTAATTTAATTATTATGTTCTAAATATTATTCTATGTTTTCCAAATATCGAAAAGCATCGATTAAAAGTTACCAATTTTAAAGATAATAATGATTAACAACCTTCTGATCGAGTAGTTACAAATATATATAACTCGATATTAATCATCTGTAAGTAGATTTTCTACTGATCAACAATTTTCTTTAAAACTAGCGTTTTGTCGCAACTTAAAGTGTTGAATCTTAAAAAATAAAAACTTTTTCAAACGAAAAATTAAAGCCAAAGTCATAGTTAATAGTTTTTAAGAAATATATGTTTTGTGTGTTTTCACTGCCATAATAGTTTGTGATTTTTAAAATTATTAATGTGTTAACAAATAGTTAATGAAATTAGTTTTGCACGAAGCGATTCATTCTTTATTGTATATATACTCTTATGCACTTACAATATTTATAAACGTATTTCAATTAAGAGTTTGGCCCTGTTGCGCAGAAAAAGCAATCAAAACAAATCAATTAAACCTATTGGAATTTCCTATGGCTTGCATGTAAAAAATCTATATATGTATGTATATATATATGTATATATATATTTGTTTCTCAATAAACGTGTAATATGCTTGTTGTTATTGCGAGGGTGTCATATTAGAAACATTTGATTATTTTATTCATGGAATAAAACTATGTATATATAGATTTTTACAAGCTCTAGTTGGCTAATAAACAAGGCTGTCATTGAACCCATAAAAAATTTGTAAAAGGGGTATAATGAACTTGAGAAAATCTATGTAAGTTACAAAGGGATGCAACTCAGATTCTATACAATATATGCATTTCTGAGGAGGATCAACAATTGAGTCGGTCTTCAAATGTGGAATATAAGTTCTCGTCTACCCCACGCAGATCAAGCTTATTTAATTTTTAACTCTTAAAAGAGAAATCGCGCAATAACACTAGAATAAACATATGTTTCTAGGAATATCCTAATCGAGCTCTGATAATAAGTTATCTTAAAGCTCATTTAAAATAAAAGAGCTGTTTCTTTAATTATGATTAGTTTTAATTTAGCATTTCCTTAAAATTATAACTAGAAAATTTCTCTTTTGTGTAGGTTAAAGTATTAATTATAACCAAAAAGGAATTTTTTACTCTCACAAAGTTAGATGAAAATTAAATGAAGCCAGAATTGAGAAAAATGTAAGCCGCAATGTGAAGAAAACTCTTTTAAGACAAGAGTGAATTAATATTGGTCTGTCTGTATGAAACTACATATAAGGGAAAGTTCGCTAGCTCATATTCGAAAAGAAGGGCGTACGAGAGAGAAATGGAGCCTTATCTAATAGTATAATGGTCAAGCACCTGATGATATAATATATATAATTGTATACATAAGAGCATATGTTAGGTTAGGTTTTAACGGTTGCCAACCAAGGCACACTTAAGCCAGTTTTAGCCCGTTGTGATACCGTAGATCTCAAAGAAAGAGTGATAAGATAGAGAGATTAATAGTAGAAGAATAAGAAGAAGAATACTAAACTCCCAAACAACACAAAAAAACCATGCCTACAGCGGGACTCGAACCGACTGATTTTACGTATAAACGATATGAATGAGTTTTGCACACGTAATAATCCAAAGACTCAGCGCTTACGTCCATCAAGCTGGCTAAGAGCACATGTTATTAGAGAGCAATTAATAAATGGGATGTCAATTGAACTAAATATAGTTCTTTCTTTCACTTACACTATAAATTATGACATTTTCCGACTATTATGAAACGATGTCCTTCCTCTCTGCTTCTCTGCCTAACTAGTTGCTGTATATGTCGCTTCTGGTAATTGGGTCCAATCGAGACGGTCTTGCCTGATTGTCTGTTCTGATAGCTTTACTACATTGATAAACAATTACTACGTTGTAAGCACGTCCAGAGACATCTTATCAGCTGGAACTATCCCCTTGGCGTTTTCCCGGCCAATTACTATGTAATTATCCTGTATGTTTGTGTCCCCACATTGTTAAATCCAGGTGCTCTGTCCACTTGTTGTTTTTGATACCAACTTGTTCTGGATATCTTTTCGGTGTACAACTCAATGACAATTACTAACCTTTGAGTCTTCTCTTTCCATGAACATGACTCACTATCATAAATTAATAAGTGTCATTTTGTATCTGTTTGCTAATTGATTTATTTTAAGCTTCAAATATATACGTATCATTGCTTCTTTATTGCCGATGAGATCACGAAGTTTTATGGATGGATTAGAGTCTAAATAGATTAGTTTTTTCGTCACAGTTGAAATGGGGTTAATAAACAGTCTATAGGGGAAAACCTTCCACTGAAGAGCTAAAGAATAAAAGTAAATTTCAGGCATAAAGCCGATAAACCATAAATGAATTCAATTGAAATAACAACTGAATGACGCAATACAGGCTTTAGGTTTATAAAATCAAACACAGTTTAGAGTTGCAAATAAATCTGTTTAACTATTGGAGAATTAATCTTATAAAGATAAGATAACGAACCTTGTAAACATTTAAACACTTATCAAATCTCAACCGTGAACAAATTTCTTCACATTTCAAAATATTTTTATATGTAAATCGCATTACGAGTAGTGCCACTCTTCATTACGCTCATCATAATGAGCAAAAAACGTTTAATTGCCGTTTTGTTACTATGCTATATAAGCACGTTAATTGACACCAAGTGTTTTGTGTGCCTACTTATGTGTATGTGTGTGTATTCAAACAAATGTACCAAAGTACCCTCATCTTTGCATAGATAAAAATAAAAATATTCATAAGAAATGATACAGCAATAAGCAGGCGCAAACATTTGCCATTAAAAACAATTGAACATTATTAGAATGGGAATTCCATAATTGAGAGAATGACAATTTGTTGCATTTGTATATATCATCTATCATCTCTCTCTCTCTCTCTCTCTCTCTCTCTATATCTCCCTCCCTCTCCCTCTCTCTCTCTCACTCTCTCTCTCTCACACAAGAGTCCGAGGGGGTTTCCAGCTGTATTGCTTACCGGATATCTTACCCGACAACGCCTCTGCTATGTAACAATTAACTATGCACCCAGCAGGAATTTGATTGCTTCATCGCTTCTATGTGCCTGCAGTTGTGCATTGCACTGCAGCGAGCATGTTGGAGACTTAATGACGCCATATCAATAAAAGAATTTGCATGTGCGAGTAGGCACAGAAGGGCTACTTTGAACTCGAAAATTCTTCAAATTAGAGATGGGTCCATGCTTGAGTTTACTAACCAGAGTTGAAAACTTTTTCCGATTAGTGATTAATTCGATAATATTACAATATTTGGCAACTGATTTCCGATTTGTTATTGAATTTTTTGTAATTTGAGTAGTAGTAGAGCAAAAGAGCAAAACAAATATTCGATTGCTATAGCAGTAGCACAAGCCTTACATTGCTCTTTTAAATAGCAATATGTTTTACATATATATAAAATAAAATACCTCTATACGAAATAATACGAGGTTAGAGGTATTTTATTTTATATATATGTAAAACCAATTTTTACAAACATTAAACTAATATAATTTTTATTTACTTGCTTGTCTTTCCCATTTTATTCAAAGACAAGCTGCCAGCATAAATCTATAAAATACATCGTTTTTAATAGTGTATTTAAAGGTACAATTTAAAATACTTAAGGAGCGCCATATAAATATGTTTGTATTGTAGTGCAAAATGACAGGCTTGCTGATGGTGGCTAAAAAGATCTTCGCTCTGTGTCTCTTTGTCTCAACTACACACACAAAGAGGGGCAAATTGAAATAAACTGTCACGCAAGGCTTTTACAAACCGAAGCCATTCGCTGAACTTGAAGTCAAAACAAATTCAATTGTCACGCGAGCAGCAGCCGATGCAGATCGCGAACCGAATCCAACATCGGACTGCATATACTGAATGCAAGAGCATTCATGTTTGTGTCTGTGTGTGTTTGTTTGATGCGTGCGGTAGGAAGAGTTGGCGCTTTCAGTGTAGGAGTCGCATATTGTTATATATTGATAATATATATGTATATGTTTATAGTCAATAGTATTTCCTTAAAACTAAAAAAAAACCACAAAAACATTTTCTGATTTCAGGGCAAAACATCGTAAACCGTTAATAATTAGTAAGTTAAATATGAGCATCTAATTTTGACTATAATCAAATTTTTATCGAATGTGTGTGAAACGAAAAAAAAACCAATCACATAAAGAGTTTAAATTTATACGGTTCACTTTTGGATTTGGCGCTTTAGGAAATGTGCGAATAATATGCACAAATAAATATTGGAGTATGTTATTGAATTAGAGTATTGGTGTTGAATGGCAGCTATGTTGCATTCCTTTCGTTACAATATTGCGCTGGGGAAATCATGTGGACATTTACTTGATTCAGGATATCCTGTCATTACGATAATAACTTCTTGGAAAAAAAAATGTGTATTTCTATAAATATGTACAACTGCAATTTAATATCAAATCATTTTGACCACCATCAAATTCTCTGAAATTAAATTTATCATAGGCTGCAACATGTTATACGAGTATATATATATTCTTATACCTATAGTCTTATATATAATTTTATGTTCGTGGCTCCTCCTTCTTTCTTAGATAGATGTATGTATTTTTCAAATCGACAATTAGGTGTGAAAGTTAGCATCGGAGACTGTGAAATCACAAGTGTCAATTGGCTATTGTATTCAATGGCGCTGAGTCATCTTGCAATGCGAAAAATTATTTTAAAAAAATGCAAATGAAATAATTTGAAATAAGTCAAATTTGTAATGCTGTTGAAAATTTCACAATAAATTATATCATAATCAACTGTAGATAAACAAACATTTTTTGTTGAGCGTTGTGGATATGTTTATTTATGTGTATAAGCAACAACAATCGGATAACTCGTGTTAATAGTTGAACCTAGTTATTGTTCCGACATTTGATATAAGAGTTGCCTTGAGGGGATTTCTTGACTCTTTGCTGACTTGTGCGCCAAGAGTTTTCTTTAATCTTTGTTGAGCTGCCAACGGACGATGAACAAAGAAAAATCCATCATGTAAATATTTGGGTGCGCAATAATGTATCGGTCTGTCTGTCTGTCTATGATAAGTACTGCTCTTGGCAACGGTCTTGCTTCACGACCCCGGTGCATTTTCTATAACATTCTCAAATACTTTTTCATCGATTGTTTTTTTTAACGCACTCCTTAATAATTGTAAGCTGTAAATGAATTAGAGCTTTCTTGTCTCTTCGAGTACTTAACTGCCAATGCTAAGAAGTTGTTATGCTATCTTATCGTATCTTGTTGTTTTCTCTCAAAAACATTTTTTAATCTGTGATTGCACATTTAAGGAGCTTTGGTTTAGGCTTTCTACTTAGGTTGCTCTCACACCCGACCAAAATAAAATATCTCAAGAAGGCAGCATTAAAATTATATCTTTAAATAGATCACATTGATACACTTGTTTCTTGAAACACGTATAGTGTGTAGTCAAGCTGAGTCGACGTTTAAATTCGAATTGCCTTTATTTTATTTAAAATACTTGAACCTAAATACATAGAAAATATTATGCAGCCACTTGTAAGACGGCTGCATGGTCTCTTATCGAGTGCAGCCGCTTGTAAGGCGACCGCAGTGTAACTCCCTCTCCTCTTTCATCTCTTAAAATAGTTTGACCTCATGCAAGCCAGTGACTAATTTTAAGAGCGCTGCATGAGCCAGCTCTCAGCATCTTAGAGCGTCTCATGTTTATACTTGAACAACAATTGTTGACAAAAAATCGATACACAAATGTTAATGTCTAAATATTAGCTTTATTATTATTTAAGTGTGTCATTTAGTTAAAAATTATTATAGAAATTAGTGTCAAATAATCAATACTGTTAGGAAAAAGAAGCGTAAAGATGGATCTAAACTATGGATCTAAACTATAACTAATATTTAATCTTCTTCCAGGATGATATTTGTATGTTGAAGTGGGTAATGTTAAATAAAGCAATCAAAGAATAACTTTAAATTGTTTATTAATTCAGTTCCGGTATTTGGGTTTTATGTTTAAGTTTTGATTCCGATTCTGAATTTCAGTCGGGAAGCATGGGGCTCCAATTTATATTAATAATATAATTCCTGAAATATATAATAATAATATAGATAACTGGAAGCATAAGAAATATGGTGTAGTAGAACGTACTACATTAAAGATTTATTTATTAAAAAAGAGGTTATCAAATTATTTTCTAAAATGTTGATAATTTTTTGAGTTTCTGCTCGCCGTTTACTCCCTCTGACTTTTTAATTAATGTTACACGCAATAAATATACAAATTTGAGTCTTCGCAAAAAAATAATAAATAAACAATTAGCAAGTAGTTCCCTAAAGAATTAGTCATTTAAATGCTGGCGCCACATGTATTTTCCCTTTTGTGACATGCAGTCATACGAAACATAATTGTGAATAATTGAATTAAGATCACAAATTTGCCAGTCAGAAGGCGAATAATGGTAAAAGTATCAATCGTGTAAAAAATGTTGCAATATCGATCTAACTGCGATAAAATCAAATGTATATATAATGTGTATATTTATGCTTAGTATGTTTAGCGCCAATAATTAGCGGGGCAATTTCTTACGGCTAACTGCTGATCCGCGTGTGCTCGTCACAAGGCACATATGAGCATGTAAATCAAATGAAATCGTATCGAATCCAATCAGCGCGTATACGCCTTGTGGTCGCACGCAAAAGTCAAAAGCCCGACTTGAGTCTGACTTTCATCTAAGTATTATTCGATGCTCACAGCGTATGACCTGTTTTCGCTCTAGACGTGAATCCCCTCCCACCCCGCCTACGCCACGCGAAACTGGTTCGCGCGATCGTTTGAAGTACAGCCCCACAAACTCCCCAATGGGGAATCAATTCAAAACTCTGTCCCTGGTCTACCGCTAGTGGATATAATAATATTTGACTTGGCGTCGACGCCGACGTCAGCGCTCAGCGTTCAGTTGAACAGCTGTTTGTCGTTTATTATAAACAAACGGTGGCGTCGTCTGGCTCAGTACGCAAAAGATACTTCGTGGATACACATCGCTAAAGATATTCGCGGGCACGTTACAAGCGCGCGCTAAACGGGCCGTTCGCCAGAACACAGACCCAAAACCAAAGCAATCAGCAGCCAAATACTCAGTTTATGTTAAAGGAAATCACCATCAAATTGTGCGTTTCACCAACAATAATAACAATTCAACAGCAGCAAAATCAAAAGATTTTAATTTCGTTGACTATTATTAGCCTAGCCGTGTGTGCGATTTCGATCCGTTGAACTTTGAAATATATACATACTTTTCAAATAACAAATTGAGCATTTGCGAAAAAATAAAATATATGTTTCTATTATTATTGCGGCTGTCGCAAAACAAACAAAGAATTGTATAAAATTTGTCTCAAATACGCATCTGTTTTCTGTTTTGATGTTCTCTTCGTAAACAAATTTGTTTCATGTTTTGATATCTAAAAATCAGGTATTTCATTATTTTGATTTTCGTTTAAAAATTTTGTAGTATTCCAAAATATTGTAATTATTTAACAAATATTTACGTTAGTAGGATTTTAATATATATATTGTTTTCTTTAATGGTTTAATTCGCTGAAGCTTAAGTTTAAAAGTGTTTTCGTTAATTTTCGATTAATGTTGAGCATGTTTGATAAATTATCCAGCCACATTCAACTTTTAATCCTAAAACCTTGAAACACTTTTTTTTTTATCGATTCTTAAACTGTGTATAAGATTTCTTAAAAAAAAGTACCGAGTTAAGGCGGATCTTTTGCAATCACTTTTAACTAAAACCAGTTGTCAAAATTTAAAATATTCAAAGTCGAAGTGCGTACAAAACAAATTGTATTTGTGAACATGACATTCTAACACTGACGGACTTCAACTCAACTCGCAACTAGAGTGATGAAAAAATATTGTAATGTATGCGTTCAGCATTTCATCAAAATGAAGTCGCATTGATTGGATTGCTTACGTATCTGTCACACGTGATTATTCGACCCAATTAGTTGTCGATTATTTTGGACCACTTGACAACCAGTGACAAGGTTCCAATCTACAGTGTCGCGAATTAGTCAACAATTATTAGTTAGATTCCCCGACACAACAAAAGTTGTATCTAACCAAGTTTTATTATAAATTTAATGCAACAGATAAGCGAAATTGCCTGGCCCAGTTCTCAGTTAGCATTTGTTTGGAGCTTAGAAATATACTCAAGTTATTATTGTTTAATAAAATCATTTGTGAAATAGGTTTCTTTATTCAAACTACTTAATATCTGCTTACTTCTTACTTAGACTCATGTCTAATTTTATGTTTAAATAAAATGCTTAATGGTTCAAACAAGAAAATAAGCAAATCCCGAAAGCCCTGAATGTGGCAACTAAAAGTAGCAAAACGTGTTTTTGTAAAAATTTCAATAATATTATTAAGTACCTTTTTTGATTTCTTTGAAACGTTTCATATATATAAAATGTAAGCAAAAGCAAAGACAAATGCTTGCACTTACTTCGAGAAAGTCGACCGACTTTATCTTAAACAACTTTCTCTTAAGCAAAATGTTTGCATTTTTAATTAATATTTCATTGCGTCTCTTTTTGTTCCCACATTAAGAAGTATATTGGGTTCTTTACAATTAATTTAGTTAATATTTACATATATGTATGTGTATATTCAAATATATATGCACACTTATTTTGTTTTGCTTTTATCGTCTGCTCATGAAATGAAAAATCATGCCGCTATAATCTTGAATAGTAATTAATTGCCTATGTAAATTAGTTGTGGATCACATTTTTTTTTCTTTTATTGAAGAACACCAAATGTTTAAATGTTTTTATTTGCAGACAGTCCAGAGTTTCAAATGTGAACCAAATTTGTAGACATTTATTACATTCGTAACACAACACACACACAACAGACACAGACACACACATACACACACGCACACACACACATACCAGACACGGAACAAATTGTGATACGCCATTCAACAACAACACAAGCAGAGTGGCCAAGCAACAAATACACACCCATCAAAGTACAAACACATCCAATATACCCCAAAGAGGAGATCAGAAAAGGTCACAATGGATTTTGATCAAATTCTTGCCAAATGTGGGGACTTCAATCGCTATCAGTTTATGATACTCGCCCTCTTTGGCTTCATCAACATCATTGTATCGTTGGTGAGCACATAAAGTCTATAAATTGCTTACGTCTTATCATTAACATTATCCTACTCTTGTTCCTTGCAGCATTACTTCACACAAACCGTGATAAGTTTCGTTCCGGATCATTGGTGCTATCATGAGAAGCTAGTTAATTTGACATATAAGGAGATAGCTGATATTTATTCCAAATTTGAGAGCCCCTCGTGCACCCGCTTAGCGGACATTAATGGTATCAACGTGACTGTCAGCACTGAGAAGTGCGAACGATGGATCTATAACTATGACTTTGGCTATAGAAGCATGAACACTGAAGTAAGTTCATACAAAAAACTAACCGAAGCAATATGCGTGAAATTAGTACGAAACTAAAATCAGTTAAAATTT
This sequence comes from Drosophila trichaetosa, assembly GCA_035043205.1. NCBI lineage: Eukaryota > Metazoa > Arthropoda > Insecta > Diptera > Drosophilidae > Drosophila > Drosophila trichaetosa. The sequence continues at coordinate 10,353 of JAWNNE010000093.1, read as the reverse complement.
TGTCTTGTCTTTTTGAGGGAATTTTATTAGTATGCATAGAGCTGACAAATCAGACCCTATTGGCTAAGTCGCAGTGCTAGGAGCTACAATAGCTCCACAATAATAATAAGATGAAGGTGTAAATATATCCTTGATATACTTGAATAGTAGAGTCAGAATGTATAGATATTCTCGCTTGCCTGACCCAGCTAACTAGGTAACACTAGAAATAATGAGAATTAAAAATTAAAAATGTTTGAAAAAGTTTTTTTTATTAAAATTAAAAATAATCTGCTCCTGAGCTCAAACCTTAAGCTTTTATTGAATGATATAAGAAATAAAAGTCAAAATCTTTTTAATATACTTAGGACTCGAGTGGATAAGATCATTATGCCAAGAAATACCTCTTGGTTTGCTTTAGTCAGACTCCATCTCAATCTCTTTCAGTACAATATTTTGTACACTTAAATGCACTTTGAGAAACTAGTCTTTATTTAACCAAATTGGCTCTCTTTATTATTTACATTTTTCGACTATTTAACTTGGGTTATTAAAATTTGTTAATAATAGTTTTGTGGTCCTTTGTGCACAATTGTAACCATATGTTTTTCTCTGCAGCTCAACTGGGTCTGTGACTCAGCGTACAAGGCTCGCATTGGACAATCGCTGTTCTTTATTGGGTCCGTTGTGGGTACCTTATTCTATGGTCTGCTGTCCGATAAAATTGGACGAGTGCCAGCGCTGATATTGTCAAATTTCTGCGGCTTTGCTGGCGATTTCTCTACCATTTTTACCAAGAGTGTTGCAACATTTACGCTCTGTCGTTTCATATCGGGCCTGGCGGCCGATACTAACTTTTACCTCATGTATATTATAGGTGAGTACGCTCTTTTTACTTTGTCTTATAATACTCTAAGATGAACTCTATTGTGGCAGTCCTCGAATATATACGTCCCAGCATGCGAACTCTTGGTCTTAATATGGCTGTGGGTCTGTTCTACTGTCTGGGCTTGGTGTTTACGCCTTGGCTGGCTGTCTTGGCCGGACACTGGCAGATTTACTTGGCCTGCACATCGCTGCCCATACTGCTGGTGGTGCTTTACTACTTTGTGGTACAGGAGAGCGCCCAGTGGCTGGTGACGCGCAATGACATCGACGGAGCCATCGTTCGCCTGAAGCGCGTAGCCCGCTTCAATGGCTGTAATGTGACCCAAGCGGAGTTTGACGAGTTCCGACGCCATTGTCAAATGACCCGCGAAATGCAAGGCGGCGATAACAAGAAGCATGCCACACTATTGGACATGTTCAAGACGCCGCGCATGCGCAAAAATACACTCATTCTGTTCTTCAAATCGTACGTTTTTCCGAGTCCCACACTTGTTGGTATACAGATATTTTAGAGCTCTTTTATTTTCAGAATGGTGATTACACTGTGCTACGATGCCGTATCTCGCAATGTGGAAGGAATGGGCATATCGCCATTCATCATGTTTTCGCTGAGCGCCTTAGCCGTGCTGCCCTCGAGTATTTTGCTGGTTCTCCTGCAGGATCGCATTGGACGTAAGGGCATGGCATCGGGTTCGCTGTTGGTTGGCGGTTTGTTCACGACGGCCGCTGGCATAGCCATTGCCTATCAGCAGGAGAACCACAATGCCATTTTGTTGGCCTGCCTGACGATTGCGGCGCGCTTCGGCGTTGCGATTTCGTACGAGTCGGGCTCACAGTATGCCACAGAACTGATACCGACATGTGTGCGCGGCCAGGGTGTGGCTGCCGTGCATGTGGCTGGATTTGCGGCCTCCTTCCTTGCACCCTATATTCTCTGGCTGGGCACGTTCTTTAAGGCAGCGCCCTCCATTATTCTGGGTGTGCTCTTCTTTTCTGGCTCCTTTGTGTGCCTGCTGCTGCCCGAGACGCTTAACCGGTAAGTGGGCGAAATGAGTTTCTACATATGCACGTATAAACGTAAATCTAACAATTTGTTGCCTTAACAGGACTTTGCCGACAACGATCGAGGAAGGTGAGGTGTTTGGCAAGGGCGACAGCATGTTCGATTTCCCATGCCTGCACCATCACAACGATGATGACTCCGACTCTGAGCTGGAGAAGTACAAGCGCAAGCATTCTCTAATCGATGTCAAGCAGCAAGTGGAGTCCGGGCAATGCACCAAGCGCAAACAGTCGTTGATCGATGCCGATCGCGAGGAGCAGGCCATGAAGGATGGCAAGCAATGAGCCAATTTGAAATGCTAATAGCTAGTTCGTAGTGTAGTTAAACAATTTTTTAAAAAGTCCAAGTCAACCAATCAGTTTAGGAACAACAAAAATAGTCCTAAGTAACCAGCTTTTTGGGATAAATCTAAAAATGCAAACTTTTTCTTTATTTACTAAAAAACAATCATTTAATTGCTACTTGAAGAATATAAAATGCTCAGCATCTAGACATTTTTTTTGAAACTTATTCTTTCTATACTCACTCGTACACACTTACGCACATGAATATACCTACATATATATACATATATATATATTTATATATGTATTAAAATCTAGGATTATCTACCTACATAAATAAACTTCAAAGTTTATTTGTATACATATATCTGTTTAATAACTTATAACTTGATTCAGTAGATAGCCATCGCAAACATTTTCCAAAAACATGTAAAATATCGAACGGAATCGGAATCGCATAGTTAACATATAAGCGGCACAATTTCACTTAACTGAATAAATTGAAAACTTATATACATTTATAAATAATTTATGATAAGTGTATTAGTATATAGTAGAGTTTATTTTGATTTGATGCATTGCAAATGCAAGTGCAAAACTGATAATAACTACAATTTTAGAACAAATTTAAAAATAAAATAAAACTCTTGTATACAAATTTTTATAACAGTATGTAATTTATTTGGTTTTATGTTTATATTAATCTAATCAATTTTTGGTTTACCGTTTTACAATTCTAAAAGACACTAAAAATCATTTCCATAATTCTGATAGTTGAGATTTCTTTTTATGAATAATGCTCATTAGTAATATTGAATTTTGAAAAAAATTGCGATGAACAGATATTGCTTTCACAAAAGCAATATACTCTCCTACCTTCGGAAGTACAGTTAAATAATAATTTATTATTTTAGACATTATCGTTGTAGTTAAGAACTCAGCGTAACAGAACTAAGACTTCAATTTACATATGTATGCATGCTAAGATGTGCGACAACTACTTCTTCTTCGCAGCACCCAAACTTGTAGAATTGTTATTTTGAATTTGGCACCCATTGTGGATTGTTCTTAACGCTGTGAATTCCTCACCCACATAGAACATAGCTGCAGTCGACATCAGCAACATAACTGATCTCTTTTTTTTTAAATTGTCAAGCCGTGCTTCAAGCCTCTGCCACCATAAATTTAAAAAACATTAAATCGTTATTGAAAAGAATTCTGTGTATATTTGATGAACTTAGGACTACCAAAATTCTGGTGGTGTATTATAATTATTTTACTGTTATAATTTTAGTTAAAAAAAAACTAAGTAAACTCCATGTCAGGCTCAATATGCCTACAACACTCCGTTTTTTGCGGTAATGTAGAGTTACATTCAGGGAAGCGGCTTATCCAACAGTTTTCGATTACACTATACATGGTCATTTAAAAATTTTGTTATACATAATTATGTGTTTTTGTATTTTAATGGATAAACTTTGCATGTATATAATAATAATATATACGTGCGGTTGCGTGATGTTCATTTATGCCTATAGGCATACATTGTTTAAACGCAACAACCTAAATTTATAATGTTGTACCTGTATTCAGGTTAATGTTTTGCATATATTTATACTAATATTCTTTTTGGTTATCTTATTGAAATTTTGTCATATACCATATTCTTATAGATTATGTAAAACTAAGACATTTCGCAACATTTTTTAGGTATAACAATTGTTGGGTAATTCTCACCCATGCTTCTGCTCCAGCTTAATGAGTTTTTTTTTTTTTTGACAAGCAAGTTCGCTAGTTCATCATTAATGGGAAAGACACGTCGATGTTCCTGCTCTCAACTGACTGGAAGATCAACGTTGTATGGCAAGTACATCCGCCTTAAGAACTCTAGCAATTTATTAAGGTCCTCATTGAATTCGACAACGTCCGGGTCATCTTGCAGAGCCGAGGGCAGAGCACATGCTGCATTCAGCATTAGAGCCGCCAAAGAGAGAACAAATATGGAAGATTGCATTTTGGTTAATAGTTACTGGTAACTGATTAATTCCTAATCCTTTATTATTCATTGTTGTGTATGGTTTCCACTTGATTGCTCATGCTTGCGTTTCTCAACTGAATAACAATGCTCTTTACTGATCCTTATACACCCTGTTTTTTTTTGTTCTTGGCTGATAACGCATTGAATATTGGCTGATTATCCTATAATTGTTACTTTCCTGGAAACGTATATTGTATATTTTGCTCACTGCTGCTGTTTATTTCAAAAGTATCCGAGTGAATTCCTCATAATGCGCTGTAGCGAACATTTTTGCCCGGTTAGTTTCAGCTAAGCTAAAACTCAGTCGAGCTGTGGGTTCGTGCAACAAATTTCTATTAGTTGCGTTTGCGACAATATATATTTAAAATGATTTTATTTAGTCTTCACTATTTAAATGTACAATTGCTCTTATTGTCTGCACCGTATACTCCGCGCACCAGCTGGGCAAGTTTATGACTTTCGCCTGCCCGACAGCGATATCGTACGGCACTCCGGCTATTCACCAGGATTCGCTCGCACACACTCTGTCTAACCACAGGTCTAGCACGCTTGTTTCGCTTGGTTTGTGCGGGTTTCGCCTGTTGCCACAACTCAAGCGTGGCAAGGATTTATACTTCTCATCAAATTTAAGGACCTCAATGTTCTGCGTTATTCTTCGTCCTGGCAGCGTCGAGTCCTTCGATGGTCCTTGGTTGTGTATCATCCTGTTTGATATACACATTCACACTTATGTTGTTCACTGTCGTTTACTTGTCTCGCGTTTATTTGTTTTCGTGGCTCCCGCGTAGACTTCGTTCATAGGTTTCGCACTTCTCTTGACTGTACTGAACTGACTTCCCAACGCCTGTGCTGCGACGCTCTTTTTATAGGCCCGCGTCGTAATCTTTTGTCGCGATTGTACCAAAGATAACGTGATCTTCTCGGTGTCGTGATCTTTGGTACTGTCCACTACCCTTTTGCTGGCGCCAGCCCATGTCTGCCGTTAGTGCGAGTATGGATGCCGATATTGCCGATATATCACACTATAACGGCGCATGTCCTGTTGGTTTTCCATGGTTTTGTTACTCACGCACCCGCACCAGTGCAGTTGTTGTTGGCCATTTTTTTTGGTTTTGCGCACCCTCTACACTAGTGCAAGCATTGCTTTTGTCTTTTTTGCTTTGCATATGCCCTTGTGCGTGTGCGTGACTAACTAACGGCGCCTGGGCAAAGGTTTTGTTACCCTTTTCGTGCCCAAGCGTGTGGCTGCGCAACGTTTTATTGCACTTGCGCTCTCAATAGTGTTAGCGTTGTTGTTGCCCGTTTCGTCTAAGCAACGAGCAATTCGTTTTCGGCGGCCGCTGCACTTGCGCTCTCAATAGTGCAAGCGTTGTTGTCTTTTTCATGACTGCGGTAAGCAAAACGTTTTCGGCGGTCACCGCACTTTCGCTCTCAACAGTGCAAGCGTTGTTGGACCCGCCTTAGAGCTCCAGTTTTTATTAATGTTTATATTTATTTTTACTATGCATATTATTTTTATTTTATTATACCCTATAATATATATATATGTATATAATATGTATATATTTATTTTTTTTTTAAATGTAGGTGTATACGACCTTTGTATACCCACTTTTTTTTATTCTTACTCTGTCCTTATGGACGTTTTATTTTAATTTAATTATGTATTTTTTATTTTTATTTATAGATGTATACGACTTTTGTATACCCTTTCTTTTTCTTTTTTTATTCTTACCCTTTCCTTTTGGGCGTTTATTTTATTTTATATATATATATATATATACATAGATATATTTTTTATTCAGGTGTATAAGTGTGAGTCTACTTTTTGTTTTTGGAGTCGCACTTATCTTCCCTCCCTTTTTAATTTTGGGGATTTTGGGACTCACCCGTCTCCTTCCGGTTGCTGTGTGGTTTCAAGTCGCTCACATGTGCAGTCCTTATCCGCTTGTCTGCTAAGCTCATTAGCTTGCAGATCACCGGTGAGGTAAAATCCACGATTTGGTACGGGCCTCCGTATCTCGGTGCTAACTTTGCTGCGAATCCCTCAGCTGCATTCGATAGGTGGTGTAATTTCACCCACACCCTATCTCCGTATTTGGGGAACCATTGCCTGTGACGAAGGTTGTAGTGCCTTGCTTGGTCTTGAGATGCCTTTTCCAAGCTCCGCCGGACAATTTCGAAAATTTCTTTCAATTTATTTTCGTTTTCGGTCGGCGTTTGGACTACTTGGCCCGTACCGATCGCCACTTCGTCGAACAACGCTTTTGGCTGCCTTGGCTCTCGACCTTGTGTGATGATGGCAGCGTTGTACCCTGTAGTGCTCGAGACGCTGGTGTTGACTGCAAGTGTCAGCTTGTGTAACGCCTCATCCCAACGCCTTTGGTTGTTCTTCGTAAATTGGGCAATCATCGTTTTTACTGTGCGATTTGCGCGTTCCGTGGTGTGTTCCTGTGGCGTGTAAAGGGCGCCGTAAATTGGTGTTTAATTCCCATATCCATACGCCTTGCTGGTAAATTGTGTGCCGTTGTCGGTTATCAACACCTTTGGTACTCCGAATCGTGCCAAAATCCTCTTCCTGAAGGCCTTTTGCAGTGCTGCCGTAGTAGCACTTCTAAGTGGTACCAATTCCAGCAACATCGTGTTTCAATGGGTGGATCTCGGTAATAGCCCCACGACGTCTGCACATACCGTGCTCCATGGCTCTTTAGGTATTTCCGTGAGCATTTGTCCTGCCGCGGCCAATTGACTTGGCTTATATTGCTGACATATTTCGAATTGTTGAACATATGCTCGTACGTCTCTATATAAGCCTGGCCAATAGCAGCGCGCTGCTGCTCGGGCTATTGGCAGTGTTGTGGTTCTCGCTTAGGACTTGCGTTCTCTTGCCGGTTGGCACACACAGTTTTCAGGCTGTCACATTCTCTGTTCCAGCTCTGTGATGGATGTGCCTGTACAGGTGTCCAGACTCGTCCATGTAATCTGGAAACTTTCTTGGGTTATTCGCCGTTCGCATCTTTTGGATCCAGTGGCAGTTTTTATTTGCTTGGTCCATCGCGTCACACTTGAGACTCTCAGGCATGTATCCTTCAAAGGCTGTCTCGCCGCCAATTCTCGTCGCAAAAATGCAGCGATTTCTGCGTTCGGATGTACTGGTGGTATGACTGTCTTTGCTACGGAGAGTCTCTCCTCCTGATGCTCTCGTACTCCGTTTCCAGGGATACTTATCGTCAAGCCTGCGCACTCCAAAACCGTTCCCATGCCAGACAGAAAACCTCATCCGAGAACTAAGTCATCTATCACTCCTGGGAGTATCAGTAGAGCAATATCCATACTACTCCGTCCGAGTCTGATATTCACCTCGACTTGTTCTTGGACTCCGCTGTTTCGGCCATCTGCCATGCCGAACAGTCCACGAGCTAGCTCCTCGCTAATGAAGCTACTCGTGGCCCCTGTATCTGTCGTAGCCTTGTACTGACAGTTGCCGAACTCTGCGACCGCTGTCAGCTGCGCTCCCCCGTCCTGCAGGCTGCCGATTAGCGTCTTGGAGGCTATCCTGTTTGGCTCCCGCTCGCCCCTGGGTGTCGGACGCTGGTGTCCGTTTTCCGACGGACAACATACTGACGTACGAACTCCAATACGTCTACATATCCAACAATAATCCAGCATGGGATTCGCACACTCTATCGCGAAGTGTCCATCCTGGCCGCAGAATCTGCAGGACATCGCTGGATTATGTATATGTGTTTGTATATTGCCGCGTCTCGTCCTCGGGGCTGGTCTGAGTCTCGTGGCGGCTTCGGTTGGCGCTGGCTCTATCTGGTGGTACCTACGCCTCTGTGGTGGCTCCATGTATCGTCGTGGTGGCTCCATGTGTCTCTGTTGAGGCTCTATTTGCCTTCGCTGTGGAGTGTTGTAACTCGGCTGTTCCATGCGGCTCTGCTGTCTCAACTTTTCTCTAACGGCCTCGAGCTCCTCAAACGCGGCCAAATGCATCAATTCTGCCCAATTTGGTGAATTGACCTGGCCTGGCGTACGTTCGTAGGTCTGGAAGGCTGTTGTTGTAGATTTTGTTCAGCTCCTTGTCCGACGAATACTGCAGTGGCCGCATTAGCGTCTGCATTTCCACCATATATACCTTGAATGGCTCGTTTATAGCCTGACGTTTTCGGGTAACTTCGTCCTTTAAGTTTTCGAAGTAATCTCTCGGTAAGAAATACTCGTTGTGTATTTTCTTTGTTTGTTTTTAATTTGCATGATAGTAAGATGAAATAATTAATTATATCAATTATTAAATTTATATAAATATCTTAGGATCGATATTCAACAGTAGTTATAATAATTCTTGGCCCTAGTATAGTAACCCGGCCTTACACTCGGAAAGTCAACAAATAATTTTTTTTTTCGTGCTAAGATTTATTAATAGTTTTTTTTTATTATAAGCCTAAAAATACATGCGGATGTTTGCATATCGATTTGAGTTAGAAGGAAATTGTATATATTGGCATGCCCCAGTTGAATTGATGATGCATGTCACTACTGCTTGACAAGTTGCAGAGAAAAATTGCACTGATCAACCGGCAATTTTTGGTTATTTACCAACCGGAATTTTTATTAATTATATTTCCAATATTGTTCCTGAATCCGAACCAAATTTATTTATCAATCTATCTGCAACACAAGATATAACCCTCGTTTCCGACTTTTGTCATTATATCTATAAATTCTTAATTTAATGAATTTATCTACCATTTATTAAATATGAAAAATATAAATTATATATGCCTTTCATGGATTGAATTAGAAATGCATTGACTTCTCTTATTGTGTGGATGACATGTAACTCCTGATGGAGATAGAATAGCGGGCGTAGGGCGTCCTAAGGGATTCTGCTTTTTGCACTGGCCCGCAGAATCATGGTAGGGTGGGCGAGTGCACCAACATGGTAGCACCACTAAAAGGATGACCCTATAATTCGAGTTATTTGATCCCTCTATTACTTTTCCTCTTTCTTCTTTCTCACGTCCATGGCTTGTCTTCTATCTTCCTTTAATGTTAAAATATAGTAATTTAATTCGGCGGTTGTCCAACAATCACCCACCCCAATTGCCGGCGAGCTTCAACCAAAGCAAGCGCGTACTCCGCACGATTTAATCGCACATCAGCTTCACGTTGTTCATTACAGTTCTTATTAATTAGTTATAATTATATTTTATTGGCGCCCAATGCGGGGCCTGTTTCAGTTTAAAAATGCTAGTATGCAATAAGCTAACAGGAGCTTAATTAATGGGCAGTGATTAGGCATCCGATCTATAGCAGGATTGAATGAAGAAAAGAAACAATACTAGTAATTTGCAGCTGTACAGGCTTTCAAATTTTGAAGTCAACTACTTCTGATATAACAGTTATCTGCTGTTATGAATGACTTCATATCCCCATACCTTTGTCCTTGTTTTGATAGTGGAGATTTAGAAACATTATTCGATTCAAAAATATTGATAATGACCATCTCAGTAAACAAAACAATATTGCTTGCGTGTGAGATTCAGGAACAACAACAGTTTCAGAATAATTGTGTTGCCAGACTCACAATACACAAACGCAAATTCCTCCTTGTAGTACTACGATTAGTGTGAAGCCTCGCAGGAAGAGGATTTGTGGATAATTAAGCTACGGTCCTCCACGGAGTGGAACATTAAAAGTGGTTACTCTCTACGTGTTTATGGACATGCCTACAAACCAAAGTATTATGCCAGATTCCGGATTCGTTGAATACAACTCAGGTGGTTGGTCGCGCATTTTTAACGTTGGATACAACTCAGGTGGTTGGTCGCGCATCTTTGTCTTTGGACTCAACTCAAGTGGTTGGTCGCACATTTTTGTCGGGGCTAATGTTGTGGAGCAAATAGGATCATTGAGACAATTACACTTTCTTTTACACATATCCTATTACCAAATGTAAATGTCAGTCAAGCACGTCAAATCTAAGTTGGAGGCGAGTGTAAGCTGCATTACAAAATGTAACTTAGTCCTGTTTTGTGGAGGTTGCTGGATGAGAGCTAGTGGCTCAGAGCTACTGCTTGCCGCGCCATCACATCATC
>JAWNNE010000092.1:0-28425 GCA_035043205.1 Drosophila trichaetosa | reverse complement strand
TCCAACTTCTTACCACATTAAATACCTTTAACAGTGCCACAAGAGGGCATTTTGGATATAACAACTGAGCTCGGACGAATGACGGTGGCACCGAATGAGATCTGTGTCATTCCGCAGGGCATACGATTTGCCGTGAAGGTTAAAGCGCCAAGCAGGTTAGTAAATATATTTATATTTAAATATTCAATTTTCTAAATCGGATTTTTATTGTATAATTTAAGTCATGGTCTGGAAATGTAGTATTTGATGTCATGCTTTCTTAAATATTTTATTTAAAAGACCATCCATTTCCAATTTGATTTGTTTTTGTTTGCCAGCCCTCGTATATAACGCAGTCTTTATCTATCTATCATTTCAGGGGTTACATTCTAGAGGTTTATGATGGACATTTTTGTTTGCCCGACCTGGGTCCGATTGGCGCCAATGGTCTGGCTAATCCCAGGGACTTTGAGACCCCAGTGGCTCGGTTTGACAATGCAGATGTAAAAGGTAAGCTTTCTACTAATTTACCAATTATTCAATTAATAAACTTATTTTTTTTGCTTAAAGAATTTAATGTAATTTCCAAATACCAGGGCAGTTTGTTTGTGGCAAAGCAAAAGCACAGCGTTTTCGATGTGGTTGCCTGGCACGGCAATTATGTGCCCTACAAATACGATCTATCGAAATTTATGGTCATCAACTCGGTTAGTTATGACCATTGTGATCCGAGTATTTTTACGGTGCTTACTTGTCCGAGCTTAAGGCCGGGCACGGCTATTGCCGATTTTGTCATATTCCCGCCGCGCTGGTCTGTGCAGGAGCACACTTTCCGTCCACCATATTATCACAGTAAGTGTTCTCTTTATCTATTACAAGTCGGCACACAGAGAAGACCAGGAAAAAACTAATCACTTTCCTGGAATATATTGCAGGAAATTGCATGAGCGAATTCATGGGACTCATATTGGGTCGCTACGAGGCCAAGGAAGAAGGATTTGCTGCTGGCGGTGCCACTTTACACTCCATAATGACGCCCCATGGACCAGATGTGAAGTGCTTTGACGGTGCTTCGACAGCCGAGCTTAAACCGGAACGCATTGCAGAGGGAACTCAGGTCTGTTGTTGTTTGCCGATCAAACTTTCTAAGAACTAACAAAAAATGTATATTTTTATTTAAATTTGAAAGGCATTTATGTTCGAGTCATCGCTTAGCTTGGCTGTTACCAAGTGGGGCGTGGAGACGTGCCAGAAGTTGGATGCTCAGTACTATGAATGCTGGCAAGCACTCAAAAATAACTTTAAAATTGACAATTGATCACATGGAAATGTAATATGCATTAAAGGTTACGGGTTAAAGTTTAAATTTATTTATGTATTTCTTTTGTTGCAATGAAACATTTATAGCTGACAACCTTCAAAAACAATTGCTCCGAATTTGATCTGTTTTTTCTCCTTCTAAATTTTTAAAGTCTAAATGTGATACTGGGCGCAGATCGTGGACTTCTATTGCTTATCACCTGACTGCCGTTCAATCGACAGACGCACAACTGGTTGCAATTAATTTGCACGGTTTCGGTCACCTTTGTCACGGTGGAGTTGGTGACATTGTCGTTGGAGCGACGACTGTATAGGGATTTAGTGGCACAGTTACACGAACCCGTCCTCTGAAACTGAAGCAGCGGCAAGTCATCGCCTCTGGACTTTGAGCAGCAACCATTGGAGGCATCCACTGTACTTATGAGATCCGGTGCCCAATCGTTCATCATACGTGGTCGTATTTCCGGTTGCAAACGCTTGCTCAACCAATAGGTTCGCATGTCACCCTTGCCCTAAATGTGGGAAATCACACGCTTCCCTTAGTTGTGATACTCTCAGTTAGATAGAAATGTTATACCTTTATGCTGGTCAGTCCACGTTCGACGCACATGTAACCACCGACATCCTGTAGCAACTGGTAGGTCAATTCGGAGATGTGAATTTTCATTGCTTCACCGGTGCTCTCCATACGCGAGGCAGTATTCACAGTATCGCCAAATAGGCAATATCGCGGCATCTGTTAGGATTCAATTTTTTATATTAGAAAACAATGAGAACGTTGCAGTCATAACCGTGCATAACCGACTGCAAAATACTCTGATACCAAAATGTAATCTCATAACAGGTGGACCCTCCATGGGGGAAGATTTGCGAAAACAAAGATTTGAAAGCCTTACTTGAATGCATTAGAATTGAGGAGAACGCTGTCATTTAAAAATATATCTTACTGGCTTGTTAATCGAGTCAGATATCAGATTTATCTCGAATTTCTAATAAAATATACCTTATATACCTTATGCATAGCTTCATCTGCTATTTAGAGAGTTTACCTTTTGTCCAACGACACCAGCTGCACAGGGACCCGAGTGAATGCCTATGCGAAATTGCACCGTCTCCGTGGGCTTGTGGCGGATTTTCAGATTTCCAACAGTTTCCAGCAGATGCAAGGCTAGCGAGGCTATCTCCCCGGCATGTCGGCTGCCATTTTTTAGAGGCAGCCCAGATACAACCATATACGCGTCTCCAATCGTCTCCACCTAGTTAAGTATTTCAAACATATCATTTTGCATTAGGAATGAATGTCAGTAAAACAACCTTATAAACATCATAATTGGATATGATGGAATCGCAGCATGTATACAAATCGTTCAGCATTTCGACAACCTCAAATGGAGTGCTGGTAGAGCAGAGTTCGGTAAAGCCGACAATATCACTAAATAATATTGTAACACAATCAAAACATTCGGCCTTAACTGGATCACCAGTTTTTAGTAGTTCCGCTACCGTTCTAGATAAAATACATATAAGACTTTTCTACTTGTAAAACTTTAAATAGAGCTTCCTACTTTGGCAGCATTTGATAGAGCAGCACATCCGTTTTCTTTTTTTCTTCGTATAGCAAATTGGTTCGTTCCTGGACTAAGCCCTCCAGATTATAGGCATATTTTTCCATAATCGCCAACATGTTATCAAATATGTTGGGCTTTCTGCAAATGTATGCGTTGTGAATCATATATCATAATAATATTTTACAAAATATTGCAACCTACAATCCAGCCTGCAGTTCCTTTAAATGCATTCGCACCAGTCTTATATCCGGACGCACTTCGGCATCTTCATCCCAGCAGAGACGCAAACAGTTTCGTATATAATTTGGTATATCCAAGTAGGTCAGGGCTGGTCGAAATATGCCATGCTGTAGTAGATCCGGACTTATTACAAACTTTATTATCTCTAATTGGCAAGAATAAAAAATTCATTAAAGATATTATTATTAGCCAAGAATTATGATATCAAAGTAAGGTATTTAATATTTATTAATACCCTCATTTGTGTAGGCTGTCTCGCCCCAGGGTCCCTTTCGGCCAATCATCTCGTATAGCAAAATGCCAAATGAATAAATATCACCCTTCTGGGACCCACGTGCTGGCCGATAAGGGTCGCGTAAAAGCTCTGGCGCCATTGAGAGAGCACGTTTCACTTCGAGTTCCGCTCTTTAAAAAGTCAAATGCTAATTCAAAAATTCAATTAGAATAATGAATACAGGAGTAGTACTTGTTTGGCTCGTCCTGACCCGCTTTAAGTTCGTGCAGCCCAAATTCAGCGATTTGGCATACCCATCTGGAATCGATGAGGCAGTTACTGGATCGTAAGTTTCCATGCGATATTATCTCCGAGTCGTGCAAGTATATGAGGCCTTTCAATATATCCGAAACCAGGGAGGAGATGAACATATGATCCAAATGCAAATCCTCGTTTGCGAGCACATCCTCAAGACTGCCCCGAGCACAGTATGTTGTGAATATTATCACAGACCCATGGTCAATCGATGCTCCAATAAAATTAATTATATTCTCATGTCGAACCTTAAAAAAATCATTTTTCAAATTTCATTCAATAAAATAGTCAAATTAAATAAGCTGAAATTTGCGTTCACTTATTTCATATTTATATATTGCTCACCTCCCGCATCAGTTTTAGCTCTTTACGGATTGAACGAGTTATGTCCACATTCTTTTTATGAATCTTTTTCATGGCTACGATATTGCCACGAAAAAGCGCTGTAAAGAGTGTAAGGGATCGTTAAGGTATTGTAAGGTATTATTATTACAGTGCCTGATTAGACCTACCAATATTTGTAAATGATCTTTTGTTTGGCTCTCCCACAACAAGAATACTCTGACGGCATATTTGCACCTTATATATAAAAAAATGATATCACTATTAAGCATCGGAAAATATGAAATTGTTACGCACAATATTCTTATGGCTAGGATTGTTATATTCGCCCAAGTTGATTACAGTCACTTCCTTCATGTCCACCTTCCACAGCAGGCCAGCCAATGTCTGCTCATAGCGGTAGTGCCTTTAAGGGTTTTCAGTTATTCTCTATATATATATAATATTGATTGTGTTTACTTGAGCAACAGGGCAATAGCGATGACCAAAACGAAGGCGCAGAGTGGACCAGTTACTAAATATCGCCAGTCCAGCTTTTTGCGAGGACACAACTCGCCATGGAAACCGCACGTTGGCTCCGCTAATGGGGGTCGTCCATTAAGCCATTGTATGGGTCTTCCATTTTTGATGTAACGAAATTCCTTGAGGCATACAAAGAGTGAAAAAGTGCTCCATGTGTAATTCAAGACGTAGTATTTCTTACTGGTATTACGGAGTCCTTGTTGTAGACAAAAAAACCAACTGGTTGCATGGACATCTTTGCTAGCGAATTTCCAGATCCTGCGTTAGCATCGTTTTGTAAAGTAATAACAGTGTAGTTCCCCTCTGCATCGCCATTTGAGTCAATGAACACCTATGAATATAACATGATTATCCATATAGGGCAGTATAAAAAATAGCACATAGTATTAAAGGCGTCTTTAAATTAAGTACAACTAATTTGACCAATCACAAAATATTTATAAATAATTAAAAGAGTGCTGACCTAATAGAAATAAGTATATAAACTTAACAAGAGTTTAATCCGTGTCATTTATGAGTTCCGACTTTGAACTTGCAATAAAATTCAAATACTCGACTTTTCTTGAGTGTTATGCGAATATTACTTACATCAAAGCCCTGTATTGAGTGATAGGACCTGTTAAAAATGTGGCTCATAACAAGACTCCCATCGTTAATATCGCCGCCGATGTGAAGAATTTCGGTTATTGCACGTGCATAGATCATTACACTATCGTACAAGTGTAATCCAAAAATAGGCACCTATATTGATTAAGGTTTAGGTAAGCAGCGTGAATGTCACTCGATTATTACATACGGAAATATTCTCGAAAACTCGTTGATGGTAGGGCACCAGGAATGGGGCTTTACGTGCATACTCTTTAATTTTCGAGCATATATGGCTGAAATGGAATGTATGTATGTGTATTTAAAATAAACAAAACTATTTATTTTAAAAAGATAAAGAAAAAGTGAATAAAATATAGTTTGATATTTTTTATATCAACTAGTTAGATTATTAATGGATGATTAGTTATATTGAATAAAATGACAATGATTTATATCATGTGTTTGATCAAAATTACCGAATATGAGGGTTTTGTGGATATGTCATGCTTATTTTTATAACTGAACGAAATGAGATTTTATCCAGTGATTTGCTCTTTTCTTTTCTAATATAAGGATCTAAGTAATCTGCAATTAGATGTTGCATGCATTAAACCTCAAGAATTTATCAGCTCCGTTAAGTAATTAACTTACTACGCTCCATAATGTTCACACGACGATTCGAATTGTAGATCTCATCATCGACGGAGACGACAATATAATTTCCGCTCTCAAGGAGCTTTCGATTTTGCAAGCCACGAACGAAGTCCACCATAGCGATGTGCTCTCCAATAAATACGTATACTTATAGTATGAGTAATATGCATAAATTAGGTAAATGCCAAGTGAATAAAAAAAGTCAATAAAAAACTTACTTCGAGTTGTTGTATATGTTTCCTCAATAATTTTCTCAATTTGTGACAAGGTTTTCTTAATTGGTATATAGTCCGATATGTATTTTAAGTGCGTTATTGTAAAGTTTCTCGATTCAGCAAGTTCCTTGTTCGTTGTGAAATAATAGTTATTAGTAATTTGTAATCAAAATTGAATTCAAAGATTTATTACCTGAATAGCGTTTGCAACATCGGAACCCCAAATTGGCTTTGAACTCACAACAATAGAAAATTTCTTCCAGTCGTATGCATTTAACAGACTTATCACACTCTTAGAGACCTAATCAATCATTTAAAGAACTAATAATCATTCCATACAATATAAATATTTACCTTTGATGCAGGGGCAAGGGTTCGTGCAAAGGTATGAAATGTACTCTTCTTGGATACAATCGAGTCTGAACATTTCTAGAATTCATTTGAAATGTTTCCTAAAAACTTGATATTCGTTTTACTCTTTCGATCTACTTACGAATGAGAGCATTGGTGTATTCCATGCGGAAGCTAGCAACGCCTCAGTAGTGCAACTTTCGTCGGGCCCTATAAAAGCCTTTGCCTTCTTTTCCCTCATTTCAGTCATAAATCTATAATGGGTAAAAGGTGCGTCCATAAGTCCAGCTGAGAATTATTGGTGGACGTCTGGATAATAATTAAATTATACCTCAATGGCCTCACTCGATATGCGCCAGTTTGGTGACCGATGTCGAATGGCGTGAAAGTAAGTGTTTTGCCAGGCAGTAAGTTAACGTTTTTATTGACATCCTCGACGGCGAGCGGAAGACCACCAAGAGTTATCTGATAATGCAAATAAACACAATAAATAGTGAATATAAAATTAGATTATATGCGAAAGCTTTAATATTCTAAGTACTTCTTTTGATTTATCTTGCATGAATTTGAATCATTTCGAAACCAATTGATTGATTGAGCTCTTGAGCATAGTTACGAAGTTCATGATTTTCTCTATCTTGAGTTATCTGCAGAGCACATTTTAATTTTGTGTAATACTCAATAGCTAAAAAGCAACCAGCCATAAATAATGTAAGCTGTGCCAGAAAAATTGTTAAGCCGCAAAACAAAAATAAATAAGATACGAGTTCGGGATGGGTCAGCATTTTCCATAAGTGTGACGAATGCTCATGAAGTTCTTGAGACATTTTAAGACCCCAAGGAAGAATCATTAAGAAGTGTAATTGTCGCCAAACTTTCAGGCTTGCCTCACATAGCCGACACAGAAAATCACTTGTGGGTCCTGCTGAACGCAACTGTATAATGCCATATCCGTAATAGAACGAACTTAAAGCAAATCCTGTGTATATTAGACTATATGCCAGCGTAATAGGAATGTCATAATTATCACGCTCATTTATTGGCTGTATTATGCCCAAAATTTGGGTGGCTTCGAGTATAACACAAATCAAGCGAATACGATTTGCAAATGGATAGCACATTATATACCAAAGGCTGCTTATCATATTTATTTATTTTTTTTTGTTAGATACATATACTAATTTTGTACTTAGATTCTGAAGGCTTGATAACATACTACTTTAATTAGATTATTTAATATTCAAGAGCGTGGACAATTCGTGTTTGACTGGTGAATTTATGATTGATTGCTGTTTGCGATTTAATTTCACATGAGTGGAAGCGAATTCGACTTCCACAAGCAGCAACTGATTAGGAAATCTATTTATTGTATCGATCTGTGAAACGTATTTAAATATATTTGTATACAAGGATTTTATTTAAATTGCTGTTGGTATTTATAAACATTTTTTTTATTTTTATTTTATTTTATTTTTTATTCTATCTGTAGCTTTAACTTTCTCGCTGCGTTGCGATATTTTTTTTTATTTAGCAAAAGTCTTTGCTCTCACAAGCCTTTGAGACTTAAGCTAAGGCCAGCCATTTTTTCTGTGCTGTGTGTTTAATGTCGGCCGTAAGAGGCTCAACACAAGTCTGCATTTTAGTTGCATTGCATTTGTATGCACGGAGCTGCTTTTGATGAGGCTGCAGTTGATATTAGATATCTTTTGCCATCGTTGCCATGCTGATTTACTCATAACGAGTTAATGGTGGCTCACCCAAAGCTATACTGCGTATCACCTTTCAATTTGGACGAACACATGGTGTGGATACTTTTATGAACAAAAATAAGTACGTTTAAAAAGTAAATGAAAATGTGCTGCTAAAAATGTACGAAAAATGTCTTTGATTTATTAGTCCTATATTCAAATGCGTTCTCTTCCTGCACAAGTCGGATGTGTTCGTAATGAACTACTCCACAGCCATAAGCCAAGTGCACCAAAAATATAGACGGAACGGAAATTGTAATAAACCAAATACCAAATAAAGTTGTAGTTAAATGTGCACCATATAAATTAGAGTATAACGAACAGCCGATGCAATTTAAAGTCGAGCTTGATAAATTATTCAGCTGCTGATTATGTATGCCCGGTATTTCGAGCAGAAAATCAACATAAAGTTAGAATTTCAATTGAAGCGTGCATCAAACAAATTAAGAATTACGATGAGTGTACTTATAAAATATCAAATATTCAAACAAAAAATAGATTTACCTTGTACATGCTAAAAATAACACATCCTTGCTTCTCGCTGGATATATATATACATATATACACTATATTTAAAATGTATTCATATTTTAAATATAACAAAAAAATTGTGAGCTACATTATATTGTAGTCCGATGTGGAAATCTTTTCACTGAAATGTTAGGAACCTTTTATGCGTTAGACACATTACAAGAAAATTCTAACTCTGCAAGATTATAACTAAAATAAAACATGTAGCATTCAAATATTCATGTATCTACTTTATATATGTAATCATACTCTTGTTTGTAATTTTATTAACATTCTATTTAACTTTGACTTTTACTTTCTATTAATATCCCAATGTAATGTAATTCAATAATTCCAGATAATTATTTCTTACTCTTATTTATTCACTTCAAAATTGCATTTAAAATTTCAATAATAAAATATTTAAGCTTATAAATAAATAGATAAATGTGTTCATTTTCAATTGAATTAAATTTTAAGACCATCGTCTGGAACTTACACGCATCTGAGAATACTCAGCAAGGAATCCAATATTTATGGTGTCCGTTGTGGCAGCTATTTGTACGCAGTTTTGCTGACAGGACAGCAGCGCTATGGCCACAAGCAGGATACGAAGATTGCAAAATATGTTGCTATGTGCCATGTTAACCGGATACTTTAAAGCGGGAAAGATTCAAATTTAAAGGCAATAAAGCTTTGTACTCGCGACACTGACACCTACTTCGACACCGACAACTACGCTGAGCCAGTCGGGGCTTACAAGTGAAGAACTGCACATTTCCAGGCAAATGTGCCAGCACTTTATGCGTGCAATGGCATAATCCGTAATCGTAATTCACTTGTTGCTCCGTTGCGCTGTAGTTGTTTGTCCGCGGTCCTGATTCAGACTGCTGCTCGGCGAATGGCCACTGGATCCTTTTTATGCTGTCAGCTTCGGGTGGTGACACTTCGTTACGGTCCTGGCTATGGCTGTGGGTGGTCTGCCCGCCAAAATGAAATTGCGTATGACTGGCAAGAGGTGCTGCTGCTGCTGCTGCTGCCATGGCTAAATTTACGAACCGTGATTGTTAACTGTTTGTCCCAAGCCCCCATGAAATTTGGGCTGATTTAAGCTGTAAAAAAATTCGTGGCTCTGCAAAGCTTTTAATTAAGACTGACTCAATGGTTAAGTATTCATTTCAATCAAATTAAATTCTATTTGAATTTTCCCATCAACTAGTATTTCAAATCTTTATATAGAAATTAGGGTGCATTGGGGATGTGGGAGCCCATCTAATGCGCTTAAGTTTGGACAATAATATATTCGTTGCTAAGCCATTCGCTCTAGTTCAAGGTCTGGTTGCGGGGATTAGCCATACGAATGTATTTAACACTTTTTTTTGTAATACTGACCACATTGCACTTGAACTCCAACGGTGATTTACAATGCAAATTGGTTTTATGTGTGGCAAATTGTGAGAGTAATTGTGCGATTCAAGTGATGCTTATATGGGCAGAAATAAATAAGATTTTAAATATGCAACATGTACTTTGTACTTTTATAACAACAATTTGCTGCTTAACAATATAATGCAATTATAATTTTGAATTTATTTTTAAACACACAAACGTTAAACCATTGGTCGTGGGTTAGACGTGGAGTTTCAGTACCATGCTCATTAAATTGAAATCAGCGTTTTTGATCGATTGAAATGACATTCCGTGGAATTAGATTTCATTCAATTATAGCTTTTATGTCAAATATCAAATAAATAAATAGCACGATTTTCCTCATTTCAAATTGTAATTTTGGGATATGTGTTGTCTGGATGGGTGACTGACATTATGTTATTTATTAACCATCCACAATTAATATGTGGACTGAAGCATTGAAAAACAAAATGAATTGCAATTTTTATTGGTATAAAATCGAATCTGTTGGTGCATATGTATCACAGGTGGTGAACAAGTGCTTTCTGGTTGATAACATAAACGTAACTTTATTACGTATACTTTACTGCAATGAATTGCTAGTCAAAATCAACCTTTGCCTCTGCGGTGTGTCCACTGGATGACGGATGAGCCTCAGCCTACTGTTTGCATTTGGATATGAAATCTGTGCGATACTAAAAAGCATACGACTTAAGATTCAAAATAGCTAAGCTATAGAACTGAATTTTAGATGTCGATATTAAAAAAGTGCTCACATTATATACATTAGCCCAGCGGTTATGCATTCTAAAGTCGTAATGGGCTCATACTCAATTAGCCACAAATTAAGGGAAGTGTGAATTCAGCCGATTCGTTATTAACCTTTTAATCCAGGACTTCATTTGTATTGCTAATTTGTTTCAAATTTCAGTGTTATTCCATAGAGCTCCATGTTGTTATGGAGTTTCCTACGATGATCTGGGCGGCTGGTACGACGGGACCCGCCAGAGCGCCAATTATAATGCATGCCAGTTCACAAGCGAAAAATCAATTGCCTCCTGGTGTGTTAAAAGCAAAAGGGTTTTTTTTCTTCTCCTTCCGTTTCAGTTAAACACACCAAGCTCCACAAATCGTGCCCAAAAGGTGGGAGATGGGTTTGCACGGGGTTGGGAATGGTGTGCACTTGTTGTGACTAGACAGCAATATGCTAATTTTGAAAAAAGCGAGTGTTCGCGTTGTAGTATCCTTGACGATCCAGTTGGCTCAATGGCAACAAAGTGCGCTAACTCTTCTCATTTTCTCCATAAAGCAATGCTGCTGGAAGTCTAATTATGCATGGCATGTGCTAAAATTTGACCCCATCTTTTGTTCTCTCCGCCTGACGTGCTTTCGCTTATTGGGTTTGTTGCGATATTGCTGCTTTGGTTTCAGGAAACATTTGCTTACCTAAGGACAACGACATTGTTTGCCATATCGATGTTGTCCTCTTTGGGCAGCCGGACCACAAATAAAATTCAAACTGCGCCAGTTTCTTTTCCTTTTTTTTCGTATTCCAACGCATATCGTCATTGCGTATGTTATTGAATTGTGGTAAACGGATTGTTAGCAAGCATGGAAGTGCACATGTATCTTTTAAATTATGTTTCTCCATAGACGTATTTGCACTTACACATTCACACATAAGTTGAATTTAAGCTCGATCAACTACATTCAAAGTTTAACTATCAATTCTAAAATACTAACACTTCAAAACAAAATTATATTTCATTATTATAAGTGTACCAATAATTTGAAACGGTACAAAACATAGTTGAGTAAAATTTGATTAAAGTAAACAAAGCACTTTAATATAGTCGCTATTGTGCAGTCAACAGGCATACCAAATAATAATTTAAATAGATTCTATTTAATATTCTGCATTGTAAGTATGCACGTGTTTTCAAGTTACAAATAAAATGCATAATTATGTATGATGACTTGTCGACTGCAGCGTAAACTGAAATACTTTAAATATTTATTAAGGCAATAACAACAATAATAAGTTGGCTTTGAAAGCTGAGGCAGAAGGATACGCAAGATAAACACACAGGTAAAATTAACAAATGTACTAATTCAATAACTTCATAACTTTCATATATTACAAATTATTTTGTCTGAGTATATGCATAGTGTGCTGAGCTTTTTATTTCGAAAAAGTGGCTTTTGTGCTATAATTAACTTGCCTTTGGCATGGAAACTAAAATTTAAATGACTTCAGCTGCACTGGATGTTTATTTGCTATTTTGACAGCATGGCGTAAATACGATAATTATTATGCAATTAACGTTTTTCCCTAGAGCTTTGTCGCATTTATTAATTCATGACTAGTAGTTCAAAATAAAATAAAACAAAACAAAAATATAATTTTGGCTAGAATTAAATTGGCAATCTAATTTGTTTGTTTACCTATAAACAAATAAATATGTGCAAATATCTATAGTTTTCAAAAGACAGACAGAAACATAGCTCAACTAGCATTAGACTATTTATTTAGGCTGATTTCCATTTGGTGTTGCCGATTGCTTTACGAATTTCCGCTGACACAAATTTGTGGTTTATTTTGTGTTGCAAGCTAAGATGGTATTTAGTTGATTAGATAAATATATTTTTAGTTCATGTCCTGTTAGTAAAGATAAGTAATTCCGTCGACTTTTGAAAATAGATTCTGGAAACACATTATCTCCGAATTCCCTTTAAAATGGTTTAAAAATGTACTCTTACCCTCCAATTAACTTTTCAGTTACAATTTGTATATATACAATGGAGATATTTTAATATGATAGAAGAGAGAAGATCAATCAGACATCTAGAAAGGATAATAATCAGTAAGAACTAGTAAAATGTTCTAGATAGTTAAATCAAACAATGTTTCTTGCAATTATTTAGGAATGTTGTGTTTATTTACTCATAGAAATATGTGTATGGACTTTAAATGTACCCTCAATAATCATGAGTGATTTTATACGACTATTTTATACATCAAATTAACAAACAGTTTTCTTTTTGGATATACATATCGTGGAATGAAACTCATTATATACGCGAGACTACACATTTTTGACTTAAAGCTACAAATTAAAAGTAAAATATGCGCCGAATGTGCACATAGGTATATAGCATATATATATATTTGGTAAGTTGGGACGTTCATTGCCGTTGCTTTAGCTTTCAAGGAATGTCAGTTGTGAATGAAGTTAAACTGCTTAGAATCGCCGAGCATGTGGCCACTTTTTTTTTGGACCTGTGTGCCCACAAGCACGGCAAGACGGCAGTTAATCAATGTAAGATTATATAGATTGATATACAAATTATGATGTTCCTCTATTCCAAATGTAAATTAGTGATTCAAATATTTGACATTCCTTGTAGGCTAAATATTATTATATAAATTCATTTACTAAATGTGCTACCAGGGTGCTGTGATTTCATTTGTGATGGAATGCTGTGCATATTAATATCATTATTAATTAATCGAGCGCCATTTAGAGAGTATCCATACAAACAATATGGATTATAGAGAGCATGAGTATTGTTTATGTGTATGTGCGTCTGTTGCCAGTGTATCTGAAAGTAACTAATTGAATAGTCGCTTCAATATACTTTGAATCGTCGCCAAGGACTGATCTTCTATGAGGAAACTGCGATGATTTCCTTCCACTGTGTGTACTTCCACGGGCTTCGTGCAAACCTTGAAGAAAACGCAAATCGGGATGTGAGTATTGATAAGGATTTTGTTTTGGTTTTTACTTTTTACTGCTAACTCACCTCCTTGAGCCGATAGTCCTCATCCATTTTGGCCGAGTTCTCTGTGGGTTTAACGAGCGTCACCTTTGACTTGAGTTTCAGCTTGGGCTTGAAGCTGTCCGCCAACTCCAGTTTCTTGTAAAACAATCTTGCTGCCGTTTTAATCTAAGGGATGCATAACGGATTAATAAAATATAGTTAAAGGACGTTAGAAATGTTGTGCTTACAGTTTCCACAGGTTGGTTAATTTCAACACTCATTATTTCAGCAAACTTTTCGAGTTTCTCCTCCCAGGTGGGTATCACCAAAAGCAAACGCACCAGCTGGAAACGAAAATAAGGATTAAAATCATTAGATATAGGTGGTCAGGTTAAAATTAAAATCGATTACACTTACCGATTTGTAGTCAATGTTGGCCAAGACAATACCAAAGTAGGCGAGGGCATAGCTCTTTTTGCTGTTGTCATCATCGACTGTGTATCGCTGCTTGAAGCTGCTCGTAAACCAGTTGACATAGGTGGGCGCACCATCCAGCATCACAACATTGGTAATTTCGTTGGTCTCCTCCAGAATGCCGGCCATCACGTAGGTGAGCAGACAGCCAAAAGAGTAACCGGCCAGCTTATAGGGTCCCTTGGGTTGCACTGTGCGTAGCTGTTTAATGTTAAACTTTGCAACCGCCTCCACAGAGTCCAAGGGCACTGTGTTGGTGAATTGTAATCCGTAGGCAGGCACCTCGAGCCTTTTGGCCAGTGGCTGCAATGCGTTCGCATATCCCTCGATTGGTGCAATGAAGAAAATTGGACTCTGTTTGCTATTTGAGGAAGCCAGCGTCTCCAGGCGCACAATTTCCTCGGTGGGCATCAACTGTGTGGTGAAAACCACCTGAGTGCCATCGCCTAGTGGACTAACTGTGCGTGATGGAGGCTTGGCATTTGCTGGCGACACAGCAACCGAAACATCAGTGGCTGTAGGTGTTGCTGATTTCACATCGGCACCACCATCCATTTGTTTCAGCGCACCAAATGTGAGTTGACGAACCTCCTGCGTGGACAGAACAATGTCAAAGTTACGCTCCAGGGTTTGCTTAATTTCGGCGCCCATCAGCGAATCCATGCCCAGATCTGATAAGGAGGCAACATCCTGAACATTTTTAATATCACGCAGACCCAAGATATTCGATATGGTCGCAATTAGACTGACACCGGCAGACTGATCCGACTTGCGTTTCTCTGCCACGACCATGGAGGCCACGACGGGATGCGGTTGTTGCAGGAATAGGTCGATGGTCTGCAGGCAGGAGGGCATACGCTGGGGCAAGGTGCCTCCAATGACGGTGTCATTGTCACCGAGATTCTCCAGGACGAGGCCAGTGTCGCCAATGGCACCCCATTGTATCGCGGTGCCTGGGAAGCCGCTAACCTGTCGCTGCTCACAGATACGCTCCATGGCGGAGTTGGCCAAGCCATAATTCGATTGTCCAATGTTGCCACGTCCACATGAGACGCTCGAGAAGCAGATGAAGTAGTCCAACTCAGTGCAGATGGTTCGCGAATATTGATCCAAGAATTTGGTCGCTGTCACCTTGGGATCAGCTACGGTCTTAAAGTCCTTGGCCGACTGATCCTCAATCAGGGCATCCCGCAGCACGGCAGCCAGATTAAAGATACCACCAACCAGGGCCAACTTGTTGCTGCTCTCCAGCAATTTCTTAGCTCCCGCGGCTGTGGTCACATCATTGGTATCAATTACCACTTTTACGCCACGCTCCTGCCAGCGACGGATCATGAGTCCCTGATAGCCGGTCTTCACGCCCGAGCGTGAGGTTAGGACAATATGGCGTGCTCCACGCGTCACCAGCCAGTTAGTTAGCTCCAGGCCGAAGCCGCCGAGACCACCAACCAGGATGTAGCTCTTCTCTGGATGCATATAGGTACGTGGTATGGCGTTAATTAAACGCGACTTGGGTATCAGCGTCTTCTTGCCATCCTCCTCATCGCGCACCTTAATAACGACCTTGCCAATGTGTTTGCCCGATGCCATGAAACGGAAGGCCTGCTCCACCTGCTTGTCATTAAACACTGATGTGGGCAGAGGCACAACTGCACCGCTCTTGATACCCTCAGCGACGAGGGAGACCACTTGATTCTGCATCTCTTCTTCGCCCTCCATAACACTGTCCAGCAGAATGCCGTGGAAGGAGGTGTTCTTCAAGAAGACGGACATACCCAGCGGACTGTTGTTGCTCAAATCGAATTTGCCAATCTCCAAGAATCGTCCGTTCAAACCCAAGCAGCGGACGGATGCTTGCAGTTTCTCTTCAGACAGTGAGTTCAACACCAGATCAACACCGTGACCCTTTGTCTCGCGCATGACCAGCTGCTCAAAGGATGTGTCACGTGAATTGCCAATGTTGCGTGCCTGCAACTTGGGGAAACGTTTCAGAAGGAACTCCCGTTTCTCCTTGCTGCCGACAGTTGTGAAGACTGTTAGACCATGATGGAGAGCCACAGAAATGGCAGCTTGGCCCACACCACCTGAACCAGCATGGATGAGGATGCGTTCACCCTTCTTCATCTGTCCACGCACAAGGAGGGCATAATAGACAGTTGCATAGACACAGGGAACCGTTGAGGCCTCTTCCATGGTCCACTTATCCGGAACTAGCCACATCATTCGCCTGCTGGCCTGGCAGGTAGTTGCTAGCGACTTGGCCGGCACCATGGCCATTACACGGCGGCCGGTTGTGTCGCGACCGGCAAACTCCAGACCCAAAACGCAATCCTGCTCAGCCAGATCGCCGGGCAGAGCATCCGCTGCCAATTTGCCGGAGGACAGCATCACATCACGGAAATTAACGGGTGCATAGTAAACGGTGCAGATCTCAATGTCCTTCTTGGTGGTCGTATCGACCTTGGCGCCCTCAATCCATTTCAGGGAAGCCAAGTCACCCTTGACCAATGCATTCACATAGGCGTGCTCCACTTGAAGAGTAGCCTGCTGCTTCTCCAGCTTCAGATGACGGAAGGTGCCCCATTTGCCATTCTTGAGCACATTCGAGATCAGATCCTTTTCCAGCTGTTTCTGGTACAATGGCGCCGTCACAGAGAACTTCCCGGATACTGCATCCTGCACGAATACCAAGCGTGCCAGCTTGCCACCATTTTCATTCTTGATGCAGGTCATCAGGCCAATGGCACCAAAGAGTTCCTCATTCTGGCAAACGACATAAACATATTGCTCCTCGGTGGCAGCTGTCGCCAGGGCAGCCTTAAGATCATCTACCCAGGTAAAGTTTTGTTCCGTGACCTGTACGACAACCGATTTACGTTGCTTCAGGTCAACGCCTCGTCGGGCCAGGACGAGGACACGGGTACCGCCCAGCGTCTGCTCCTGCACAGCAATGAAACCGAATTTCTCTAGGAGGGCACGTCCCGTCTTCGTGTACGTGGCTAGACCTTCCTCAAAAATGAGGAAACCGGTCTCGCGAATGCTGGCAATGCTATTCTTTAAAGTCGATGTATCCGGACGGGACAGTATATCAATGCCAAAGATAAAGTGACAGTTCTGCTCGACGGGCTCCTTAAGCACATCCTTGGCAATGACGCGTACACCCGACTCTCCCAAGGTGTTGGCAATAAGCTCCTCGTTATTGTTGGATGTGACAACAGCCACATCGCCAGTAAGCACCGGTTCACCCTCAATGATCTCCAGCAAATTATTAGCCATCAGTACATCAGGATTGCGTCCGTTGGCTAACTCGACACCCTTCAATTTGACGGCGCCACTCGAGTTCTCGATGATTAGTTGAATGGCCACGTCCAGAGCATGCAAGCGAGCCTTTTCCGTATTCTCGTTCAATTCTGCAACGTTCTCATTGGCCACAAAACAGTAGCGTTCCAAGGTGGGTGGACTCTGGCTGTTGGGACGACGCTGAGCCAGTGAAGCCTTCAGGCCACGCAGCTCCACGCCGCCACTCTTGATAACATTAATGTCATTATACCAGTAGACTGGCACACCAACATTCGACTGTGATTCTTTGCTCAATCCGTTGATTAGCTCCAAATGCTTGAGCGGATTAATCACTGCCTTCTCTATGCGGGTGGGCAAATAGAGCTCACGCAAGTTCTTGCTAAGAATGCTAAACTGCAGCATAGTATCCATGAAACTGATCCAGTTCTCCACCCACTGCAGATTGCCGACAGAGGCACAGGTGTCCGAGTTGACAATGCCTCGGAAAATTCCACCATAGTCGTAGCCACGGAGACGCAACTCCTTGTACACATCGTTGGTGACCAGCTGCTTGGCTGCGGTGTTGGGTGTCTGGGGATCCAGAGGCAGTTCCTCCATATCAATGCTTTCCGGTATGCTGATCCGGCCAGAGACGGCCAAGCTACCACTTTCGCAGATCTCAAAGTTGCCAGTGCCATCGAAGAAATTGATGCCAAACTTGACAACGGCGCTCTTATTCAAAATCGTAGCCCTATGGAACACCAGATTCTCCATAACAACTGGCGTCTTATGGAATTCGCCGCCACGCATCTTAGCGAATGTCATCCAGGCGAGAGTCATGTAACCGGTTGCCGGGAACAGGATGCGTCCATCGATGGTATGTCCGGCGAGGAAGGCATCCTCCTCTTTGGACAGATCAATTTCAATAATGGTCTCACCCGAACTGGTCTCCTTGCCAAACTTGGCAACCAGCCATTTCTGTGTGTGATCCCAGCCGATCTTTGAGTTCAACATGGGAGTACCACGTCCCACCGGATAGCTAATGGGTCGCACCAAGTTTAGTACTTGTGGCTGAGCACCCGCTGCATAAAGCTTGCCCACATTGCTAAGCAAGAATTCCACATTGTTCTCGTGGGCGCGCTTAACCAGACTCAAGTTGGTGGCATCCGGGCCAAGAGCTCGCTTCAGAATCGCCTGGAGTAGGCCATGTGGTGCAATCTCAATGGAGATGGCATTCTTAGGTACATGCTGCAGTGCCTCATGGAAGAGCACGGGCGACAACAGATTGTTCACATGATAGGCGGCCGATGATTGGATAGCAACCGGGGTGTTCCATGCGGATTCGGGAATGCTGGTGCTGATCCAGCGTGCAGTGCGATTCTTCGCATTGGGTATAATCTTCTCCAGGCTCTTACGCAACTTGGGACCAGCATCAGCGATATATTTGCTGTGGAATGCATAGCCACTGCTATTTACAGCCTTCGCAAAGATCTGCTGGGTATTGAGTTTGGCAACAAAGGCCTCGATAGATTCTTCCGGTCCGGAAATTGTGCAATTGTCCTCGCTGTTGTGGCAGACGGGGAAACAATCGCTGGGCACCAGCTTGTGCGCCTCCTCCCAGTTGAGACCGACGGCAGCCATCTTACCTTTGGGCAGCTGTGTGTCCAAGATGCTCTTGCCACGCCAGTAGGCGGCCAGAACGGTCTGCTCCGGAGTGAAGCAACCATCGGCATAGGCACAGCCGAGTTCACCCACCGAATGACCAACAATGCCATCGGGATGAATGTTGAGAGACGTGAGCAGATCCGTCAGCGCCACCTGCATGGCAGCAATTGAGATGAACGAGTTGAGAATGTTCTCAAAACTCTTGTCCGTGGAGCGGGTAAGCACCTCAATTAGATCGACACCCTCGGGCTTCAAAACATCAGCGCAACGCTGAATTGACTTGGCAAACACATCGATTTGCATCAAGTCCTTGGCCATGCTTGCCCATTGACTGCCCATGCCCGAGTAGACATACCAAACTGGACGCTTCACGTCACTAGACTCAACCACTTCACGCTGCAGCGATCCCTTGTTGCTGACCACAGTGTAGCCACGGAAATAGTGCAATGGAATGGGCTTCGAATGAATATCGTTGATTAACTGCAGATACTCATCGTCATCGTTGTGATCCGCGGCGGATTCCAGCATCTCCTGTACGGCCTCGAATGTACGGCCGGATGCAATCACTACCTTGGGTGCCCCATTCTTTGGTGTTATGGTCTTTGGCTTGGGATTCGATTTGAGAATGACATGAGCATTAGCGCCACCAAAGCCAAAAGAGTTAAGACCAATGATGCCACCATTCCATGGGAGATTCTTGTCGACAACCTTAAGGCGACCATCGACCAGACCATAAAGATCCGGATTGGGTTTGTTGTAGTGCAAATTGGCGGGTATAATGCCCGCCTCCATTGCAATCAGAATCTTTGCAACGGAACAAACACCAGACGCCGGCTCTGAGTGACCCATATTGGATTTAACCGAACCAATCAGCAGCGGTGTGGTACGATTTTTGCAGAAGAAATCCGTAATGGAGTTAACCTCCTGGGGATCACCCACTTTGGTGCCAGTGCCATGCGCCTCCACATATACAACATCGTTGGGATTGAGTCCGATCTCCTCGTAGGTCTCCCGTATCAAACGATTCTGCATGCTGCCAATGGGATATGTGATGCCCTGCTCCTTGTACCCATCCGTATTCGTGCGCACATTCAGAATAGAGGCGTACACACGCTTGGCTACCGCGGTGCGCTGCAGCAGCAGCACAACACAGCCATCGGATCGGACATAGCCATTGCCCGACTCATCGAACGCCTTGCAGCTGCCATCGACGCTTAACATGTTTAGTCGCTTGAACTGCAGCGACATGGTGGGTTTTAGAATGATGCCAGCGCCAGCGACCAGTGCATTATCTATCTTGCCCTCGCGCATATCGGAGAAAGCCTGCTCCAATGCGTACAGGGAGCTCGAGCAGGCGGTGTCAATGCTGTAGCTCGGTCCCTTGAAATCGAATGCAAACGAGATTCGATTGGCGAACATGGCGCGTGCACAGCCCGTCAATCCATAGCCATTGACACGATCCGGATCACAGCACCAGTGCTGCTCCGTTTCTGATGTTGAAACACCAATGTAGACACCAGTGCGGGATCCACGTAAATCTGTGGGATTTATACCAGCATCAATGATTGCCTCATGCGTCAATTCGAGCATAATGCGCAGCAAGGGATCCATGCACTCGGCCTGCTTCTGATGGACACCAAAGAATTGCTGATCGAAATTCTCCAGATCGGCATGCTTGATTTTGCCCATCCTGTCCGGCAATCCATAGAGACCTGCAGCAATTGTAAAGTGGCTCTTATAAATATATCAACTATCTTATTAACTGTTAAAGCTTACCGCGCTCCCAGCGTATGGGTTCATCGGTGACCATGTCGACGCCGTTGAACAGATTCTGCTTAAACTCTTCGATGTTGGAGCTCTCGGGCAGACGGCCGGAAAAGCCAGTGATGGCAATCTCCTCATTTAGTGCCTGCTGACGCGGCGCATAGTGTCCACCACCCAGGTCCAATTGGGGGGCAGTACGCGACGCTGGCTCAGCAGTGATCACTTCCTCGGCGAAGCGGGCTGGCATCTTCTGGCTGTCGTTGCTTTTATTGTTGTTCGTGTGGTTGCCTGTTAGGGTATGATGATGACTCGTTGCAGGATTGCAAGCGGAAGTGCTAGGTGTTAGCTGCGCAGTGGGTGGCTCCTCGAAGGAGTCAGGTTGTTGGGAATTTTGTTGCTTCTTATTGCGACGGCGGCGCCGACGAAGGGCACGGGCACTTTTACCGTTACCGTTTTGTACAGCGGAAGGTCTCGGATTGTGATTATTTTGATTATTGAGCGCAACAGTTTGATGATCCACGACTCTTAAGCTTTTAGCGTCTATAAAAAAAAATTGAAAATAGTTTTAGTTTTTATATAGCTAATAAATTAATATAAATGATAATATAATATTAAAAACAGTCTCTTCTCTAACTCGGATCTCATACAACATTTATAACTCAAAAATTGTCTTCTAAAAATGCAATTTTTTTTATAATTCGAAAAAAATATGTACGTTTATTATAATTCGAATTTTGAACTGAACATTTTATTTGTGTGAACACTAAATCACTTTTGAATATCTATAAAAGTATTATTTCTTTCAACTTGCTGAGTTTGGGGTTAATATATTTGACAAAATTTTTTCCATACAATAAATAAATTTTCGACCAATTTGATGTATACAATTTATAACAAAATTATAATTATCCATGTCAGGGTATAATAACAATTATCTAGTTAGTTTTTCTCTATAAGATAACTTTTTTTAATTTTCAATTTAAAGAAAACCGAACCATCATATTTAAAGAGATCTTTAATTTTTAAGAGTTTTTTATACTTTCATTGTTTTTTATTAAAAGAAAAAAAAACGAAGTCATTGCATATTTTAATGGTTTGCAAATTACAATCATTTTAGCTATTTATATATCAAAAAAGAGACTAACGATATAAGCTTTGACTGGAAGAGAAAGTGCGAAAATAAAACAAACACTCAGCTCTAAACATTTATGTATTGATCGTAGTTCTATTTATTTCGTGGCCAGCAGTGTTTTGTTTACAAAACACTCTGAAAATATGTTAATTACTATGGGAAATTAGATCTATTCATATTTTCTTAATTTGAAGTACCAAACTTGAGTCGTAAGCTGTTGAAATTAATAATTAGTGATATTTTTGATGTGTTAAGTTCATGATAATTGGCACGTATATGTCAATTTCTGGGTTTTTACATGTATTTAGAATGCAGGGCTGTACAGATATATATTTAATACAATATGATTAAGAGAATTCGATTATTCACAGAGTTTACAAATTTATCAACTGAAAAGTATTTCAAATGTGTAATAAGCTCATTTACAGTGGTGGCAACAGTAAAACTGTACAAATACAGTCGCTGTTAATGCTACTGTTACTAATGCAAAGCTTTTCATCAATGTTGGTTTCTCACAAAAAGCTATGGCAGCAGCCCGGCCGGTCGAATGAACATTTTTTAGACGAAAGTAACTGAAAATCAGGTGATTTCTGGAGAAGCTGCGCGTGCAACGACATTTGCTCTCTGCTATGTTTGTGGCGTGATTATTGTGTGGCTAACAGTGCGCGGCAACATTATGTATAAGCCCACAACGTATACAATAATATGAAGAAATGTATGTACATACAACCCACAAGCATATCAGAGTGTGTATTCAGCTTAACAGTGCAACAAAAAAAATGTTATAATGACAACATGAGTCGCAGCTGACACGCTCACCAACACTAAGGCAAACGCAGTAATAGCGTTTCGCACGCTGCTTTCTTATTCGCCGACAAAACTCGTACGATGTGCAGAATGAGAATGACACAATAAAAGAAAAAGTTAGTTAAGCTAAACCAGTGGTTTGTCATGTTTGTTTGCCTCCGGTGGAAAGCATGGACAATAAGAACAGTTCCACAGCATGCATACATATGTATACATCATTATACACATACGTACATAAGAATGGAGGGAGAATAACAGAAGAGACGCTATGATTTCGGCATCAGCCGGCAAAAATCATACCCATACACTTACACACATACACTAACATTAGCGCAACGCGTGTTCATCAGCAATTTGTGGAGAGTGAGATAAGGTGGCGTGATTTCCAAGTTCATTTAAGCAGCATTTGTATATACATTTTTGTTAGTTGAGCGGCGTCATCTGTATTATTGCTGCTGCTGCTGTTTGTTCGTTCGATTTGTTGTTTGCATAGACGCGATATTCGCATATCCTTTTACATTAATTACATACTTCTACCTATCTAGGCATATTGATTTTCAAAATTGCGTCACTCAATAAATAAACAATGCAATGTAAACAAAACGGTTCAGCGCAATGCTAGTCACTGTTAAGTTCCCCAAACCACCAGTTCTTAATGTTATTTATTTATGCACTTGCTTCTATTTTCACACTTATCGATTATGGGGAAACCTACCTAAAAACATACAAATGAATATACTGTTAATGTGCAGAATAGGCAAGCTATCCATCATATTATCCACCCACACCCACATCCAATTTCCATTTGAGCCAAGCGAGGGGCGCGCCTCAAGTTCATTACCAATGTGATAAGCGAAATTAAAGTAGGGTGATTAACTCGAATACGCTAAGTGTGTTGATAGCGGTTCTTTATTTACAACATTTTTAGTGCATTTAAATTAACATGTATCTATCTACTGATTCACTTATATATATTGGTCTGTATGTAGATTAGGAAAATTCCCAATCAACTCTGTCACTCTCATTATTACTTTCTCTTATTACAGAAATCATAGAAAAATCATCAAGCAAGTTGTCCAATTAGTATGCGAAACCCTATCAAAGCCATCAAAAGAATGAAGCCAATCGCAATCTTGCCAAAGGTCTACCACAACATTTTCGGGAATTTTGACTTCATTTGTACAATAAAAAAAAAATATGTATAATCATTTCAATTTAACAAGCGAAAATTTTTAGGCAATTTATATAATACATGTATTTGCATATTTAAAAAAAAAAATTATCCAAAGGTCGGAAAGTCACTTACTTATATTATAATATTCCATATTTAAATTCTTGATTTATTATTAATATTTTTTAAATTAAAATTTAAAACCAGATTTAAATCAAAATTTAATTCTGCACAAAACCGGCGTTAGGCGTTTTTTTTTTGTTACCCTTTCTCCTTCTTTTTGACTCACACACACACACACATGAGTATTACAGCTACAGCGTATACACCCGTATACATACGTATGTTTGCTTGTGCTGTGTGCATGCGTGCAGAATACATACCTAAAAATCAGGCGATTCCTCGACAGCTGTTTTGTTGAGACAAGCGGCAACCACTTTTGGTAATGCGATTGGTGTTGGTAGGCGGCAAGGGTTTTTTTTTTGGGCAGTCGGTCCTTACTGCTGGCTAAAAAAAACCGTTAGCTACTCAATTAGCTGTGCATATATTTATTATACACAGTTGACAATTGTTCCCGTCTATTTTGTATCACTGTTAAGCACTTTTCGTTGAACAGCAATGTGTTTTAATTATTTGTTCTTCTTTAGAGCAATTTTTCTTTTACACTTTGCTGCGAAACAGTTTTAATGTCGGATCCGTTTATGGTATGAAAATACCGTAAACTTTTGTGCGACCTACGACGAAATGTGAATAACGAATAGTCGCGGCATCAGGTGAGCGGTGGCTTTTATACGACTACAGCGGTTGGTGTTAGTCGCTGCAAAAGCTTCTCTTCAGTGCGCAGCAGAGAGCAATGTGAAACGAGATAAGCACAGAAAGCTCTTGCTCTCTGTTAACCTTTCAATGCAGTGCGGCTCGCCTGTTAAGTTAATGAGCTGTTGTTAGAGTGCCCTAAATAACAGTTTCATTCTCTTTATCATTTTTTAGGAACTTTGAAATTAACGCCGATAATAGAACGGAAAGCGATAAATGCACAGTTGAATATCGGCATACATCAGAATTGCACCACATTTTCTCAATAGCACTACGCATTTGCACTGTGCATACATATTTATAAATGTATGTGCATGTATCTTGCTTCCGCAGAGTAAAGCTGATTAAATAGATGAATGAGTTTAGAGTGTTTTTGTTATTTATGTTATTTATGAGACATGAACGTATAATCATAATAATCGAGGCAAATCTGACTATGAACCTATCTGAAACTGAATCCTCAGCAGAACACGAGTTAAGAAATTAAAGAAATTAATTTAATATGTACAACAAATTAAACTTGTTAAATGCTTAAATGTACAATTAAAAGTGACTACATTAGTTGTGTACGCAATCGACGTGTAAAACTATGTCAACAACACGCGAAGCGATTAAGCAGACTCTTTTTGTAAAACCCGCTCGATGATCTGTAACGTTTGGGCTTCCTTGAGGAATGTTCGATGGGTGCCTGCCACAACGTGCATATCGATCTGGGCGCTGCAAATCTGCAGAGATCGACAGGTTAACATTTTTACGTTATTCGTCTGTATCGTATATGTAAATAATTTACCTCCTTGAGACCGTAATCATCCTGCAACATGATTGCATTGTGCTCCGCGGATTTTATAAGCACCACATCGCTGTTTAGCTGCTTTGCTCCCTTGTAGCTCTCCGAGAGCAATAGCTTCTGTTTGAACATACAGGCGGCTTTCTTGATCTGTAAATATTTATTGTTTGTGAATAGAATGACGACTGAAAGTGGTAGTTAAAATTTGGATATACGAAATGTACCAAAAATGGTCACTTAATTTACTTAAGTGTTATTTTTAGATATTTGCGAAACAGAGAAACCATTAACGAAAGAAGAAGGAAGGAATTTAAGTTTACTTTATGTAATACATAATATTATTTTAAATATATACTTTTTTGCTAATAAAGATTCACATAGCTACTACTACTTTAAGAGTGCATAGTTAACTCACCACTTCCTTGGTTTGTTGAGTGTGCGATGCCAAAGTATCCGCCAGCTTGTCCAGCTTTAAGGGCCACGTCTTGACGCCCTCCAGCAATTGCAGAAGCTGCATACGTTGAGTATTAGGAGTGAGTAGTGTTCAGCAAGAGAGAATAAGGTTGCTTAGACCCACCTGGTTGTAGTCCACATCTGCGAGCAATGCACCAAAGTAGGCCAGTGTCATTGATTGCTGGCGGTTCAAGTCGTCAGTCTGCTTTTTGGCCTCCTGCACGTAGCCACTGGCCATTGTGGGTGCACCGTCCAGCATAATGACTTTGACGCCAAATCGACGCTGTTCCAGCGCCACGCCAATAGCATGGGCGAGGAGGCAACCGTAGGAGTAACCCACAATGTTGTAGGGGCCACGTGGCTGCAGCTTCTGTATCTGTTGCAGATAGTAGGCGGCGCAGGCTTCAATTGAGTCGAGGGGCACTTCCTCTGTGCACTGCAGCCCGTAGGCGGGGCATGTGAGTGAGGCGGCCAGGGCTTCGATGGCTATTGTGAAGCCTTCGATCGGAGCAAGGAAGAACACTGCTGGCTCATTGCAAGCCTTCGTTGCCATGGAATGCAGACGCACAAGTACGTCCAGGGGTAATACTTCCTTGGCGAATACCTTGCGAGTTTCATCCGTTTGGGCTATGGTCGTCCGACCGGTCTTATTGGTATTGGACGCCGCTAATGCCGCCTTTGGAGTAACTGCATCTGAACTTACGGCCTTACCTTGAGCTTCTTGGCTATCAATTTGCTTCAGCGCAATGAAGGTTAGCTGTCGAATGTCTTGTGCTGACAGCACCAGATCGTAGTTTCGCTCTAGTGTTTGCTTGATCTCCGTGCTCATTAGGGAGTCCATGCCCAAGTCAAAGAGTGTCGTCTTATCCTGTACGCTATTTACATCGCGCAATCCCATTATGTTCGCTATGGCGGAGATGAGACTCTGGCGATTCGAATTCTCCGCTTTGCGCTTCTCGGCCAGCACCATGGATGCGAGGACAGGATGCGGCTGTTGCATGAACGTATCCAATGTCTGCAGGCAGCTGCTCATCCGCTGGGGCAGAGTTCCACCAATCACAGTGTTATTGTTGCCCATGTGCTCGATAATGAGCCCAGTGTCACCAATAGCACCCCATTGTATAGCTATTCCGGGATAACCTTCTGCTTGGCGCTGCTCGCAGATGCGTTCCATGCTTGAGTT
Source organism: Drosophila trichaetosa (assembly GCA_035043205.1). Lineage (NCBI taxonomy): Eukaryota > Metazoa > Arthropoda > Insecta > Diptera > Drosophilidae > Drosophila > Drosophila trichaetosa. The sequence continues at coordinate 1,159 of JAWNNE010000092.1, read as the reverse complement.
GGCTAGAGCGTAGTTTGTCTGGCCGGGATTACCGCGACCCGAGGCCAAACTGGAGAAGCATATGAAGTGTTCCAGAGCTGGGCACATGCTGCGCGAACATTGATCCAGATGCATGGTGGCTTGTATCTTAGGCGCTGTGACCAACTCAAAGTTTTTCACAGTTTGTTCCTCAAAGACAGTATCTCGGAGTACGGCGGCCAGATTAAAGATACCACCAACCAGTGCCAATTTGCGGCTGTTCTCCAGCATATTCCTGCAGCCAACAGCGGAGGTGACATCGTTGATGTCGATCACGACTTGAACTCCACGCTCGTGCCAACGTCGGATCATCAGGGCTTGATAGCCGGTCTTTAACCCGGAATGTGTATTTAAAACAATATGGCGTGCCCCACGACTCACCAGCCAGTTGGTCAGCTCTAGGCCGAAGCCACCCAAACCACCGACGACAATGTAACTCTTCTCTGGATGCATGTAAGTACGGGGAATTGCGTTGATCAAACGCTGTTTGGGTACGGCCGATTGTTCCTCCTCGTTGCGCACCTTGATGACAACCTTTCCGATGTGTTTGCCCGATGCCATAAACCGGAAGGCCTTCTCAATTTCCTGGTCGGCGTAGACAGTGGTGGGCAGTGGAATCACAGCACCCGACTTTATTCCCTCCGATACCAGCGAGACGATACGCTTCTGCATCTCCTCCTCGCCTTCCATAACACTGTCCAGCAAAATGCCGTGGAAGGAGGTGTTCTTCAAGAAGACGGACATACCCAGCGGACTGTTGTTGCTCAAATCGAATTTGCCAATCTCCAAGAATCGTCCGTTCAAACCCAAGCAGCGGACGGATGCTTGCAGCTTCTCTTCAGACAGTGAGTTCAACACCAGATCAACACCCTGACCCTTTGTCTCGCGCATGACCAGCTGCTCAAAGGATGTGTCACGTGAATTGCCAATGTTGCGTGCCTGCAACTTGGGGAAACGTTTCAGAAGGAACTCCCGTTTCTCCTTGCTGCCGACCGTTGTGAAGACTGTCAGACCATGATGGAGAGCCACAGAAATGGCAGCTTGGCCCACACCACCTGAACCAGCATGGATGAGGATGCGTTCACCCTTCTTCATCTGTCCACGCACAAGGAGGGCATAATAGACGGTTGCATAGACACAG
>JAWNNE010000090.1:0-36187 GCA_035043205.1 Drosophila trichaetosa | reverse complement strand
TTTGGAGTCCCTGATAACTCGCAAACTGTCTGAGTGATTTGAATGTCCTTTCGATAACTGATAGCTCCAACAATTGAAAGTATTTCTTATTTTGTCTTAAAATTTAAATACCCCTTCGTCTGGCTGTGCAGATGTAATTACTTGACGACTTAGGCAATTAATAGTAATTGATTGGGTTGTCAATGACAATGATGAATGCATTGAGCAATTAGTTGCCACACAGGTAAATTGTATAAAAGGGCAGACAACTTATAGGAATCTTAACAAGATGAAGTCTCTTGGTTTCGGTCTACACGGCTTGCTCTGCTGCACGGTGCTGGCATGGGCTGATGTGTCAACTACTCAAGACCCTCTAGCCCCGCAGCAGAATGATACAGAAGTCCTGCCAATTATAAACATTTTTACCTGTCGACAACACAAATGCAACACTAGTAAACTATGGCTTAATTCTCTGAACTCGTTTGATTGATTAAGTAATCTGTATCTAAAGCTTGCCGCTTGCGCATAGTATAAATTGTAAACGTGACAGTCTGATAGACAGATTACGAATCTGTATTCAATTACTATTGCCAGATACTTATGCATAAATATAATATAATTAATTGGTTGCTAGTCATTTGCATATTTAGTTACTTTGTTGCTAATACACATACCGATTAACCTCAGCTTGATTATGTTCTACTGCGCATTATTTATTTGCAGTACGTATCTTTATCATCAACAAACATTTCTTGTATGATTTTCCAAAATTAAAAAAAAAAACAGGCACACAACATTTGACTTTAAGAACAAAGAAATAGCTTACTGAATAATTAAATCATTAGATAACGTTATTGGACCCCAATTTGGGGATCTCCCTATCTCTCTAACTTACTTACTCTCTCTATCAGTGGTTATTCCCTAAAAATCTCTCTCCTTTCACAATCTAAATCCGTTCAAATTGCAAAAAGATTTCATCCTTGGGCTGTATCACAGCACTGCCACTGCTATACGTGATGTAGCTCTTGGTATTATCGTCCTTGATCATCCGATGATTCCTGAGTAGATGAACCAGACCCAATTTGGCCTGCAGAAGACCCAAACGCATCCCAATACAGTTGCGTGGACCAATGCCAAACGGCAAATATGCATCCATGTTAAGATTATCTCGGTTCTCGGGCGCAAAACGTTCCGGATCAAATTTGTCCGGTTCCGGCCAGTACTGCAGTAATGGAAAGAAATATTAGATGAGTACACATATTAAATACTAAAAACTAACCTGGGGATCACGTTGTATGGCAAGGGTGGAGATATAGACGGGTATACCATTGGGCAACTCAAAATCGTGGTACGGGGCCAGAGTGAATTTCTCTCCGCTCGATGGTTGGGCGCATTCACGCTCCAGATGCGACACAATCGGATACTTTCGCAGCGTCTCGTTCACCACTTGAGTGAGGTAGGGCATCTGCTGAATTCTCTCATAATCAATGGACTCATTTTCCCCAAAATATTCGCGAATCTCTGTGTGCAAGCGTTGCTGTATTTCCGGATGATTGACTAACTCAAAGACTGCCATTGTCATGGTCGAAGCACTCGTCTCATAGCCAGCCGTCTGGAAGATGGATGCCTGTGCCACAAGAAAATCTAAATCAAATTTATCCGGCGGTGTCTCACGTTTCATTGCCAGCAATATGTCAATTAGATCATTGCGACGTGTACCCGACTTCTCGCGCTCATCCAACACATATGCCACAATGCGACGCATGAAATCTGCGGTTCTTTTGGGGAAGAGTTTGACACGCATCAACGAAACCAGCATCGGCAGCATAAAGATAACGGCAAACTCGTAGCTCCGTCGCAAGGTCATTTCGAAAATCGCTGAGCTAATTTCAAAAAATTCATTTTTTGCATTGCTCAACGCGCCGGCCTTCACGCCGAAAGCTGTAGTCGATATTAGATCGGTTGTGAAACGACCGCAAACTTCCTTGATTTTCAACTTGGAACCCTTGGGATATTTATCCAAATACGTTTCCAAGTCTTTGCCAATCTGTGCAATAAATTAATACATTCAAATTGAAATCCATTGCAGTGGATGATGTCTGTTAAACTCACCTCCACCATCAGTGGATACATTTGCTTCATTTTGCCACTGCTAAAGAATGGCGACAGCTTAGCCCTCAAATCCTTCCATGGCTGACCGCGTAAAAAGAAGGCATTGTTATAGCCCAGTGCATCACGATGAGGATCGGTTTTCAATGCGCGATTAACGAAATGGTTAAATTTCTTGATCATCACAGTTTTGATCAGATCGATATCCCTAATGATTAGAGCCGGACGATTTAGCACATAAATTCCGACAACAGGTTCATTCTCAAATCCTTTTGCGTTATGTAAAAGCTCAAGCTGGTGGAAGAATGAAACTCTACCGGTTAATACACCGCTCACATTTCCAATTATCGGCAATGGCTCAATTTGCTTAACGCCCAACCTCTGCCAGAAGCTATATACGCGGCGCTGCCAGATATAAAATACGATCGCCAGCGTGGCGATCAACAAAATTAATTCAGTCGACATGTTTTCAGCTTCGAACGCATGCCGTGACTGAGTTTTTTTACTGATTTTGCCTACAACTTATAGTCGAAACGGCGAATCGTCAAGTCATCATTACTCGGATTTTTTTCTTTGTTGTAAAAATTTTGCTTACTCGCGATGACTATGCACACGGTATATAAGCAGTTGCTCAATTCATGCAGTTGACGAGCTCAATCTCATTATTTTGCTTACCAGCTTTCCAGGCAATTGAAATTCTATGTATAAAGTTGAAGGAAGAAGGCGAGAGGAAAGAAAGCGCAGATAGGCACAGCGATAACGCGCAGGTGTGTACAGTTAGACAAAGACATAGCATTAGTGCGAAGGTCATCACAAAGAAGAAGCGCCCAAATATTGCTTGTTGCGGATGTAGTTGAATAGGGCATTTAACGGCGAATTGTCGCAAAGTAATTGCCAAAAATTATAAAATAAAAAGCGGACAGCAGAATCGCAGCTTACTGAACGCATTGGATGCAAGCAGTTTCAAGAAAGTAGCAAAGAAGTGCATTGTAAATTTTGATGCAACGAGTGCACGAGTGTTTAAAGGCGGCAAATGTACACTCAAGCCCAAACGAGTAGGGAATCTGTATGCGTTTGAAAGTCATCGTAACAGATGTTATGCAGCTGTTAAGTCAGACGGCGAGTTGTGGCATAACAGATATGGTCACCTGAATTATGATAGTTTGCGTGAAATGGCAAACAAGGCGCTGTTGCGAGGAGTGGAAAATGTTGGCGTGTTGCAACGGGTATCGTGCAGGACGTGCATGCTGAATAAGGTTCACGTGCAGCCATTTCCAGGATCAACCGAAAGCCGAGCGCAGGAACTTTTGGAACTAGTGCACACTGATGTGTGTGGCCCTTTCGAAACGAAGTCTCTTGGCGGCTCTAAGTATTTCCTCACATTTATTGATGACAAATCAAGGCAGATTTTTGTGTATTTCCTGAAGTGCTTTGGAGTCCCTGATAACTCGCAAACTGTCTGAGTGATTTGAATGTCCTTTCGATAACTGATAGCTCCAACAATTGAAAGTATTTCTTATTTTGTCTTAAAATTTAAATACCCCTTCGTCTGGCTGTGTAGATGTAATTACTTGACGACTTAGGCAATCAATAGTAATTGATTGGGTTGTCAATGACAATGATGAATGCATTGAGCAATTAGTTGCCACACAGGTAAATTGTATAAAAGGGCAGACAACTCGTAGGGATCTTAACAAAATGAAGTCTCTTGGTTTCGGTCTACTCGGTTTGCTCTGCTGCACGGTGCTGGCATGGGCTGATGTTTCGACTACTCAAGACCCTCTAGCCCCGCAGCAGAATGATACAGAAATCCTGCCAATTATAAACCTTTTTACCTATGTCGACAACACAAATGCAACACTAGTCAACTATGGCTTAATTCTTTTTAAGGTAATTAAAATATTTATAATTTTTAACATTTCTGTAGTTATTCAACTTTTTTCCGTTTTCTAGATGAATTGGTTTAAGGCTGAGCAATATTGTGCTTCTAATGGTTTCACCCTCGCCAGCATTCTATCATCTACCGAACAGGACGCAGTAATGACATTTATTCGAACCACAGTCGAGCCGGTTGATCAGATGACACTTAATACGGAGCCAATTTGGATCTCGGGCACAAATCAGGGCGCACTCAGCCAGTATATGTGGCAAAGTAAGGGAACCCGTGTGGGCTATAACAATTTCCAGATTAATCCAAGTACAATCACCTACGAGTGCATAACCCTAAATGGATTGACTGGCCTCTGGAGCACCGATAACTGTAGAACTGAGAGATACTTTTTGTGTGAAAAGAAATGCTCATCGTAATGCCCATACTTATTCACATTTGCTATCATCCTTACACTATGGTGATGTCATATTGAAAAATATATTAAACTGAAATAGTTTCATTCAAAAATGTAATTTGTGCATTCACTCCGGTAATATATTAAACAAAATGTTTAACAAGGAAGATATAAATACTTATAAATGACTTTTAAATGTTCTACTTTCGTTTAGTTTTGCTTTCATAACCAGTGACCCTTCCTGTACTCTCACCCCTTGACTGAAAAGTTTCTTTGTCAAATCACTGCAACTAAATCTAATGTTTCATTAAGATTTTATAGCGCTTTTATGTTTCTATTTTGTATCCTCTTGTAGAATTTGACTATGACCAAAAAACCATCGGTTGAGCTGTGACAAATTTAGGGCATATCTAAATGTGGAATTGTCCCAAAATCCAATTCTTTTGGATAGAATTTCGACCCAGAATCGTGCTCCCAGATTTAAATGCAAAATTGATCTTGTGGTCAAAACATTTACAAATACACATTTCTTTTTGAAAATTAGTTTTAGGCACAGGAAATAATTTTGATCCATCAATGATTGATTGATTCAATATTTAAATGCATTTATAATGTCTATGCCAAACCATAATTTAATAGTTATCTCTTTTGAAAATCAGATCAGTTTTGACATGGCAATGGGAAAACTATGAACATGGAAGAGTGTTAAATGTTCGGCTTGACGATGATAGATTTGCTGTTCTTAATTTGCTTTAGTCAATGTCCAGTCACAGTAGGAGACATTAGCGAGGGTGCTCTCTCTTTAATTAACGAATGCTTGATGTGGCAACACAAGGTTCTGGGGTGAAGTTTCCAGCTAATTAGAGCAATGCTAAAGATCCCCCCAATCCCCCTCGCAGAAACCCCTACGAAAAAACGATGCAATTTGCGTGTTTATTAATTTAATGTCAATTTGCATGCAATTTTCGCCCAAGGCAGAGCTTTATCTGAGTCTCAGTCTCAGTTTGGCTTTTACGATTAATCATAAGAAAAGACCCCAAATATTGAGAACTTGAAATGCCTGTCGTTGAGTGGATTTTGTTGTTCGATGGCAAAGGGAAATAAGGGAAACAATCTTAAACGTAATGTGTAAGGAAGCGTCTTATGGCAAAAAAAAGTGTTTTGGACTGATGCCAACAACACGCGGTGTTCCCAAGCGGTCCCCCATCTAAGTACTAACCGCGCCCGACGCTGCTTAATTTCGGTGATCGGACGAGAACCGATGTATTCAGCGTAGTATAGTCGTTGGCGAGTGTCGAATGCTTAGAGTAGGGTTTTATATTTGCTATTTGTTAATACCTACTTGTGAATCACATGTTAAACATACAATATTTTTGAGATAACTTTAGTACCCACAGACTATTGAGACCGATAAGATACATAAGCATTCAACGGTGTTCTGAGGAATTTGTACTAGGCGATAAGACAACTTTCCTCAAACAAGCAAACACTTATTTAAGAAGGCCGATGAAATATTTAAAGCATAACCTTACCTCATTATTATTATTCTTATATAAACACCATAAAATACTTCACAATGTAAGAGTTACAATCTTTTCTCAAAAGCAAACAAATGTTAATGATGCTAGAGAAATGCGACTCAACTCAAATTAGCCACATTATGTGGTTCGGATACTAACTAAGTAGTTTTCCTGGCTCTCCACTTCCCATTCTCCGCTTATAGTAAATTGACAATTGTATTAAGTGTGTTAAGTGCTCCAGCTTTCAGTGTGTGTGTGTGTGTGTGTGTGATAACAATGAGAACAACAACTACAAATCTGGTACAGGGATATTACATGGACTCACAGCTGTTGGCAGGGAATGCTTTTGATGTTTAAAAAACTTTTTTGCAGCAGCAGAGCAGCAACAACAATTGCTGCAAGTGTTTTTGCAGCTAACTACATTTATGACACATTTGCTTCGAGGTTGCAAACAGCTTGTCTGAAGGATAATTGTCCACGGGGCATCCTTGCCATGTCACGCACGAGTTTACATTACACTCTTCCCCCTTCCCTTAAGAATCTGTATTTAATTACCATTGTCAGATACTTATGCATAAATATAATATAATTAATTTTTTGCTAGTCATTTGCATATTTAGTTACTTTGTTGCTAATACACATACCGATTAACCTCAGCTTGATTATGTTCTACTGCGCATCATTTACTTGCAGTACGTATCTTTATTATCAACAAACATTTCTTGTGTGACTTTAGAAACAAAGAAATAGCTTAGGTTAGGTTGTAACTTGGGTCCGTTGTGATACCGTAGATCTCAAAGAAAGGGTGATAAGACAGAGAGAGAGAGAGAGAGACAGAGAAGAATAAGAAGAAGACTAAACTGGCAAACAACACCAAACAACCATGCCTGTAACGCTTATGACCATCAAGCCGGCAAATTTGACTTTAGGAACAAAGCTTACTGTATAATTAAATCATTAGATAACGTTATTGGATCCCAATTTGGGGATCTCCCTATCTCTCTAACTTACTTACTTTCTCTATCAGTGACTATTCCCTAAAATCCTCTCTCTTTTCACAATCTAAATCCGTTCAAATTGCAAAAAGATTTCATCCTTTGGCTGCAACACAAGACTGCCACTGCCATACGTGATGTAGCTCTTGGTATTATCGTCCTTGATCATCCGATGATTCCTGAGTAGATAAACCAGACCCAATTTGGCCTGCAGAAGACCCAAACGCATCCCAATACAGTTGCGTGGACCAGTGCCAAACGGCAAATATGCATCCATGTTAAGATTATCTCGGTTCTCGGGCGCAAAACGTTCCGGATCAAATTTGTCCGGTTCCGGCCAGTACTGCAATATTGGAAAGAAATATTAGATGAGTACACATATTAAATACTAAAAACTAACCTGGGGATCATGATGTATGGCAAGGGAGGAGATGTAGACGGGTGTACCATTGGGCAACTCAAAATCGTGGTACGGCGCCAGAGTGAATTTCTCTCCGCTCGAAGGTTGGTTGCATTCACGCTCCACATTCGGCACAATCGGATACTTTCGCAGCGTCTCGTTCAGCACTTGATTGAGGTAGGGCATCTGCTGAATGCTCTCATAATCAATGGACTCATTTTCCCCAAAATATTCGCGAATCTCTGTGTGCAAGCGTTGCTGTATTTCCGGATGATTGACTAACTCAAAGAGTGCCATTGTCATGGTCGAAGAACTCGTCTCAAAGCCAGCCGTCAGGAAGACGCCTCCCTGTGCCACAAGAAGATCCAAATCAAATTTATCCGGCGGTGTCTCACGTTTTATCGCCAGCAATATGTCAATTAGATCATTGCGACGTGTACCCGACTTCTCGCGCTCATCCAACACATATGTCATGATGCGACGCAAGAAATCAGCGGATTTTTTGGGGAAGAGTTTGGCACGCATCAACGAAACCAGATTCGGCAGAATAAACATAACGCCAAAGTGGTAGGCTCGTCGCAAGGTCAATTCGAAAACCGCTGACATAGTTTCGTAAAATTCATTTTTTGCATTGCTCAACGCGCCGGCCTTCAGGCCGAAAGCTGTAGTCGATACTATATCGGTTGTGAAACGAGAGCACACTTCCTTGATTTTCAACTTCGAACCCTTGGGATATTTATCCAAATACGTTTCCAAGTCTTTGCCAATCTGTGCAATAAATTAATACATTCAAATTGAAATCCATTGCAGTGGATGATGTCTGTTAAACTCACCTCCACCATCAGTGGATACATTTGCTTCATTTTGCCAGTGGTAAAGAATGGCGATAGCTTAGCCCTCAAATCCTTCCATGGCTTATCGCGTAAAAAGAAGGCATTGTAATAGCCCAGTGCATCACGATGAGGATCGGTTTTCAATGCGCGATTAACGAAATGGTTAAATTTCTTGATCAACACAGTTTTGATCAGATCGATATCCCTAATGATTAGAGCCGGACGATGTAGCACATAAAATCCGACAATGGGTTCATTCTCAAAGCCTTTTGCGTTATGTAAACGTTCAAGCTGGTGGAAGAATGCCATTCTACCGGTTAATACACCGCTCATATTTCCAGCTATCGGCAATGGCTTAATTTGCTTAACGCCCAACCTCTGCCAGAAGCTGTATACGCGGCGCTGCCAGATATAAAATACGATCGCCAGCGTGGCGATCAACAAAATGAATTCAGTCGACATGTTGTCAGTTTCGAACGCTTGCGGTGACTGAGTTTTTTACTGATTTTGCCTACAACTTATAGTCGAAACGGCGAATCGTCAAATCATTATCACTCGATTTTTTTTTCTTTGTTATCAAAATTTTGCGCGATGATTTTGTAGAATAAGAACGCAAAGCATGGTCAACTTATGTTAATTTACATTCAATATGTTAAGTCCCTCATTAATGCGTACCAATTATGTTAAGCAACAGAATTATGTTAAGCAACTGAATTCAGTCCCGAATAAACTTTGCTTGAGTACACAACGACTGTGGTACTTGGGTTTTATTATCTTATCCTGGCATTCCCTGACGCGGGGAAACTTCGCTCCAACAGGTTATGGGCCCACAATACGTGACCTGACAAGATTGGTTAAAGTTTATTGACTCGATATCCGTAGTTACGAACTCGGATGTGTTAACAGGATGAAAAATATATTAAACTTAAATATTTTCATTCAAAAATGTAATTTGTGCATTCACTCCGGTAATATATTAAACAAAATGTTTAACAAGGAAGATATAAATACTTATAAATGACTTTTAAATGTTCTACTTTCGGTTAGTTTTGCTTACATAACCAGTGACCCTTAGCGCTTTTATGTTTCTATTGTGTATACTCTTGTAGAATTTGACTATGACCAAAAAACCATCGGTTGAGCTGTGGCAAATTTAGGGCATATCTAAATGTGGAATTGTCCCAAAATCCAATTCTTTTGGATAGAATTTCGACCCAGAATCGTGCTCCCAGATTTAAATGCAAAATTGATCTTGTGGTCAAAACATTTACAAATATACATTTCTTTTTGAAAATTAGTTTTAGGCACAGTAAATAATTTTGATCCATCAATGATTGATTGATTCAAGATTTAAATGCATTTATAATGTCTATGCCAAACCATAATTTAATAGTTATCTCTTTTGAAAATCAGTTCAGTTTTGACATGGCAATGGGAAAACTATGAACATGGAAGAGTGTTAAATGTTCGGCTTGACGATGATAGATTTGCTGTTCTTAATTTGCTTTAGTCAATGTGCCGTCAAAGTAGGAGACATTAGCGAGGGTGCTCTCTCTTTAATTAACGAATGCTTGATGTAGCAACACAAGGTTCTGGGGTGAAGTTTCCAGCTAATTAGAGCAATGCTAAAGATCCCCCCAATCCCCCTCGCAGAAACCCCTACGAAAAAACGATGCAATTTGCGTGTTTATTAATTTAATGTCAATTTGCATGCAATTTTCGCCCAAGGCAGAGCTTTATCTGAGTCTCAGTCTCAGTTTGGCTTTTACGATTAATCATAAGAAAAGACCCCAAATATTGAGAACTTGAAATGCCTGTCGTTGAGTGGATTTTGTTGTTCGATGGCAAAGGGAAATAAGGGAAACAATCTTAAACGTAATGTGTAAGGAAGCGTCTTATGGCAAAAAAAAGTGTTTTGGACTGATGCCAACAACACGCGGTGTTCCCAAGCGGTCCCCCATCTAAGTACTAACCGCGCCCGACGCTGCTTAATTTCGGTGATCGGACGAGAACCGATGTATTCAGCGTAGTATGGTCGTTGGCGAGTGTCGAATGCTTAGAGTAGGGTTTTATATTTGCTATTTGTTAATACCTCGCACGTTAAACATACAATAGTTTTGAGATATCTTTAGTACCCACAGATTATTGAGACCGATAAGATACATAAGCATTGTGCTCCAGCTTTAAAAAAAAAAAAAAAACTTTTTTTGCAGCAGCAGAGCAGCAACAACAATTGCTGCAAGTGTTTTTGCAGCTAACTACATTTATGACACATTTGCTTCGAGGTTGCAAACAGCTTGTCTGAAGGATAATTGTCCACGGGGCATCCTTGCCATGTCACGCACGAGTTTCTATTACACTCTTCCCCCTTCCCTTAAGAATATGTATTTAATTACCATTGTCAGATACTTATGCATAAATATAATATAATTAATTTTTTGCTAGTCATTTGCATATTTAGTTACTTTGTTGCTAATACACATACCGATTAACCTCAGCTTGATTATGTTCTACTGCGCATTATTTACTTGCAGTACGTATCTTTAATATCAACAAACATTTCTTGCAGGACTTTAGAAACAAAAAAATAGCTTAGGTTAGGTTGTAACTTAGGCAAGTTTTGGTTGTTGTGATACCGTAGATCTCAAAGAAAGGGTGATAAGACAGAGAGAGAGAGAGAGAGATAGAGCAGAATAAGAAGAAGACTAAACTGGCAAACAACACCAAACAACCATGCCTGCAGCGAGATGAATGAGTTTTTGCACACTCAACGAATATGACCATCAAGCCGGCAAATTTGACTTTAGGAACAAAGAAATAGCTTACTGTATAATTAAATCATTAGATAACGTTATAGGATCCCAATTGGGGGATCTCCCTATCTCTCTAACTTACTTACTCTCTCTATCAGTGGTTATTCCCTAAAAATCTCTCTCCTTTCACAATCTAAATCCGTTCAAATTGCAAAAAGATTTCATCCTTTGACTGTATCACACCACTGAGACTGCTAAACGTGACGTAGCTCTTGATATTATCGTCCTTGATCATCCGATGATTCCGGAGTAGATGAACCAGACCCAATTTGGCCTGCAGAAGACCCAAACGCATCCCAATACAGTTGCGTGGACCAATGCCAAACGGCAAATATGCATCCATGTTAAGATTATCTCGGTTCTCGGGCGCAAAACGTTCCGGATCAAATTTGTCCGGTTCCGGCCAGTACTGCAGTAATGGAAAGAAATATTAGATGAGTACACATATTAAATACTAAAAACTAACCTGGGGATTCCGATGTAAGGCAAGGGTGGAGATATAGACGGGTGTACCATTGGGCAACTCAAAATCGTGGTACGGCGCCAGAGTGAATTTCTCTCCGCTCGAAGGTTGGTTGCAGTCACGCTCCAGATGCGGCACAATCGGATACTTTCGCAGCGTCTCGTTCACCACTTGAGTGAGGTAGGGCATCTGCTGAATGCTCTCATAATCAATGGACTCATTTTCCCCAAAATATTCGCGAATCTCTGTGTGCAAGCGTTGCTGTATTTCCGGATGATTGACTAACTCAAAGAGTGCCATTGTCATGGTCGAAGAACTCGTCTCATAGCCAGCCGTCTGGAAGATGGCTGCCTGTGCCACAAGAAAATCTAAATTAAATTTATCCGGCGGTGTCTCACGTTTTATCGCCAGCAATATGTCAATTAGATCATTGCGACGTGTACCCGACTTCTCGCGCTCATCCAACACATATGTTATGATACGACGCAAGAAATCTTCTGTTTTTTTGGGTATGAATTTGGCACGCATCAACGAAACCAGATTCGGCAGCATAAACATAACGGCAAAGTCGTAGGCTCGTCGCAAGGTCATTTCGAAAATCGCTGAGCTAATTTCAAAAAATTCATTTTTTGCATTGCTCAACGCGCCGGCCTTCACGCCGAAAGCTGTAGTCGATATTAGATCGGTTGTGAAACGAACGCAAACTTCCTTGATTCTCAACTTCGAACCCTTGGGATACTTATCCAAATGCGTTTCCAAGTCTTTGCCAATCTGTGCAATAAATTAATACATTCAAATTGAAATCCATTGCAGTGGATGATGTCTGTTAAACTCACCTCCACCATCAGTGGATACATTTGCTTCATTTTGCCAGTGGTAAAGAATGGCGACAGCTTAGCCCTCAAATCCTTCCATGGTTTATCGCGTAAAATTAAGACATTGTTATAGCCCAGTGCATCACGATGAGGATCGGTTTTTATTGCGCGATTAACGAAATGGTTAAATTTCTTGATCAACACAGTTTTGATCAGATCGATATCCCTAATGATTAGAGCCGGACGATGTAGCAGATAAAATCCAACAACGGGTTCATTCTCAAAGCCTTTTGCGTTATGTATGAGCTCAAGCAGCTGGAAGAATGGAACTTTACCGGTTAATACTCTGCTCATATTTCCAATTATCGGCAATGGCTTAATTTGCTTAACGCCCAACCTCTGCCAGAAGCTATATACGCGGCGCTGCCAGATATAAAATACGATCGCCAGCGTGGCGATCAACAAAATTAATTCAGTCGACATGTTGTCAGCTTCGAACGCATGCCGTGACTGAGTTTTTTACTGATTTTGCCTACAACTTATAGTCGAAACGGCGAATCGCCAAGTCATCATCACTCGGTTTTTTTTTCTTTGTTATCAAAATTTTGCGCGATGATTTCGTAGAATACGAAATCTAAACATGGTCAACTTAACACACATTTACCATAAGATTATGTTATGAAAATTATGTTAATTTACATTCAATATGTTAAGTCCCTCATTAATGCGTACCAATTATGTTAAGCAACAGAATTATGTTAAGCAACTGAATTCAGTCCCGAATAAACTTTGCAACGACTGTGGTACTTGGGCTTTATTATCTTATCCTGGCATTCCCTGACGCGGGGAAACTTCGCTCCAACAGGTTATGGGCCCAGAATACGTGACCTGACAAGATTGGCTAAAGCTTATTGACTCGATATCCGTAGTTACGAACTCGGATGTGTTAACAGGATGAAAAATATATTAAACTTAAATATTTTCATTCAAAAATGTAATTTGTGCATTCACTCCGGTAATATATTAAACAAAATGTTTAACAAGGAAGATATAAATACTTATAAATGACTTTTAAATGTTCTACTTTCGTTTAGTTTTGCTTACATAACCAGTGACCCTTCCTGTACTCTCACCCCTTGACTGAAAAGTTTCTTTGTCAAATCACTGCAACTAAATCTAATGTTTCATTAAGATTTTATAGCGCTTTTATGTTTCTATTTTGTATCCTCTTGTAGAATTTGACTATGACCAAAAAACCATCGGTTGAGCTGTGACAAATTTAGGGCATATCTAAATGTGGAATTGTCCCAAAATCCAATTCTTTTGGATAGAATTTCGACCCAGAATCGTGCTCCCAGATTTAAATGCAAAATTGATCTTGTGGTCAAAACATTTACAAATATACATTTCTTTTTGAAAATTAGTTTTAGGCACAGTAAATAATTTTGATCCATCAATGATTGATTGATTCAAGATTTAAATGCATTTATAATGTCTATGCCAAACCATAATTTAATAGTTATTTCTTTTGAAAATCAGTTCAGTTTTGACATGGAAATGGGAAAACTATGAACATGGAAGAGTGTTAAATGTTCGGCTTGACGATGATAAATTTGCTGTTCTTAATTTGCTTTAGTCAATGTCCCGTCAAAGTAGGCGACATTAGCGAGGGTGCTCTCTCTTTAATTAACGAATGCTTGATGTGGCAACACAAGGTTCTGGGGTAAAGTTTCCAGCTAATTAGAGCAATGCTAAAGATCCCCCTCGCAGACGTCCCCTTCGCAGAAATCCCCATTGCTGCCCACGTAAAAACGATGCAATTTGCGTGTTTATTAACTTAATGTCAATTTGCATGCAATTTTCGCCCAAGGCAGAGCTTTATCTGAGTCTCAGTCGCAGTTTGGCTTTTACGATGGTTAATCTAGCGGAATGAAATTCACTGCACAGTGGGGCTAATTAAAACTAATGGCCAGCCAGCGCACCAGTTATGCGTAGTTTCAGTGTCAATTATTTCATATGTATATTCCATGCTGCGCAGGTGCATACGAAAAGACCCCAAATATTGAAAACTTGAAATGCCTGTCATTGAGTGGATTTTGTTGTTCGAGGGCAAAGGGAAATAAGGGAAACAATCTTAAACGTAATGTGTAAGGATATATTTAATTTAAATCTCAGTTTTATTTAGATATTATGAAAAGCAAACAAATTAGTCAGCTTTCATAAAATCCATATAATACCCATCAAATTTGCATAAGTCTTATATTCAGTCATTGAAAATGTACAGCTGATAATTTGAAATAAAAAAGTATCCAATTATCAGTATCAGAACAGACACATCTCGAAACCCAATTTCCAATTAATTTGGCTTAAGCTGTTGGAATTTTAACATCCGTTTAAATTACAGAACTTTGACTATCTTAGTTAAGAGTAATAAGTATCTATACTGTAATAGCCTGAATGACTTATGTCTATTAATATAAATTAATTTAACTCTAACTACCGTTTAGTCAAACATTTTTAAATATACAAGCTAAAATCAAACACAATTATAATCACATAAATTTTAACCAAAAAAAAAAAAATGAGTAAAAATTAACATTATTTCTGCTTCAACAAGCAAAAAGTGTTTTGCACTGATGCCAACAACACGCGGTGTTCCCAAGCGGTCCCCCATCTAAGTACTAACCGCGCCCGACGCTGCTTAATTTCGGTGATCGGACGAGAACCGATGTATTCAGCGTAGTATGGTCGTTGGCGAGTGTCGAATGCTTAGAGTAGGGTTTTATATTTGCTATTTGTTAATGCCTAGTTGTGAATCACATGTTAAACATACAATATTTTTGAGATAACTTTAGTACCCACAGATTATTGAGACCGATGAGATACATAAGCATTCAACGGTGTTCTGAGGAATTTGTACTAGGCGATAAGACAACTTTCCTCAAACAAGCAAACACTTATTTAAGAAGCAGAGCAGCAACAACAATTGCTGCAAGTGTTTTTGCAGCTAACCACATTTATGACACATTTGCTTCGAGGTTGCAATCAGCTTGTCTGAAGGATAATTGTCCACGGGGCATCCTTGCCATGTCACGCACGAGTTTCCAATACACTCTTCCCCCTTCCCTTAAGAATATGTATTTAATTACCATTGTCAGATACTTATGCATAAATATAATATAATTAATTTTTTGCTAGTCATTTGCATATTTAGTTACTTTGTTGCTAATACACATACCGATTAACCTCAGCTTGATTATGTTCTACTGCGCATTATTTACTTGCAGTACGTATCTTTAATATCAACAAACATTTCTTGCATGACTTTAGAAACAAAAAAATAGCTTAGGTTAGGTTGTAACTTAGGCAAGTTTTGGTTGTTGTGATACCGTAGATCTCAAAGAAAGGGTGATAAGACAGAGAGAGAGAGAGAGAGATAGAGCAGAATAAGAAGAAGACTAAACTGGCAAACAACACCAAACAGCCATGCCTGTAACGCTTATGACCATCAAGCCGGCAAATTTGACTTTAAGAACAAAGCTTACTGTATAATTAAATCATTAGATAACGTTATTGGATCCCAATTTGGGGATCTCCCTATCTCTCTAACTTACTTACTTTCTCTATCAGTGGTTATTCCCTAAAATCCTCTCTCCTTTCACAATCTAAATCCGTTCAAATTGCAAAAAGATTTCATCCTTGGGCTGCAACACAATACTGCCACTGCCATACGTGATGTAGCTCTTGATATTATCGTCCTTGATCATCCGATGATTC
Source organism: Drosophila trichaetosa (assembly GCA_035043205.1). Classification (NCBI taxonomy): domain Eukaryota; kingdom Metazoa; phylum Arthropoda; class Insecta; order Diptera; family Drosophilidae; genus Drosophila; species Drosophila trichaetosa. The sequence continues at coordinate 20,198 of JAWNNE010000090.1, read as the reverse complement.
CTGAGTAGATAAACCAGACCCAATTTAGCCTGCAGAAGACCCAAACGCATCCCAATACAGTTGCGTGGACCAATGCCAAACGGCAAATAAGCATCCATGTTAAGATTATCTCGGTTCTCGGGCGCAAAACGTTCTGGATCAAATTTGTCCGGTTCCGGCCAGTACTGCAGTAATGGAAAGAAATATTAGATGAGTACACATATTAAATACTAAAAACTAACCTGGGGATCACGATGTAAGGCAAGGGTGGAGATATAGACGGGTATACCATTGGGTAACTCAAAATCGTGGTATGGGGCCAGAGTGAATTTCTCTCCGCTCGAAGGTTGGTTGCAGTCACGTTCCAGATGCGGCACAATCGGATACTTTCGCAGCGTCTCGTTCACCACTTGAGTGAGGTAGGGCATCTGCAGAATGGTCTCATAATCAATGGACTCATTTTCCCCAAAATATTCGCGAATCTCTGTGTGCAAGCGTTGCTGTATTTCCGGATGATTGACTAACTCAAAGAGTGCCATTGACATGGTCGAAGAACTCGTCTCATAGCCAGCCGTCTGGAAGAGGCCTGCCTGGGCCACAATAAAATCTAAATTAAATTTATCCGGCGGTGTCTCACGTTTCATCGCCAGCAATATGTCAATTAGATCATTGCGACGTGTACCCGACTTCTCGCGCTCATCCAACACATATGTTATAATACGACGCATGAAATCTTCGGTTTTTTTGGGGAAGATTTTGGCACGCATCAACGAAACCAGATTCGGCAACATAAACATAACGGCAAAGTCGTAGGCTCGTCGCAAGTTCAATTGGAAAATCGCTGTCATATTTTCGTAAAATTCATTTTTTGCAGTGCTCAACGCGCTGGCCTTCACGCCGAAAGCTGTAGTCGATATTAGATCGATTGTGAAACGAGCGCAAAGTTCCTTGATTTTTAACTTGGAACCCTTGGGATATTTATCCAAATACGTTTCCAAGTCTTTGCCAATCTGTGCAATAAATTAATACATTCAAATTGAAATCCATTGCAGTGGATGATGTCTGTTTAACTCACCTCTACCATCAGTGGATACATTTGCTTAATTTTGCCAGTGGTAAAGATTGGCGACAGCTTAGTCCTCAAATCCTTCCATGGTTTATCGCGTAAAAAGAAGGCATTGTAATAGCCCAGTGCATCACGATGAGGATCGAGTTTCATTGCGCGATTAACGAAATGGTTAAATTTCTTGATCAGCACAGTTTTGATCAGATCGATATCCCTAATGATTAGAGCCGGACGATTTAGCACATAAATTCCGACAACGGGTTCATTCTCAAAGCCTTTTGCGTTATGTAAAAGCTCAAGCTGCTGGAAGAATGGCATTCTACCGGTTAATGCACCGCTCATATTTCCAATTATCGGCAATGGCTTAATTTGCTTAACGCCCAACCTCTGCCAGAAGCTATATGCGCGGCGCTGCCAGATATAAAAAACGATCGCCAGCGTGGCGATCAATAAAATTAATTCAGTCGACATGTTTTCAGCTTCGAACGCATGCGGTTACTGAGTTTTTCACTGATTTTGTCTTTAACTTATAGTCGAAACGGCGAATCGTCAAATCATTATCACTCGGTTTTTTTTCTTTGTTATCAAAATTTCGCTTACGCGCGATGACTTTGTAGAATACGAACGCAAAGCATGGTCGACTTAACAGACATTTACCATAAAATTACGTTATGAAAATTATGTTAATTTACATTCAATATGTTAAGTCCCTCATTAATGCGTACCAATTATGTTAAGCAACAGAATTATGTTAAGCAACTGAATTTAGTCCCGAATAAACTTTGCTTGAGTACACAACGACGGTGGTACTTGGGTTTTAATTTCTTATCCAGGCGGGGAAACTTCGCTCCAACAGGTTATGGACCCAACAAATTGGCAGTTACGTGAGTGTAAATGTAAATTGCGTCGCAGAAGTAAAAAAATGAGTGCGTTGTACCAAATTGAGAACTTTGAAGAAAAGAATTATGATTCTTGGAGCATACAGATGCGAGGCGTGTTGGTGCATGCAGATCTATGGGAAGTTGCGTCGGGGGATTTACTGGCGATAATGTTGGCGATAGTAATAACTGGAAGGCGCTGGATCGTAAGGCATTGGCAACGATCACGCTAAGTGTTAAGGCATCGCAGCTGGAATACATCAAGAATTGCACACCGTCGCAGGAGGCATGGATTAAGTTGCTCGAAGTCCATCAGCCAAGCGGGCCGGTGCGTAAAGTCTCGCTATATAAGCAGTTGCTGAATTCACACATGGCGGAGGGGCAAACCTATTTGATCACATTTAACGAAATTGTGGATCAGCTTGCCGGAGGAAGCAGAAAAGCACAGCGATAACGCGCAACATCACAAAGAAGAAATGCCCAAATATTGCTTGTTACGAATGTGGTTGAATAGGGCATTTTAAGGCGAAAATTATGAAATAAAAAGGGGACACCAGAATCGCAGCTTACTGAACGCATTGGATGCAAGCAGCTTCAAGAAATTCGGCTGGTGCTTGGATAAACAAATGTTTTCAACTTTTGAGGCGCATACCGAAACGATCGGTTGGCAGACGCCGGCTTCTTGCAAGCAGAAGGATTTGTGTACACTGGTGCTAGGCAACGTATTGTACGTGCCAAAGCTGACAGGCAATTTAATGTCCGTGGGACAAGCCGTAGCAAAGAAGTGCATTGTAAATTTTGATGCAACGAGTGCACGAGTGCTTAAAGGCGGCAAATGTACACTCAAAGTAACAGATGTTATGCAGCTATTAAGTCAGACGGCGAGTTGTGGCTTTACAGATATGGTCACCTGAATTAAGATAGTTTGCGTGAAATGGCAAACAAGGCGCTGTTGCGAGGAATGGAAAATGTTGACGTGTTGCAACGGGTATCGTGCAGAACGTGCATGCTGAACAAGGTTCACGTGCAGCCATTTCCATGTGCTTTGGAGTCCCTGATAACTCGCAAGCTGTCTGAGTGATTTGAATGTCCTTTCGCTAACTGATAGCTCCGCCAATTGAAAGTATTTCTTATTTTGACTTTAAATTTAAATACCCCTTCGTCTGGCTGTGTAGATGTAATTACTTGACGATTTAGGCAATTAATAGTAATTGATTGGGTTGTCAATGACAATGATGAATGCATTGAGCAATTAGTTTTCACATAGGTAAATTGTATAAAAGGGCAGACAACTTATAGGAATCTTAACAAGATGAAGTCTCTTGGTTTCGGTCTACTCGGTTTGCTCTGCTGCACGGTGCTGGCATGGGCTGATGTGTCAACTACTCAAGACCCTCTAGCCCCGCAGCAGAATGATACAGAAATCCTGCCAATTATAAACCTTTTTACCTATGTCGACAACACAAATGCAACACTAGTCAACTATGGCTTAATTATTTTTAAGGTAATTAAAATATTCAAAATTTTTAACATTTCTCTAGTTATTCAACTTTTTTCCGTTTTCTAGATGAATTGGCTTAAGGCTGAGCAATATTGTGCTTCTAATGGTTTCACCCTCGCCAGCATTCTATCATCTACCGAACAGGACGCAGTAATGACATTTATTCGAACCACAGTCGCCCCGGTTGATCAGATGACACTTAATACGGAGCCAATTTGGATCTCGGGCACAAATCAGGGCGCACTCAGCCAGTATATGTGGCAAAGTAAGGGAACCCGTGTGGGCTATAACAATTTCCAGATTAATCCAAGTACAATCACCTACGAGTGCATAACCCTAAATGGATCGACTGGCCTCTGGAGCACCGATAACTGTAGAACTGAGAGATACTTTTTGTGTGAAAAGAAATGCTCATCGTAATGCCCATACTTATTCACATTTGCTATCATCCTTACACTATGGTGATGTCATATTGAATATATATTAAACTGAAATAGTTTCATTCAAAAATGTAATTTGAAAGATATAAATACTTATAAATGACTTTTAAATGTTCTACTTTCGTTTAGTTTTGCTTACATAACCAGTGACCCTTCCTGTACTCTCACCCCTTGACTGAAAAGTTTCTTTGTCAAATCACTGCAACTAAATCTAATGTTTCATTAAGATTTTATAGCGCTTTTATGTTTCTATTTTGTATCCTCTTGTAGAATTTGACTATGACCAAAAAACCATCGGTTGAGCTGTGACAAATTTAGGGCATATGTAAATGTGGAATTGTCCCAAAATCCAATTCTTTTGGATAGAATTTCGACCCAGAATCGTGTTCCCAGATTTAAATGCAATATTGATCTAGTGGTCAAACCATTATAAATATACATTTCTTTTGGAAAATTAGTTTTAGGCACAGTAAATAATTTTGATCCATCAATGATTGATTGATTCAAGATTTAAATGCATTTATAATGTCTATGCCAAACCATAATTTAATAGTTATCTCTTTTGAAAATCAGATCAGTTTTGACATGGCAATGGGAAAACTATGAACATGGAAGAGTGTTAAATGTTCGGCTTGACGATGATAGATTTGCTGTTCTTAATTTGCTTTAGTCAATGTCCCGTCAAAGTAGGCGACATTAGCGAGGGTGCTCTCTCTTTAATTAACGAATGCTTGATGTGGCAACACAAGGTTCTGGGGTAAAGTTTCCAGCTAATTAGAGCAATGCTAAAGATCCCCCTCGCAGACGTCCCCTTCGCAGAAATCCCCATTGCTGCCCACGTAAAAACGATGCAATTTGCGTGTTTATTAACTTAATGTCAATTTGCATGCAATTTTCGCCCAAGGCAGAGCTTTATCTGAGTCTCAGTCGCAGTTTGGCTTTTACGATGGTTAATCTAGCGGAATGAAATTCACTGCACAGTGGGGCTAATTAAAACTAATGGCCAGCCAGCGCACCAGTTATGCGTAGTTTCAGTGTCAATTATTTCATATTCCTTGCTGCGCAGGTGCATACTAAAAGACCCCAAATATTGAAAACTTGAAATGTCTGTCGTTGAGTGGATTTTGTTGTTCGATGGCATTTTTGCCAATGCAATTCAATAAAAATGAATACGTTCGTAATGCGAAGTGAAGGTAACAAAACTTTGATACTAAGCAGATAGAATACAAATATTGAGTAGAAGATACCCTATGCAGCTCTTGGGCTCAAACGCATTTCAAATACTAAATTAATGAAAACATTCAACTCCTCGTGGGAAACGGAGGCTCAATTTATGAGATACTTGTATAGAAATGCTGATAATTTGAAAATTTAGGAACGAGTTAAATCGATATTTAATCTAGCTCCTCCACACACACAAACTATATGCTCCACTGATCTATGCACTGACACGACATGTGACACACTAATTTAGTCTAGACACATGGCCGCCTCGAATATACCCTGTTCACGCATATCAACGAGTGTAGGGTATAAATATCGCGTGCGACTTACGCGTGCTTTTCAATAGCACATGGGGAGAGAATAAGTTGAATCGGAAAATGTATTTCGTATTTGGTTTTTGCTTTCGTTGGGGCCCTTTTCACGCACAAGGTCAGTGCAAAGTCATTGCGAATTGTTGCCGCACTTGCAATCCCCACCCACAACCCTCTTCCGTATACCCCACTACCTCCCTAAGAACAAGTCAACTGTAAATTGGCTTAAATGCAGTATATCATTTAATTTTATGTCATTCCGCATTTTTCCACGTTGATTTTGATGTTGTTACGTAAGAAAGAACGCAATTCGGCTGGAAAATGCACAAGACAATGTTTTCAAAGCGAAACAATCTTAAACTTAATGTGTAAGAAAGCGTCTTATAGACTCCTTGGGTTAGAGAATACCTTAAGTTATATATTTAATTTTAATTTCAGTTCTGATTAGATATTATGGAAAGCAAACAAATTAGTCAGCTTTCAAATTTGCATAAGTTTAATATTCAGTCATTGAAAATTTACAGCTGATAATTTGAAATAAGAAAGTATCCAATTATTGTCAGAATAGAAACCCAATTTCCAATTAATTTGGCTTAAGCTGTTGGAATTTTAACATACGTTTAAATTACAGAACTTTGACTATCTTAGTTAAGAGTAATAAGTATCTATACTGTAATAGCTTAAATGACTTATGTCTATGAATAATAATTAATTGAACTCTAACTACCGTTTAGTCAAACTAAAAACTGTAATGTCGAAATAAACTGATTATTAAATAAACAAGTTAAAATCAATCACAATTATAATCACATACATTTTAACCAAAAAAAAAAAATTAATAAAAAAATAACATGATTTCTGCTTCAATAAGCAAAAAAGTGCTTTGGACTGATGCCAACAACACGCGGTGTTCCCAAGCGGTCCCCCATCTAAGTACTAATCGGACGAGAACCGATGTATTCAGCGTAGTATGGTCGTTGGCGAGTGCTTAGAGTTGGGTTTTATATTTGCTATTTGTTAATGCCTAGTTGTGAATCAGAGGTTAAACATACAATATTTTTGAGATATCTTTAGTACCCACAGATTATTGAGAACGATAAGATACATAAGCATTCAACGGTGTCCTGAGGAATTTGTACTCGGCGATAAGACAACTTTCCTCAAACAAGCAAACACTTATTTAAGAAGGCCGATGAAATATTTAAAGCATAACCTTATCTGATTATTATTATTCTTATATAAACACCATAAAATACTTCACAAAGTAAAAGTTACAATCGTTTCTCAAAAGCAAACAAATGTTAATGATGCTAGAGAAATGCGACTCAACTCAACTAAGTAACTTCCTGGCTCTCCACTCTCCGCTTATAGTAAATTGACAATTGTATTAAGTGTGTTAAGTGCTCCAGCTTTCAGTGTGTGTGTGTGTGTGTGTAATAATAATGAGAACAACAACTACAACGCTAGTACAGGGATATTACATGGACTCACAGCTGTTGGCAGGGAATGCTTTTGATGTTTAAAAAACTTTTTGCAGCAGCAGAGGAGCAACAACAATTGCTGCAAGTGTTTTTGCAGCTAACCACATTTATGACACATTTGCTTCAAGGTTGCAAGCAGCTTGTCTGAAGGATAATTGTCCACGGGGCATCCTTGCCATGTCACGCACGAGTTTCCAATACACTCTTCCCCCTTCCCTTAAGAATCTGTATTTAATTACTATTATCAGATACTTATGCATAAATATAATATAATTCATTTGTTGCTAGTCGCATGAATTAAATAGTCATTTGCATATTTAGTAACTTAATTGCTAATACACATACCGATTAACCTCAGCTTGATGATGTTCTACTGCGCATTATTTCCTTGCAGTACGTTTCTTTATTATCAACAAACATTTCTTGTATGACTTTAGAAACAAGGAAATAGCTTAGGATAGGTTGTAACTTAGCTAAGTTTTGGTCCGTTGTGATACCGTAGATCTCAAAGAAAGAGTGATAAGACAGAGAGAGAGAGAGAGAGATAGAGAAGAATAAGAAGAAGACTAAACTGACAAACAACACCAAACAACCATGCCTGCAGCGAGATGAATGAGTTTTTGCACACTCAACGAATATGACCATTAAGCCGGCAAATTTGAATTTAGGAACAAAGGAATAGCTTACTGTATAATTAAATCATTAGATAGCGTTATTGGATCCCAATTTGGGGATCTCCCTATCTCTCTAACTTACTTACTGTCTCTATCAGTGGTTATTCCCTAAAAATCTCTCTCCTTTCACAATCTAAATCCGTTCAAATTTCAATAAGAGTTCATCCTTTGGCTGCATCACAGCACTGCCACTGCTAAACGTGATGTAGCTCTTGGTATTATCGTCCTTGATCATCCGATGATTCCTGAGTAGATGAGCCAGACCCAATTTGGCCTGTAGAAGACCCAAACGCATCCCAATACAGTTGCGTGGACCAATGCCAAACGGCAAATAAGCATCCATGTTAAGATTATCTCGGTTCTCAGGCGCAAAACGTTCCGGATCAAATTTGTCCGGTTCCGGCCAGTACTGCAGTAATGGAAAGAAATATTAGATGAGTACACATATTAAATACTAAAAACTAACCTGGGGATCACGATGTAAGGCAAGGACGGAGATATATACGGGTGTACCATTGGGCAACTCAAAATCGTGGTATGGGGCCAGAGTGAATTTCTCTCCGGTCGATGGTTGGGTGCATTCACGCTCCACATTCGGCAGAATCGGATACTTTCGCAGGGTCTCGTTCACCACTTGATTGAGGTAGGGCATCTGCTGAATGGTCTCATAATCAATGGACTCATTTTCCCCAAAATATTCGCGAACCTCTGTGTGCAAGCGTTGCTGTATTTCCGGATGATTGACTAATTCAAAGAGTGCCATTGTCATGGTCGAAGAACTCGTCTCATAGCCAGCCGTCTGGAAGAGGCCTGCCTGTGCCGCAAGAAAATCTAAATTAAATTTATCCGGCGGTGTCTCACGTTTCATCGCCAGCAATATGTCAATTAGATCATTGCGACGTACACCCGACTTCTCGCGCTCATCCAACACATATGTTATAATACGACGCAAGAAATCAGCGGATTTTTTGGGGATGATTTTGGCACGCATCAACGAAACCAGATTCGGCAGCAAAAAGACAACGCCAAAGTCATACGCTCGTCGCAAGTTCAATTGGAAAATCGCTGTCATATTTTCATAAAATTCATTTTTTGCATTGCTCAACGCGCCGGCCTTCACGCCGAAAGCTGTAGTCGATATTAGATCGGTTGTGAAACGAGCGCAAACTTCCTTGATTCTCAACTTCGAGCCCTTGGGATATTTATCCAAATACGTTTCAAAGTCTTTGCCAATCTGTGCAATAAATTAATACATTCAAATTGAAATCCATTGCAGTGGATGATGTCTGTTAAACTCACCTCCACCATCAGTGGATACATTTGCTTAATTTTGCCAGTGGTAAAGAATGGCGACAGCTTAGTCCTCAAATCCTTCCATGGTTTATCGCGTAAAAAGAAGCCATTGTAATAGGCCAGTGCATCACGATGAGGATCGGCTTTCATTGTGCGATTAACGAAATGGTTAAATTTCTTGATCAGCACAGTTTTGATCAGATCGATATCCCTAATGATTAGAGCCGGACGATTTAGCACATAAATTCCGACAACGGGTTCATTCTCAAAGCCTTTTGCGTTATGTAAACGTTCAAGCTGGTGGAAGAATGCCATTCTACCGGTTAATACACCGCTCACATTTCCAATTATCGGCAATGGCGTAATTTGCTTAACGCCCAACCTCTGCCAGAAGCTATATGCGCGGCGCTGCCAGATATAAAATACGATCGCCAGCGTGGCGATCAACAAAATTAATTCAGTCGACATGTTGTCAGCTTCGAACGCATGCCGTGACTGAGTTTTTTACTGATTTTGCCTACAACTTATAGTCGAAACGGCGAATCGTCAAGTCATCATTACTCGGTTTTTTTTCTTTGTTATCAAAATTTCGGCGATGATTAGAATACGAACTCTAAGAGTGGTCAACCTAACAGACATTTACCAGAATATTATGTTATGAAAATTATGTTAATTTACATTCAATATGTTAAGTCCCTCATTAATGCGTACCAATTATGTTAAGCAACAGAATTATGTTAAGCAACTGAATTTAGACCCGAATAAACTTTGCAACGGATAAACAACGACGGTGGTACTTGGGTTTTATTATCTTATCCAGGCATTCCCTGACGCGGGGAAACCTCGCTCCAACAGGAATACGTGGCTTGACAAGATTGGTTAAAGTTTATTGACTCGAAATCCTTAGTTACTCGGATGTGTTAAAATAACTAATCGACACTTACGTGTGAGTAAATGTTAATTGCGTCGCAGAAATAGAAAAATGAGTGCGTTGTACCAATTTGAGAAGGGGATTTACTGGAGTCTAATGTTGGCGATAATAATAACTGGAAAGCGCTGTATCGTAAGGCATCGGCAACGATCACGCTAAGTGTTAAGGCATCGCAGTTGGGATACATCAAGAATTGCACACCGTCGCAGGAGGCATGGATTAAGTTGCTCGAAGTCCATCAGCCAAGCGGGCCGGTGCGTAAAGTCTCGCTATATAAGCAGTTGCTCAATTCACGCATGGCGGAGAGGCAAAGCATGGCTAGATATTTGATCACATTTAACGAAATTGTGGATCAGCTTGCCGGAGGAAGCAGAAAAGCACAGCGATAACGCGCAGGTCTTTACATTTAGATAAAGACGTAGCGTTAGTGCGGAGGTTACCACACAGAAGAAACGCCCAAATATTGCTTGTTACGAATGTGGTTGAATAGGGCATTTTAAGGCGAAAATTATGAAATAAAAAGGGGACACCAGAATCGCAGCTTACTGAACACATTGGATGCAAGCAGCTTCAAGAAATTCGGCTGGTGCTTGGATAAACAAATGTTTTCAACTTTTGAGACGCATACCGAAACGATCGGTTGGCAGACGCCGGCTTCTTGCAAGCAGAAGGATTTGTGTACACTGGTGCTAGGCAACGTATTGTACGTGCCAAAGCTGACAGGCAATTTAATGTCCGTGGGACAAGCCGTAGAAACGAAGTGCATTGTTAATTTTGATGCAACGAGTGCACGAGTGTTTAAAGGCGGCAAATGTACACTCAAGGCCAAACGAGTAGGGAATCTGTATACGTTTGAAATTCATCGTAACATATGTTTTGCTGCTGTTAAGTCAGACGGCGAGTTGTGGCTTAACAGATATGGTCACCTGAATTAAGATAGTTTGGAAAATGTTGACGTGTTGCAACGGGTATCGTGCAGATCGTGCATGCTGAACAAGATTCACGTGCAGCCATTTCCAGGATCAACCGAAAGCCGAGCGCAGGAACTTTTGATGTGTGTGGCCCTTTCGAAACGAAGTCTCTTGGCGGCTCTAAGTATTTCCTCACATTTATTGATGACAAATCAAGGCGGATTTTTGTGTATTTCCTGAAAGGAATGGACGACGTCTTTTGCAAGTTCGTGGAGTACACAAATCTAGTCAAACATGAAAGATGATCAAGCGTATTCGCAGCGACAACGAATTCAAATATGTGAACAAAACGTTCAACGGTTTTTTGAAAGCCAATGGAATTACATGGCAATTGACGGTGGCGTACACTCCGCAACAAAATAGGGTGTCAGAACGAGCTAATCGTACGCTTGTGGAGATGACGAGATGCTTATTGGAGCAGTCAGGATTGGATCAGTCACTGTGGGCAGAGGCAGTAAACACAGCGGTGTATTTACGCAATCGTGCAGTCACAAAGGCACTGATCGGGATGACTCCAATGGAAGCGTGGACTGGTCAGAAACCAATGATAGGTCATCTAAAAGTTTTTGGTTCCATTGCAGTGGCACTGGACAAAGGGCATGTTTAAGCCAAAGGGGAAAGAAAGCCACATGGGGGGATTGGTTACTCAATGCAGGCTAAAGGCTATCGGCTCTACGATGCAGAATCCAAGACAGTGGTTGACAAACGAGGTGTTCTCTTTGACGAGGCCAGCTGTAGTAACATTTGATATGTCGAATGTGGGGCGTCGAGTTGAGCAAGTTGATGATGAAGATGATGATGAGATTGACTCCAGCGGCAAAGACATCACATCTCGCTCAGGTGCAACTGATCAAAATAGTGCGGATGAATCTTTGGAAAGTGACAAAAATGACGAAAAGCTGGAGGAAGAGCAGATCCCTCGTATTGGACCTGGAAGACCGAAATTGCTAAGGACGGGCAGACCTGGTCGCCCGAGGAAGCAATTTAATATACTCAGCGCAATGGTTACAAGTGATGTACCCATTCCAGCAACCTACGAGGAGGCAAAGCGCAGTTCGCATGCTTCATTTTGGCAAGAAGCAATGCAAAAGGAGTATGAGGCATTGATTACGAATCAAACCTGGCAGTTGGCAGATTTACCGAAAGGTCATCTTGCAATTGGCTGCAAGTGGGTCTACACCTTAAAGTGGGATGCTCACGGCCAAATACAACGGTTTAAGGCACGACTGGTGGCAAAAGGATGCGCACAGCAGTATGGTCTTAACTACGGCGAAACGTTTTCACCGGTTTTCAGGCTGGAGAGCGTGCGATTTATATTGGCGTTAGCGGCAGAGTTGCAGTTGTACCTACATCAGATAGATGTTTGTACTGCGTACCTGAACAGCGATCTAAGAGATACTGTTTATATGAAGCAACCGCAAGGATATGCCGAAGGCAATCATGCGGGCAAAGTGTTGCTGCTAAAAAAGGCAATATATGGATTGAAGCAATCTGGAAGGGAGTGGAACTCCAAGCTCGACAGCGTTTTGCGTAAAATTGGCTTCATCGCATGCGACAATGAGCCCTGCCTTTATAAGCGAAAGGAAGGTAATTTGGCACTAATCCTAGTTTACGTTGATGATCTCATTATGGCTTGTCAATCGAAATCGGACTTGGTCAGCATAAAATCTGATATTATGAAGTCGTTTGAGTGCATTGACAAGGGGCCACTAGAAATGTTTCTTGGCATAGAAATCCAAAGTGAGGGTGAACTTGGAGAGATCACTCTGGGATGCAATACATCAAGGATCTTTTGCGTAACCATGGCATGGAAAGTTGCAGACCAGCAGCTACGCCTTTGGATGCTGGGTACCAGACGGCTTGCAACGGCAGCCTATGCCAAAAGGTGGATAAGACATCGTACCAAGCACAAGTGGGAGAGCTAATGTGGTTGGCTCTGACAACGAGTCCGGATATTTTGCACTCGGTTGCAAAATTGACTCAACGGAACATGGATCCGCATAGCGAACACCTTGCAGGCATGAAGCATGTCCTGCGGTATTTAGCGTCTACATTGGAGCCAAAGATACACTACAGAAAGTGTGAAAGGGCGTTCGAGGGCTTTGCTGATGCCCATTGGGCTGCCGATCAGGTTGATCGTATACTGGCTATGTATATTTTCTTGCTGGCGGACCGATATCGTGGAAATCGGAAAAACAACGCAGCGTAGCACTCAGCAGCACAGAAGCTGAGTAGATGGCTTTGTCGACAGCGTGCAAGGAAGCTATCGTCATGCGCAGGCTGATTATTGAAGTCGGTTGTGGCACTGAAACTACCCAGACGGTGTTGTACGGAGACTTGAATGCACAACAATTGACAAAGAATCCTGTACATCATGGTAGAACTAAGCACATAAATATAAGATATCATTTTGTTCGTGAAGCTGTAAATTATGGTCACATTGTTTTGAAATATGTTCCTTCGAATGTCATGATAGCAGACGTGTTAACTAAGAACTTGTCGAAAAAGAAACATGATGAATTAAGGAACATGTTAAATTTGAAATGACTTTTTGAAAGCATGTTTGCATTGTGGAAGGGTGTTGAAAATTATGTTAATTTACATTCAATGCAACCGTGCATCCCTACATATGTTAAGTCCCTCATTAATGCGTACTCATTAAAGCGTACCAATTATGTTAAGCAACACAATTATGTTAAGCAACAGAAATATGTTAAACATCTTAAGTTAGTCCCGCATTAACTTTTCTTGAGTACACAACGACGGTGGTACTTGGCTTTTTATTATCTTATCCAGGCACTCTCTGACGCGGGGAAACTTCGCTCCAACAAGATATATAATACGCTCCAAATTTGCATAAGTTTTATATTCAGTCATTGAAAATTTACAGCTGATAATTTGAAATAAAAAAGTATCCAATTATTGTCAGAATAGACACATCTCGAAACCAAATTTCCAATTAATTTGGCTTAAGTTGTTTGAATTTCAACGTACGTTTAAGTTACAGAACTTTGACTATCTTAGTTAAGAGTAATAAGTATCTATACTGCAATAGCCTGAATGACTTATGTCTATGAATAAAAATTAATTGAACTCAAACTACCGTTTAGTCAAACATTTTTAAATATACAAGCTAAAATCAAACACAATTATAATCACATAAATTTTATAAAAAAAAAATGAGTAAAAAAATAACATTATTTCTGCTTCAACAAGCAAAAAGTATTTTGGACTGATGCCAACAACACGCGGTGTTCCCAAGCGGTCCCCCATCTAAGTACTAACCGCGCCCGACGCTGCTTAATTTCGGTGATCGGACGAGAACCGATGTATTCAGCGTAGTATGGTCGTTGGCAAGTGTCGAATGCTTAGAGCAGGGTTTTATATATGCTATTTGTTAATACCTACTTGTGAATCACATGTTAAACATACAATAGTTTTGAGATAACTTTAGTACCCACAGATTATTGAGACCGATAAGATACATAAGCATTCAACGGTGTTCTGAGGAATTTGTACTAGGCGATAAGACAACTTTCCTCAAACAAGCAAACACTTATTTAAGAAGGCCGATGAAATATTTAAAGCATAACCTTACCTGATTATTATTATTTTTATATAAACACCATAAAAGACTACAATGTAAAAGTCAGGAAAGCCTAATAAGTACTCCGTCTGTTAAATTGCGTAGGTAAGTACTATTTGTTTACTCTAGAGAACGTCTATTTTCATGATAAATTGTATTTACAATCGTTTCTCAAAAGCAAACAAATGTTAATGATGCTAGAGAAATGCGACTCAACTCAAATTAGCCACATTATGTGGTTCGGATACTAACTAAGTAACTTCCTGGCTCTCCACTCTCCGCTTATAGTAAATTGACAATTGTATTAAGTGTGTTAAGTGCTCCAGCTTTCAGTGTGTGTGTGTGTGTGTGTGATAACAATGAGAACAACAACTACAAATCTGGTACAGGGATATTACATGGACTCACAGCTGTTGGCAGGGAATGCTTTTGATGTTTAAAAAACTTTTTAGCAGAAGCAGAGCAGCAACAACAATTGCTGCAAGTGTTGTTGCAGCTAACCACATTTATGACACATTTGCTTCAAGGTTGCAAACAGCTTGTCTGAAGGATAATTGTCTACGGGGCATCCTTGCCATGTCACGCACGAGTTTCCATTACACTCTTCCCCCTTCCCTTAAGAATCTGTATTTCATTACTATTGTCAGATACTTATGCATAAACATAATATAATTCATTTGTTGCTAGTCGCATGAACTAAATAGTCATTTGCATATTTAGTGACTTAATTGCTAATACACATACCGATTAACCTCAGCTTGATGATGTTCTACTGCGCATTATTTCCTTGCAGTACGTTTCTTTATTATCAACAAACATTTCTTGTATGATTTTCCATAATTTAAAAAAAAAAACAGGCATGCAAAATTTGACTTTAGAAACAAAGAAATAGCTTAGGTTAGGTTGTAATTTAGGCAAGTTTTGGTTGTTGTGATACCGTAGATCTCAAAGAAAGAGTGATAAGACAGAGAGAGAGAGAGAGAGACAGAGAAGAATAAGAAGAAGATTAAACTGGCAAACAACACCAAACAACCATGCTTGCAGCGAGATGAATGAGTTTTTGCACACTCAACTCTTATGACCATCAAGCCGGCAAACTTGACTTTAGGAACAAAGAAATAGCTTGCTGAATAATTTAATCATTAGATAACGTTATAGGATCCCAATTTAGGGATCTCCCTATCTCTCTAACTTACTCAGTGGTTATTACCTAAAAATCTCTCTCCTTTCACAATCTAAATCCGTTGAACTTGCATAAAGATTTCATCCTTTGGCTGCATCACAACACTGCGACTGCTAAACGTGACGTAGGTCTTGGTATTATCGTCCTTGATCATCCGATGATTCCTGAGTAGATGAACCAGACCCAATTTGGCCTGCAGAAGACCCAAACGCATCCCAATACAGTTGCGTGGACCAATGCCAAACGGCAAATATGCATCCATGTTAAGATTATCTCGGTTCTCGGGCGCAAAACGTTCCGGATCAAATTTTTCCGGTTCCGGCCAGTACTGCAGTAATGGAAAGAAATATTAGATGAGTACACATATTAAATACTAAAAACTAACCTGGGGATCACGATGTAAGGCAAGGACGGAGATATATACGGGTGTACCATTGGGCAACTCAAAATCGTGGTACGGGGCCAGAGTGAATTTCTCTCCGCTCGATGGTTGGTTGCATTCACGATTCACTTCCGGCAGAATCGGATACTTTCGCAGCGTCTCGTTCACCACTTGAGTGAGGTAGGGCATCTGCTGAATGCTCTCATAATCAATGGACTCATTTTCCCCAAAATATTCGCGAATCTCTGTGTGCAAGCGTTGCTGTATTTCCGGATGATTGACTAATTCAAAGACAGCCATTGTCATGGTCGAAGAACTCGTCTCATAGCCAGCCGTCTGGAAGGCGCCTGCCTGTGCCACAATAAAATCTAAATTAAATTTATCCGGCGGTGTCTCACGTTTCATCGCCAGCAATATGTCAATTAGATCATTGCGACGTACACCCGACTTCTCGCGCTCATCCAACACATATGTTATAATGCGACGCATGAAATCTGCGGTTTTTTTGGGGAAGATTTTGACACGCAGCAACGAAACCAGATTCGGCAGAATAAACATAACGGCAAAGTCGTAGGCTCGTCGCAAGGTCAATTCGAAAAACGCTGACATATTTTCGTAAAATTCATTTTTTGCATTGCTCAACGCGCCGGCCTTCAGGCCGAAAGCTGTAGTCGATATTAGATCTGTTGTGAAACGAGCGCAAACTTCCTTGATTCTCAACTTCGAGCCCTTGGGATATTTATCCAAATGCGTTTCCAAGTCTTTGCCAATCTGTGCAATAAATTAATTTAAATTGAAATCCATTGCAGTGGATGTGTTAGTCCTTACCGTTAATAAATCAAATGTCATATTATTTAAATAAGTCATTTTATATAAAAAGTAAATTCCGTTAAATTTCGATTACCTATACATGGTCATTTAAAAATTTTGTTATACATAATTATGTGTTTTTGTATTTTAATGGATACTGCATGTATATAATAATAATATATACGTGCGGTTGCGTGCTTATGCCTATAGGCATACATTGTTTAAACGCAACAACCTAAATTTATAATGTTGTACCTGTATTCAGGTTAATGTTTTGCATATATTTATACTAATATTCTTTTTGGTTATCTTATTGCAATTTTGTCATATACCATATTCTTATAGATTATGTAAAACTAAGACATTTCGCAACATTTTTTAGTAACTCACCTCCACCATCAGTGGATACATTTGCTTCATTTTGCCAGTGGTAAGATGGGACCTTCCTCAAATCCTTCCATGGTTTATCGCGTAAAAAGAAGCCATTGTAATAGCCCAGTGCATCACGATGAGGATCGGCTTTCAATGCGCGATTAGCGAAATGGTTAAATTTCTTGATCATCACAGTTTTGATCAGATCGATATCCCTAATGAGTAGAGTCGGACGATTTAGCATATAAATTCCGACAACGGGTTCATTCTCAAAGCCTTTTGCGTTATATAAAAGCTCAAGCTGCTGGAAGAATGGCATTCTACCGGTTAACAAGCCGCTCATATTTCCAATTATCGGCAATGGCGTAATTTGCTTAACGCCCAACCTCTGCCAGAAGCTATATACGCGGCGCTGCCAGATATAAAATACGATCGCCAGCGTGGCGATCAACAAAATTAATTCAGTCGACATGTTTTCAGCTTCGAACGCATGCGGTTACTGATTTTTTTTACTGATTTTGTCTTCAACTTATAGTCGAAACGGCGAATCGTCAAATCATTATCACTCGGTTTTTTTTCTTTGTTATCAAAATTTCGCGCTATGACATTGTAAAATAATAACGCAAAGGTCAACTTAACAGACATTTACCATAAAATTATGTTATGAAAATTATGTTAATTTACATTCAATATGTTAAGTCCCTCATTAATGCGTACCAATTATGTTAAGCAACATAATTATGTTAAGCAACAGAATTATGTTAAGCAACTGAATTTAGTCCCGAATAAACTTTGCTTGAGTACACAACGACTGTGGTACTTGGGTTTTATTATCTTATCCTGGCATTCCCTGACGCGGGGAAACTTCTCTCCAACAGGTTTTGGGCCCAGAATACGTGACCTGACAAGATTGGTTAAAGTTTATTGACTCGAAATCCTTAGTTACGAACTCGGATGTGTTAACAGGATGAAAAATATATTAAACTGAAATATTTTCATTCAAAAATGTAATTTGTGCATTCACTCCGGTAATATATTAAACAAAATGTTTAACAAGGAAGATATAAATACTTATAAATGACTTTTAAATGTTCTACTTTCGTTTAGTTTTGCTTACATAACCAGTGACCCTTCCTGTACTCTCACCCCTTGACTGAAAAGTTTCTTTGTCAAATCACTGCAACTAAATCTAATGTTTCATTAAGATTTTATAGCGCTTTTATGTTTCTATTTTGTATACTCTTGTAGAATTTGACTATGACCAAAAAACCATCGGTTGAGCTGTGACAAATTTAGGGCATATGTAAATGTGGAATTGTCCCAAAATCCAATTTTTTTGGATAGAATTTCGACCCAGAATCGTGTTCCCAGATTTAAATGCAATATTGATCTAGTGGTCTAAACATTTACAAATATACATTTCTTTTGGAAAATTAGTTTCAGGCACAGTAAATAATTTTGATCCATCAATGATTGATTGATTCAAGATTTAAATGCATTTATAATGTCTATGCCAAACCATAATTTAATAGTTATCTCTTTTGAAAATCAGTTCAGTTTTGACATGGCAATGGGAAAACTATGAACATGGAAGAGTGTTAAATGTTCGGCTTGACGATGATAGATTTGCTGTTCTTAATTTGCTTTAGTCAATGTCCCGTCAAAGTAGGAGACATTAGCGAGGGTGCTCTCTCTTTAATTAACGAATGCTTGATGTGGCAACACAAGGTTCTGGGGTAGAGTTTCCAGCTAATTAGAGCAATGCTAAAGATCCCCCTCGCAGAAGTCCCCCTCGCAGAAATCCCTGTTGCTGCCCACGTAAAAACGATGCAATTTGCGTGTTTATTAATTTAATGTCAATTTGCATGCAATTTTCGCCCAAGGCAGAGCTTTATCTGAGTCTCAGTCGCAGTTTGGCTTTAAAGATGGTTAATCTAGAGGAATGAAATTCACTGCACAGTGGGGCTAATTAAAACTAATGGCCAGCCAGCGCACCAGTTATGCGTAGTTTCAGTGTCAATTATTTCATATGTATATTCCATGCTGCGCAGGTGCATACGAAAGGACCCCAAATATTGAAAACTTGAAATGTCTGTCGTTGAGTGGATTTTGTTGTTCGCGGGCAGAGGGAAATAAGGGAAACAATCTTAAACGTAATGTGTAAGGAAGCGTCTTATGGACTCCTTGAGTTAGAGAATACCTTAAATTATTTATTTAATTTTAATTTCAGTTTTATTTAGATATTTTGAAAAGCAAACAAAATAGTCAGCTTTCATAATATCTATATGATACGCACCAAATTTGCATAAGTTTTATATTCAGTCATTGAAAATGATAATTTGAAATAAGAAGTATCCAATTATTGTCAGAATAGAAACCCAATTTCCAATTAATTTGGCTTAAGCTGTTGGAATTTTAACATACGTTTAAATTACAGAACTTTGACTATCTTAGTTAAGAGTAATAAGTATCTATACTGCAATAGCCTGAATGTCTTTTGTCTATTAATAAAAATTAATTGAACTCAAACTACCGTTTAGTCAAACTAAAAACTGTAATGTCGAATTAAACAGATTTTTAAATATACAAGTTAAAATCAAACACAATTATAATCACATAAATTTTATACAAAAAAAAAAAAAATGAGTAAAAAAATAACATTATTTCTGCTTCAACAAGCAAAAAAGTATTTTGGACTGATGCCAACAACACGCGGTGTTCCCAAGCGGTCCCCCATCTAAGTACTAACCGCGCCCGACGCTGCTTAATTTCGGTGATCGGACGAGAACCGATGTATTCAGCGTAGTATGGTCGTTGGCGAGTGTCGAATGCTTAGAGTAGGGTTTTATATTTGCTATTTGTTAATACCTACTTGTGAATAACATGTTAAACATACAATAGTTTTGAGATAACTTTAGTACCCACAGATTATTGAGACCGATAAGATACATAAGCATTCAACGGTGTCCTGAGGAATTTGTACTCGGCGATAAGACAACTTTCCTCAAACAAGCAAACACTTATTTAAGAAGGCCGATGAAATATTTAAAGCATAACCTTATCTGATTATTATTATTCTTATATAAACACCATAAAATACTTCACAAAGTAAAAGT
>JAWNNE010000088.1:0-32330 GCA_035043205.1 Drosophila trichaetosa | reverse complement strand
GTTTAACTTCTGATTTCAATGACGCATCACTCGGAATCTTTCATCAAAACCGGGTCTAGCCGAAATTAATGAGTAACAGTGAGGCAAGGACCTACCCAACTTTTCATAAAAGGGGCTTGAAATTTAATTTATTCATAAATTTAAATTTAAGCCACGTTTCATACATTCTCATCAAAATCTTTACAAGAGTGCAAAAGGTTTGCGCTAAACTCATCTGAAGTTAAGTCTAATTTTGCCGTGGCTGAATTTACACAGTAGCAAAAGTTGTTTTTCCTTGCACCAGAAAAAAGTTCTGAGCAAAACTAAAAATATTCAAATAAGCAATTTCCAAGCCAAGTCTGCGTTCACGGTGAGCTTAATATAAGCCACATGGTATACGCAAATATTTTTGTCTATCGGAACTATTTTCGCATTATATAATCGTACGAAGCAGTCCCCTTAGTTCCTTTAGAAGCATAGAAGGCCTTGAGCCAGAGTTTAACCCTTAATTTGCCAAGCAGAGCTGGTTAGTGGGGATTGGGTTTGGAATTGGAATTGGAAAGTGGGTTGAGTTAACGTGGTAGTAGCGTAGCTATCTGGGCCGTTTAATCGCTCGTCATTCATCATCCAAATCGAGTTGCGTTTTGACGGCGCGACGAGCGATGCAAACTATCGATAAGGCGACTGGGCGTTGAGGGCAGAGTTCACAAACTCAACTTAATGGCAATTTTATCGATAATGTTCGTGCTGAATTTTCGATTTTGTTTGCTTGCATGTCGGCCCACGAATTATGAGCGATCGACACGCCAACAACTACCAAGAAATTGTGCAAATCAAGTCCGACCCGCAGTCGGGTTGGACCCCAGTTACGCTCGGCGTCATTCCAGCTCAAAGTCTCTTACCTGGCAGGTTGATTTAGTAGTTTAACACACAATGTGTTTGTGGATTTTTCCACATACCCTGTAGAACAAGTAGCAAAACTGTCCTGATAACCTCAACTGTGAATCTAAATGAAGCCATTTTCAATTGTGTCAAAAACGTAATCATCACTTTTCCAACATTTTATTCTCCGGAACATTAACATTAAATTAGAGAACTGAAGTTGATTGATAGTGATTGGAAATGCTTAAATGGTCGATCGAATTCAGGGTATCTCATATTCGATCAGTTTATAATTGAACTCGCACATGGTTGACAACTTTGGGGTTCTTTGTTTTTGACTGGGTTTAGACTTTGGTTTATGTTTCATTTTCAGAGTTGGTTTCGGTTTTGCTTTTGGTCGCAGCAGCAGCGCAAATTATGAGCACGCGAATATCGAACGGTCGCTGCGCTGGTGGGCGGTTCGCTGGGCCAGTGGGCGTGCCCGCCCTATCAATTAGAACTGGCGGCCGAACATCTTGATAAGGCCGGGCTGGCTCCATATAGCAATACAAACAATCGGTATGCGATGAACATGTATAAATAAATAAAAATAAAGTGCCAACAATGAAATGCGCTTCGAATGGTCATTAAAATTGCGCGGCCAGCGCCTCAAAGCATGCACTGCTAATTGCCACATAAATAACCAGCTGAATCGGTCGCCAGTAGCCAACAATAATCTGAGGGTTGCCATTAAAGACCCCCCACCAGACCCACATAAGAAAAATGACTAAAAGTAGAAAGCCTAGACAGCGTCAAATAATTCATCAAACATAGATTATTGATAAACAAATTCATATTGCAATGCAAACAAATCGAAAGAATGCGAGTCATAGTTGGCAAACAAATAAGTACTTTAAGTCGATCGAAGATAAAGTCATAAAATGAGATTTCCATTTCAAAGACTATTTAATGGGATTCAAATTGCTTCGAATTGTGGTACTATAACTAACTATACAGGAAAGGAAAACTTTTTCTTAAACGCAAAATGGAGCAGGCTTGTATAATTAATATTAATTGATCTGTCTTTGTCAGATGCAAATAATTTTTATTTTTATTTAGTCAAATAAGTCAATCGATGCTCTTGAATGAATTGATCTCAATTCGTACATCGTTTCGATTGGGTTTCTTACGTTTGTCTCGGCATTCTATAATTGTCTATTCTATTCTTTAGATGCTTCAGCGCTGAGTTCAAGAACAACTGTACCTTTCGGCAGCTTGTGATAGTGCCGACAAGTTCCTACGCGAGTTGTAAGCAAGAAGAAGCAAAAGAAGAAGAAGAAGAAACTCATGGACGCAATATACGATAAAGTCTATAGTTGTTATGTCCTGCTTAGTTGTGCTGTGTGTGAAGAGAGGAGACAAGCATCGCATTAAGTTCAATTTCAGCTACTAGATCAGAATTTATGACATTGACGAAACGATAAAAATGCTAGCAGTGGCCGGCACACACATAAATGTGCATTACGGAAGTGGAAGGGCGGCAGCCGGAACTGGAACTTACTGGGGCTGTTAGAAAGGAATGGGGTCTGGCTTTGAGGAGTGTGTGTGTGTGTGTGTGTGTGTTCGGGGTGATGGCAGCAGAAGCAATATAACTGACCAGGCAACATGAAAATGAAATGCGACGCTCAAACTCAAACGCAAACTCACGTCAGCGAAAGCGAAAGCGAAAGCCTAAAACTATTAATTTCAACGTAGATGGAAACGAGAAAAACACGAAACGGAACGCAGACAGCGGATGCTGTGTGGAAAAGCTGGGGAAATGGCCCGCCCTTGGGCCAGGGAGAAATCTATATTTACGATTATTGAAGTTTATGACGAAACGTTTTCGTATCATTTTGCGTCGCCTCATAAATGTTAAACGAGAGACTGACAGGCGGACTCACGGCTGGACCATCCATGCGCTATGTGCGGTGTGGTATGTGCTACATCCACATAGGGTTGAGAATTTCATAAATGCTTTTGCACGCAAGCTGCTAATAATGCTAGACAGACAGACGGACTGACGGACTGACGGACTGACGAACCGTCTACACAGATACATCGTATATATGTTTATATACACGAGATATGTTGAAGCACAGGTGCTAGGCTGAGTTTCCGTTACGGATTTTTGGGTTCGGTTTCGGTTTCGGCTACTTTTTCGGGATCTGGTTTATGGGGGTTGATACAGCCGATGTTTTTCTATGCTGTATGGCCACAAAAGTGCAATAAGCTCGTAAAACCAATGGCCAAATAGCCAAACGAGAAATGCCTAAGTAAAAATGTTGTGTAATTACGTTGCGTTACGCACAGATAGAGATACAGATGGAAATGAAAATAGAGTAGGAAATGACCAACTAGCTGGGAGGGGGGTTACAACACTTCGAAAAGGAGCAGCGGCCAGAGTGTCTCTGAAGCGGGGCAACCCCAAAAGGCAAGAATCGTCCACACTCCAAATGCTATGACTTGACCACTGTCAGTTAGAAAAATCATAATTAGGCTTTGTTTTGCCCACACGCAGCCAATCTCTCTCACACACACACACACACACCCCACACCCTCTATTGATGTCCTTATTTCTGTGTGTATATATGTGTGTGTGTGTGTGCTTTTTATTGTTTTAATGAACACACGAGTGCAATTTTAGTCCCACTCCCCTGGATGACTGGTGTGGGTTGCCTTTTTTCTAGATATGTCATGAGCTCTACTCGTATCATAATAGGCCTGTTGGCCGATGTTAAGCAATCTGACAGTTTGTCCAATGAAAATAGTCTAATTCCTCAATAGCTCACACTGTAGTTAAGCACATCTTGTGCACAACTCGCTCTAGTCAGTCCAGACTCAACTAGTCGACAGAGTCTATTTGTATTTTTTGTCTGTCTACGCCTACTGATGATGGTAACCAACTAACTCTGATATTCAATTTTGAAACTAAGAATATTCAATTTAACAAAATAAACTATTCGAAATTTTATTAAATAATATATATATAATATAATATAATATAAGGTAAATAATTTATTATTATTATGTATATTATGGCTGCTTGGCAGGTATCTTTTAGTGACTTACTCACTGATAAATTGTTTGCTTCGTTTTTCCTGCAAAGTATTGCAAATAACTTGTTAGCGAAGTTGTGTCCGCTTGGATGCATGTGAAATACACTTATCGACTATATTTAAAAGATTCGAGGTAATGAAAATGAGAACAACATAGGTAATTTGTAGCATTCATATTGGGCATACAGCCTGCCACGACCAAACCACGGAACGGTTGCCCTCAGCCGCAGTTACGCACACAAAAACAAACAAGTACAATCATACACAGACACACACACACAAAAGAGTAACAAGGCGAGATAACAGTTAAGCGATATCGCTTTAAAATCAATTAACCGTAAAATCACTCGGCTATTTGCAACAACAATCAAGTCGCTAGTCCTGCAGGACATTTGCTGACAGTGGACATCGGTGTGACGGCGGCCAAACAATCAAATGTGGTGCCCATAACATAAGCTGTATGTGTTGGAGCGTCTGTGTGTGTGTGTGTGTGTGTGTGTGCAGCATGTAGACAGGCAACGAGGCCAAATACAGCTCCCCATTGCCATTGATCCCATACACTCCTCATCTGGCTCAACCGTCAACGACCCTGGGCTGCTGCACTGGTCCGCCTCGCCTCGCCGCATGGATAGCGTGGATTGCGTGGACGAGGACGTGCTGCCAGGTATTAACCTCCATTTAATGTTAAACAAAGCCGCGTAACATGTGCTTGGAGCGCTTAAAAAAGGAGCAAGCAGATATTAATACCACGCCCATACTCAGCCAACAGTCAGCCGCCAAACATTTCGATTAACATACGCAAACACACACACACACACACATATTATGCAGCAGGTGGGTGTGGGCAGCAGCAGCAAAAAAATAAAAACAAAAAACGAAAAACATAA
This sequence comes from Drosophila trichaetosa, assembly GCA_035043205.1. Lineage (NCBI taxonomy): Eukaryota > Metazoa > Arthropoda > Insecta > Diptera > Drosophilidae > Drosophila > Drosophila trichaetosa. Next base: position 27,505 of record JAWNNE010000088.1, on the reverse strand, counting down.
CGTGCATGAGCAGCAAATTGAATTGCTGGCAAACCAGGCAACAGACCAGCAGGAAGCTATGCAAAAAAGTGCCCATAATGGGAGCCGGAGTCGGAGTTGGAGGCGGAGGCGGAGTCGGAGCAGAGTCAGAGACTGGACGTGGACGGAGCCTGGGCCACAATGGCTGCAATATGAGAATCAGTTTCATCGTCATCAAAATCATTTTAAACAAAACGGACTAATTAAGCGCACGTTGGCCGAGGTGCAACTTCATACCTAGCCAGGAATCAAATTTCAGGCTGCCAAGCAGGAATGTCGGCAGTTGACCCATTTAAGACTCCTTGTGCTACTGAGGTAGACTTTATCGCCTACAGCTTATACACCATATATCAGATTTGGGACGAGCTAGTTGCCTTGACTTAATATCAGGCAGTTCGCATATGTCTACAAGGAAGGGAGAACCAAGCAATTGTAGTCTTCTCCTTCCAAGAAGACTGCACCGACTCTTGTTGTTCCTTGACGCCTTGTCGCCGGGCAGCCTGTTTACTATGCTCTAGATCAACTTGAGACTAACATATGATAGTAGTTATCAAAAGATCAATCGATCCACTTTTAAATTTATATTCTAGTTTAGTATCCGGTCTGCAAGTATATGCAATCTTTAGCGTACCTAAGCCGTTCATTCCTATTTTTTCTATGTTATGAAAATCGGCTTACCTTGAGATAAAAGAAAACTGATTACTAAGAACTGAAAGGGGTTACAAGACAATCTTTATTTTAAATTTTCGCATGCAGTTTGACAACGCAGAATCTATTTTTTAGTTGCGATTTGTGTGGAAAGCTTAGAGATATTAAATAACTTCAATGGAATAATAAAAAAAAAAAATTAATAAAAAATGCAATTTCCTTTTGGAAAATCACATTCCATTCACACGCATAATTATAAATCGGTGCCGATGTAGAATGGGCTAGTCATGGAAAGAATTTAATAGGGATATAAGAGAAATACGTATTTACTTCCATTGAGCTGTTGTTCCTTCCACCCACCCAAGGACTACTCGAGCAGGATAAGGAACAGAAGAAGGCGAATGGGAAGCAGGAAGCGAAATAAACAACAAAAAATCGCTTTTTGAGTAGTCAGTCACTTTGGTCGGGAAATTAAGGCGCTTTGATGTATGTGTGCCAGTTGCCCACTCCATACACCCGCACAACAAGACGCACACACACACACACACACATCCAGACACAGACACGGACACACTGAGACATTTTTGGTGTATCGTCGCAAAAATCCGTCTTTGAATAATGATGCCGTTGATAGCCGGGATTATAACCCAGTCGCAGGCTACACTCTCTATCCCTCTCTCATATGTTGCTGTGTGTGTGTGTGCGTGTGTGCAGCAGGCCATTTATTTATTATACCACAATATTCAATGACCCTTAATGGCATTTCGTAATAAAAATATTGGATTAGTTTGTTAGTTTTGGTCGCGCCGGCAGACCAACCACCACCATCGCTGCACTCAGTAGCCACCCACTAGACACTTTATCAACTGGACTGGCATTACATATTCCATTAAACGCCTAATGAGACCATTGTGCGTTGTGTCTCGGGGTCATCAGGGGCCCCAGTGTCACGGTGTGGGCGTGACAGGCGCCCAGGTACTTAGACTTAGTTAGTCTCAAAGATCTAAAAGAGCAACGCAACGCAACACAACAAGCTTTTGGGCAAAATAATTGTGCTGATGAGATTTGATACAAGATTGACATAATATAACATAATATTTTTAAATGACAAGCTTTAGCTATAAGCGGTCATTTTAAGTGTAAGCATATCTTAATCCCGAAATCTCAATGGAGTATTTGCAATAGTTAATTAAAAAACTCATCTTAAAATCTAACAACATAATGATGCGGACGCCTTTGCAGCAGTCGCCTTTATCCAGCCGCTGTTAGGCGTTGAAGTGGTCGCCTTACAAACGGCTGCGCTCGATAGGAGTGAGACAGCGGTCGCCTTACAAAAGGCTGCATAATATTTTCTAAGTATTTAGGCGCCGATGCGGTCGCCTTACCAGCGGCTTCATCATATTATATAAGTTAAGCACAATAATTACTAAATCACCAATATACCCAAACTCATCGCAACTTCACGACCTTAGATAAAGCAAACATGAAAATTCAAATCGACAAATGCGAGTTTTTCAAGACCGAAGTCGATTTCCTATGCTTCACTATTTCAGCAGATGGTATCAAAACCAATGAAGAAAAAGTGAGAGCAATAAAAAACTTCCCCACACCCAAAAGCCTCAAAGACTTACGGTCTTTCTTGGGTTTGTCAAGTTACTACAGAAGATTCATCCGCGATTACGCTAAATTAGCAAAACCTCTCACAACTCTTTTAAGAGGAGAAAATGGCAGACTCTCAAAGAATCTTTCCCATAAAGCCGAGGTGACACTCGACAATAATGCAATTAAAGCATTCTGTAAAATCAAGAGCACGCTCAGCTCGAATGATGTGGTACTAGCCTACCCCAATTTTGAAAAAGAATTTCACTTAACAACCGATGCATCAAATTTCGCCATCGGAGCAGTTCTCGAACAAGAGGGTAGACCCATTACTTTCATATCGCGTACACTCTCGAAAACAGAAGAAAATTACGCAACCAACGAAAAAGAAATGTTAGCCATTGTGGGGGCTCTTCAGAAGTCCCCATTAACGTCTTTAAAAACCACATTACTTTGCTGACAGAGACATACGAATTCAAATTACCATTTCCTACTTACCACAGACACATAGTTACAAAACCACATTACTCAGAAGACGACCTAGTAAACATCCTAAAAAAAACGGCTAAGCCCAAAAGTTGTCAATGGTTTATTGACTACAGAAAATATTATGGCAAAAATTCAAAACATTTACCCTTCCCATTTCGGGAATTACAAAACCAGGTACACGCAAAAACAAGTTCAAGATATCACTAACGAAAGTGAACAAACAGAAATTATAACAAAAGAACACACCAGAGCTCATAGGAATGCAATAGAGAATAAAATACAAATACTTAACAACTTTTTCTTCCCTAACCCAACAAAAAAAATCGAAACAATAACAAAAGCAAGTACGATAGGCACCCACAAAAAGGAGAATTACAACCAACCCTTATTCCATCCTATCCAGGTCAAATTATCCATATAGATCTATATACTACAGAGAGAAATATTGTTCTAACTGCAGTAGATAAATTTTCAAAGTACGCACAGATAAAAATTTTAAATTCGAAAGCAACTGAGGATATAAAACACCCTCTACATGAAATAATGATAGCTTTCGGCATGCCAAAATTAGTTGTTATAGACAACGAAAGAGCCTTGAATTCCGCATCAATTAAATTTTTATTGGAAGATCAATTAAAAGCAAAAGTCTACACGACACCGCCATACAATTCAATCAGTAACGGACAAGTTGAAAGATTCCATTCAACATTAACAGAAATAATGAGATGCGTTAAGAAAGACGAGAGAATATCGAACTTCGAGGACCTAATATTCAAATCTGTTCAGCTATACAACCGATCCATACATTCCACCGTGAATTAAAAACCAATAGACATATTTTTCGGAACCCGAGACACTAGCAATTCCCACGAACTTGAGGAAAATAGAAACAAAGTCAGAAATAAGGTGAAACATAAACAGGCAAAGGACTTAGAATATCATAACAGCAAGAAGAAAAAAATTAAACATTACGAAAAAGGAGACATAGTTTACTGCAGAATCGATAAAAGACTAGGTTCAAAATTAACCCCAAAATATAAAAAAGAAATAGTAGAAGAAAATAGAAATAGCACTATAAAAACACAAGGTGGCAGGATAGTTCACAAAAATAATTTAAAAACATGACATTTTACAGATTTTTCTTACCAACTTGTTTCGGTCTAGCGACCATACTGGACTACTCGCACTCAAAGATAATACCAATAAAATTAGGAATCGCAGCAACAGAAAATGGCACTTATAAAACAATTCATGTATTCAATATCGATGAATACGAAATTGCGTTCGGTAACCTATCGAACATATTAAACGACGTCAAAAATACACACCCACTCTTCCCCTTACTCGAATTTGAACTCGCAAAAATAAAATCCGACCTGAGAGGATTGAAACCAGGTCAGAGAAAAGCCAGAGCAATAAACGCTTTGGGGACAGCTTGGAAATGGTTGGCCGGCTCACCGGACCGCGACGATTATGCGACTCTAGTTTCAAAAACAGACGAGAAAGTGGAAAATAGCAATAGACAGCTTGTAATAAATAAAATACTAAGCAATAGAATGAACGAACTAACCATAAGAACAAATCAAATATTAAACGAGACTAGTAACAACAAAAGTATCGAAGATGAGAATGCAACACTACTAAAATTTAAGATACAAATGTTTAAAGAAGAATTAAATAATCTCATCTGCGCCATACACTGGGCAAAAACAAACACAATAAATTCTATAATTTTGTCAGAAATAGAATTAGAAAAAATCGCAAAGTTGTTAGAAAATAATATATATTTTATAAGCCCAGAAGAACTATTAGAGTTCGCAAAAATTAAAATTGCCACAAATGGCAAAAAAAAATATTGTACATTATTAATATCCCATTGGATTCTAAACGTCAACTCGGTTTAATCATTCATTAAACAATACATAAAGCTAAACACGATACATGTGTGAACATACCAATAATATTAATCGATTAATCGGCAAACTCAGTTTGGTCACACCTGACCATCTGACATATTGTCATTGAAATTTATCAGAGCGACACTAAACAAAAATGATTACAAGAGCTACAAGAAGATCGGCCAATTTAGAAACGGCGGTGGAACGCGGCCGAGAAACAGAAGAAATAATTAATAATTACAGAACTATAGAAATTGGCACGAGGCCGACTGCACAACGTCTGTCATTGGGAAGTCAGCAAACCAAACAACTCGCGACAAATGCAGACATAGCAGTAGAGGAATATGAGGCCTTGCAATTTACCAACAGGCATGCTCAAGATTCTGATGTTCAATTAAAGCAGTATTACGAAAGAAAGCTTGAAGAGATAAATGGACGAATTGATGAAAGAGGACGTGTAATGGCTGTCGGTGATATTGAATTGGAGAGACGACGCGCCAAACAGAGGAAGGCAGCGGAAGTGGCCCACACCGCAGAGTCAATGCTTAGACGGTACGATGAAGACACACAAGACGCAGCAAATATAATAAGAGGATTAGAAGAATATGAACAACTTTAACCTACTTTACCCTTTTTTTTTTTTGAATAAATACAAAAATTAATGGAGAATTTAGTCTGTTTTAAATAGCTTACTTACGAGTTTTGAGTGAAATATCCTGCCTAGCATATTAAACTACCAAATGCCATCTGCCCTGGCACGTAATCGGCATCGGAATCGGTGATTGAAGATGGAGTCGGGAGACAGGATCCGGTACCCAGGATCCGGTAACCGGCAGACCAGGACCTTTAACTCAAAACGTTGGACTGCATGCATGTGACATAATAAATATTAATGACAACTGACCGACAGCATTGCCATAGATCCCTGCCCAGTGGGTGGGCGATGCGGCGGACAGTCGATGGTGGGCCTTGCACAGAGTTTGCTGATGGTGGTGGTGCTGACGGTGGTGGCTGTTTTGGCTGGGTTGACGTTGACACACATTCGACATGTGACAGATAAATTATGGCAATTGGATGAATGCCGCCACACCTCTTCAAACATGGCCCTGACCAACATCATGCAATTTTGCTTTAGCTATGAGATCATTTTTCATTTTGTTTCCCTTCTCTTTTTTTCATGTTTGTTTTCTTTTGGGTTCATGGTGCGGAGGTTGTGACATATGTGCGTTCACGACTAATGGCAGGCAAGTTTACCATAGCCAAGGACCTTAACATGCACTTACACATACACACACACAAGAGACCATCCTTAATAGTTTTCAGTTCGCCAATGATACGGACTAATGACAATATGCCAGCAGACTGAATAAATTACAACAATCATTTATTGTTCAATAAGTCCAAAACTAAAGTATTCCGTAAATTCAACATTTTTTTCAAAGGCGATGATAGCACAACGAAATATCTCTAAATTATATTCATTTACACAGCACAGGAAATGTTAATATTTCTAAAAGTGGAAAATTGGTCCATCCATTTAATTCCGAATCATTTTCCGAACCAGTTAAATTTTTAGCAATTAATTAACTTTACCTTTTTTTAAGAGGGGCTGAATTTCGAAAAATTGTAATTCAGTTACTTCATGAAAAGCTAAAGAGAATATTACACAGAATTGTTGCTCCACTTTCTGCCCGAAGAAGTCATTTTAAGTCTTGAATTAGTAAACTTTTTGAAAGGGAGTTAATACAAATTCGGAAAGAAATATTATCACATAAGAGTAAAACTTGCAATTGCATAAATGAAATCGGTCCATTATCTTCTTGTCATTCCAATTGATGACAGCACAAAAGCACAGTCTCCATTACTGGTCATCATTAGGGACACTCAGTTAATCTATAGCATCCACTTGACAAATGTCCGCTCATCAATACTAGGAGATGTATGTCTATATAAGTTGGTATGTGTCGCCAGGTATACGGAGACAGCTTTCGAAATTTATTTATTAGTTTGCTGCAAAAGTTATGGTTGGAAGAGGGGAAAGCTGTGTATCCTTCAGTTGGCCACAACAGTAGCCACAATACCAAGAATTGCTACCATTACCTCTCACAACTCTTTTAAGAGGAGAAAATGGCAGACTCTCAAAGAATCTTTCCCATAAAGCCGAGGTGACACTCGACAATAATGCAATTAAAGCATTCTGTAAAATCAAGAGCACGCTCAGCTCGAATGATGTGGTACTAGCCTACCCCAATTTTGAAAAAGAATTTCACTTAACAACCGATGCATCAAATTTCGCCATCGGAGCAGTTCTCGAACAAGAGGGTAGACCCATTACTTTCATATCGCGTACACTCTCGAAAACAGAAGAAAATTACGCAACCAACGAAAAAGAAATGTTAGCCATTGTGGGGGCTCTTCAGAAGTCCCCATTAACGTCTTTAAAAACCACATTACTTTGCTGACAGAGACATACGAATTCAAATTACCATTTCCTACTTACCACAGACACATAGTTACAAAACCACATTACTCAGAAGACGACCTAGTAAACATCCTAAAAAAAACGGCTAAGCCCAAAAGTTGTCAATGGTTTATTGACTACAGAAAATATTATGGCAAAAATTCAAAACATTTACCCTTCCCATTTCGGGAATTACAAAACCAGGTACACGCAAAAACAAGTTCAAGATATCACTAACGAAAGTGAACAAACAGAAATTATAACAAAAGAACACACCAGAGCTCATAGGAATGCAATAGAGAATAAAATACAAATACTTAACAACTTTTTCTTCCCTAACCCAACAAAAAAAATCGAAACAATAACAAAAGCAAGTACGATAGGCACCCACAAAAAGGAGAATTACAACCAACCCTTATTCCATCCTATCCAGGTCAAATTATCCATATAGATCTATATACTACAGAGAGAAATATTGTTCTAACTGCAGTAGATAAATTTTCAAAGTACGCACAGATAAAAATTTTAAATTCGAAAGCAACTGAGGATATAAAACACCCTCTACATGAAATAATGATAGCTTTCGGCATGCCAAAATTAGTTGTTATAGACAACGAAAGAGCCTTGAATTCCGCATCAATTAAATTTTTATTGGAAGATCAATTAAAAGCAAAAGTCTACACGACACCGCCATACAATTCAATCAGTAACGGACAAGTTGAAAGATTCCATTCAACATTAACAGAAATAATGAGATGCGTTAAGAAAGACGAGAGAATATCGAACTTCGAGGACCTAATATTCAAATCTGTTCAGCTATACAACCGATCCATACATTCCACCGTGAATTAAAAACCAATAGACATATTTTTCGGAACCCGAGACACTAGCAATTCCCACGAACTTGAGGAAAATAGAAACAAAGTCAGAAATAAGGTGAAACATAAACAGGCAAAGGACTTAGAATATCATAACAGCAAGAAGAAAAAAATTAAACATTACGAAAAAGGAGACATAGTTTACTGCAGAATCGATAAAAGACTAGGTTCAAAATTAACCCCAAAATATAAAAAAGAAATAGTAGAAGAAAATAGAAATAGCACTATAAAAACACAAGGTGGCAGGATAGTTCACAAAAATAATTTAAAAACATGACATTTTACAGATTTTTCTTACCAACTTGTTTCGGTCTAGCGACCATACTGGACTACTCGCACTCAAAGATAATACCAATAAAATTAGGAATCGCAGCAACAGAAAATGGCACTTATAAAACAATTCATGTATTCAATATCGATGAATACGAAATTGCGTTCGGTAACCTATCGAACATATTAAACGACGTCAAAAATACACACCCACTCTTCCCCTTACTCGAATTTGAACTCGCAAAAATAAAATCCGACCTGAGAGGATTGAAACCAGGTCAGAGAAAAGCCAGAGCAATAAACGCTTTGGGGACAGCTTGGAAATGGTTGGCCGGCTCACCGGACCGCGACGATTATGCGACTCTAGTTTCAAAAACAGACGAGAAAGTGGAAAATAGCAATAGACAGCTTGTAATAAATAAAATACTAAGCAATAGAATGAACGAACTAACCATAAGAACAAATCAAATATTAAACGAGACTAGTAACAACAAAAGTATCGAAGATGAGAATGCAACACTACTAAAATTTAAGATACAAATGTTTAAAGAAGAATTAAATAATCTCATCTGCGCCATACACTGGGCAAAAACAAACACAATAAATTCTATAATTTTGTCAGAAATAGAATTAGAAAAAATCGCAAAGTTGTTAGAAAATAATATATATTTTATAAGCCCAGAAGAACTATTAGAGTTCGCAAAAATTAAAATTGCCACAAATGGCAAAAAAAAATATTGTACATTATTAATATCCCATTGGATTCTAAACGTCAACTCGGTTTAATCATTCATTAAACAATACATAAAGCTAAACACGATACATGTGTGAACATACCAATAATATTAATCGATTAATCGGCAAACTCAGTTTGGTCACACCTGACCATCTGACATATTGTCATTGAAATTTATCAGAGCGACACTAAACAAAAATGATTACAAGAGCTACAAGAAGATCGGCCAATTTAGAAACGGCGGTGGAACGCGGCCGAGAAACAGAAGAAATAATTAATAATTACAGAACTATAGAAATTGGCACGAGGCCGACTGCACAACGTCTGTCATTGGGAAGTCAGCAAACCAAACAACTCGCGACAAATGCAGACATAGCAGTAGAGGAATATGAGGCCTTGCAATTTACCAACAGGCATGCTCAAGATTCTGATGTTCAATTAAAGCAGTATTACGAAAGAAAGCTTGAAGAGATAAATGGACGAATTGATGAAAGAGGACGTGTAATGGCTGTCGGTGATATTGAATTGGAGAGACGACGCGCCAAACAGAGGAAGGCAGCGGAAGTGGCCCACACCGCAGAGTCAATGCTTAGATGGTACGATGAAGACACACAAGACGCAGCAAATATAATAAGAGGATTAGAAGAATATGAACAACTTTAACCTACTTTACCCTTTTTTTTTTTTGAATAAATACAAAAATTAATGGAGAATTTAGTCTGTTTTAAATAGCTTACTTACGAGTTTTGAGTGAAATATCCTGCCTAGCATATTAAACTACCAAATGCCATCTGCCCTGGCACGTAATCGGCATCGGAATCGGTGATTGAAGATGGAGTCGGGAGACAGGATCCGGTACCCAGGATCCGGTAACCGGCAGACCAGGACCTTTAACTCAAAACGTTGGACTGCATGCATGTGACATAATAAATATTAATGACAACTGACCGACAGCATTGCCATAGATCCCTGCCCAGTGGGTGGGCGATGCGGCGGACAGTCGATGGTGGGCCTTGCACAGAGTTTGCTGATGGTGGTGGTGCTGACGGTGGTGGCTGTTTTGGCTGGGTTGACGTTGACACACATTCGACATGTGACAGATAAATTATGGCAATTGGATGAATGCCGCCACACCTCTTCAAACATGGCCCTGACCAACATCATGCAATTTTGCTTTAGCTATGAGATCATTTTTCATTTTGTTTCCCTTCTCTTTTTTTCATGTTTGTTTTCTTTTGGGTTCATGGTGCGGAGGTTGTGACATATGTGCGTTCACGACTAATGGCAGGCAAGTTTACCATAGCCAAGGACCTTAACATGCACTTACACATACACACACACAAGAGACCATCCTTAATAGTTTTCAGTTCGCCAATGATACGGACTAATGACAATATGCCAGCAGACTGAATAAATTACAACAATCATTTATTGTTCAATAAGTCCAAAACTAAAGTATTCCGTAAATTCAACATTTTTTTCAAAGGCGATGATAGCACAACGAAATATCTCTAAATTATATTCATTTACACAGCACAGGAAATGTTAATATTTCTAAAAGTGGAAAATTGGTCCATCCATTTAATTCCGAATCATTTTCCGAACCAGTTAAATTTTTAGCAATTAATTAACTTTACCTTTTTTTAAGAGGGGCTGAATTTCGAAAAATTGTAATTCAGTTACTTCATGAAAAGCTAAAGAGAATATTACACAGAATTGTTGCTCCACTTTCTGCCCGAAGAAGTCATTTTAAGTCTTGAATTAGTAAACTTTTTGAAAGGGAGTTAATACAAATTCGGAAAGAAATATTATCACATAAGAGTAAAACTTGCAATTGCATAAATGAAATCGGTCCATTATCTTCTTGTCATTCCAATTGATGACAGCACAAAAGCACAGTCTCCATTACTGGTCATCATTAGGGACACTCAGTTAATCTATAGCATCCACTTGACAAATGTCCGCTCATCAATACTAGGAGATGTATGTCTATATAAGTTGGTATGTGTCGCCAGGTATACGGAGACAGCTTTCGAAATTTATTTATTAGTTTGCTGCAAAAGTTATGGTTGGAAGAGGGGAAAGCTGTGTATCCTTCAGTTGGCCACAACAGTAGCCACAATACCAAGAATTGCTACCATTAATGAAAAGCAATACAAAAGCTGTACTGGATTATTTACAACTGACGAGCTTAAAGCAAAAACCAATTCAAAAGAACGAAAGAAACCAAACAACGAACAACAAATAAACCAACCAACGAACTCCCATCCCCCTCTGCACCTCCCCAAATGCCGGTCGCTGTGGTAAGGGCTGCGATGTGGAGTGGGTTGGAGTGGGGGGGGGGGGGGGGGGGGGCTGGGGTCCCAGTAATACGCTTGTCTAAAAGAATCAAAAATCTAGATTTTGATTTGAGATACTATGGACTATAGAGACAGACTGGCAGCATGTTCAGTTTTGTTAGCTGGCTGGGTGGGAGAATGGTTTGGTGATGTTGGGGTCAGGGTTGAGTGCTGTGCTTTGTTGTGGATATGTATAAGTAGCTATAGCTGTAGTTGAAACAACGACTTCGACCGTAAGTCAAGTGGCGCTTAGAGTTTTGTATGCGAGCGTTTTGCCCGCGACTAAAACCGCTCAAATTTCCAGACAGCGACTTTCGGGCTTCCTTCTTTTTTTCCTTATGGATTCCACTTCAATGAATTGAAAAATTGCCTTGAACAAATTTGATGCGGCAGCTTCGTTGACGTCGCTGCTGCTTTGCATTTTGCTGTCTCTTTTTCTTTTCTTTTTTTCAAGGTTTTCGTGCGGAAGTGTGCAGAGTTGGAGATGGTGGGTGGTGGGTGGTGGATGGGGACCAAACAACAATTTTCCAAACATGACATTTGACATTTGATAATGTCATTTGCCGCGTAATTGTTTTTTGATTTGATGCTCCGTTTTGCCGTTGTCATTTCAATGCTATTGTTCTTGTTGTTTTTATCTGCCACTTTGGTATCTTAGCCTGGGGATGGCGGCAGATGGACCTGAGAAACGGAGTGGAACTGGAGGTGGAAGTAGAAGTGGGGCTGAAACGCGTGCAATTTAAATTGATTTGACTAGCGATGCGTCAGTTGCCTTCACGATGCAGTAATTGATAAATATTCTAAATACTCCATGCAATACAAAATGCTGTGTTTAATACTAAATTGCTTAACTGTTCCTCAAAGTATCGTTTGTTTTATTACCGAATTACAAAATAAATATATGAAACAACTCCAATACTCACATCAGTTTATTTATGATAAGAAAAAATAAAAAGGAATACATCATCTATCTTAATTTTTAAATATTTCGCTTTACTTAATTCGAAATACGCAAAACTTAACCTAATAATCCATTTGGTTTAATTTGAGTAGTATTCCCCAAAAAAAAACTATTAAACTGAGTGACCCAATTTGATTCAGCGACTGTCTGGAAATAAATAACAAAATAATTTTTAGTTTTTTTTATGAAATCATAACGGTTCACATCAGGGTTTGGGTATTGAATAGATGAAATATATTGCAAAATCAATATAATCTGGACACTTAATTACGAAATTTCCATGCTCCAAACTAGAAAACAATCCAACAACAACAACATACTTTGGTCGTCTACATCATCGTCATAGCCATCCATATGTGGTAGCGGATTGTTTTCGTTCCAGGGTACGGCCATGTCGTTGACAACGTGGTCGAGCTCCGGCGATGGTGGGGGCGCTGATGGCGGCAGTGGAGACAATCCCGGAACTATATCTGTGCCAAGACAAACGATTGCTTTAAGCAGGATGTGATTCTGCCAGAAGAATCGCTTACCTGTCGACCACATTGCCTCTTCGCAGGCTAACCAATAAGCTGCATTGAATTCATCGTCATTAATTGGCTTATATGAGAAAAACATTTTCTCCTCATGAGCGTTCAGGGAAAATCGATTAATGGCCATCTGGATGTGATCTATATTTAATTATTTAGAGAATATTTTCAAACATTATGAGCATAGTTAGGTATGGCAAATATTGTACTTTGATTAGGATTAGAGAAGCTGAGTGATTGCAGTCAAATATGCTTGTATTCCAGCTTTGAATTACCACAAATTGCGGCAGACCACTCAATTACCTGGCGAGTGTGAGTGCGAGGAGGTCAACGACGGCATTGTATCGGATAGCGAAGAAGGTGAGTGTTGCTCGCTGTCCATGGCCAAGGATATAGCATGCGCCTGTGCCGAGGTGCTGGGCATCAGATCGATGCATTCGCTGCTGAGCAGAGAAGCGGGCTGAAGCGGGAGCGTCTCTTTTTCTGGCGCACAAGGAAGGGCCTCTCGCGGTGATCGTATGATCGTCCCGTCCTCATACCAGTCGGGCAATGCTGGCTGCTGGGTCTGTGAAGTGGTGTCCTCTCCAATGGCTTGTTCAGACAATTTCACGGAAAACATCACATTGTCAACATACGTACGATCTGAAGAGATTAGAGAATGAGAGCGTAGGAACTACTCCTGTATTCATTGTTTCGGCTTACCCCAGGTATCTGGCTCGTTTGCTAGCAGCGTAGGATGGAATCCATTGCCATGATCTTCGCGCACACAATTATGGCGAAATTTCTTAATGTGTTCCATGCCGAATTCGCAATCTAAATCAAATTCGAATTCCAGCAGAGATGATGTCTCCACAGGTGTCTCTGCAAAATGAACCAATTATTGTTTGTTTCAAAACTGTTTCCATTAATTTTGTACTTTTTGTGCGTTTCACGGCCAGCGGTTTGGGCAAGCGCTTAACAGATTTTTCAAGCCGCTTGAATTTCGACTTGGGCAGCGCCCCAGTTGACACATCCACCCCATGACCCGAACACAAGGACAGCTTCTGCTGCTTCTCCGCCTCCAACTCGACGATCATGGGACTGCTTAATTTTCCAGATACGTGGAGATTCAGGCGCTGAAGCTGCATGACGAGGTCCTCGCAAAGCCCGAAAATATCTGAAAATTAGATGGAAAAGAAATTAATTCGTTAATTCAGATTTTAGCGAACGATAAGAACGTTATTTTTCGTTCAGTGTATGATGTCGGTTAGGCTCAACTCACACAGAGCACGCCGCTCACGGCTCCTGCCCAGGCACTTGGGATAAGGAAAGCGCGTATCGTAGCCCAGTCCGACCTTCTTGGGCGGCGTGCACTTGGCGCCCTCGAAATTCTGGCGAGAGACGACTGGAAGAGGGCTATTAATTTGTAGATCGACGCTGGGCGTTGTTGGCTGCAAAACCGGTGGCATCTCCGAGTACTTAAATAGCTCCAACTGCTCATCCAATGCCTCGTCTTTAGGTGTAAGATTTAGCTCGGCTTCAGGCACCACTGTCATTTGCGGTTGTGGCTCATCGTAGATCTCCTCCAGCTGCAAGGGCAGCTGTTCGGGCAGCGAAGTTGTCAATCTAACCACCGGCTCATTCAATAGCAACTGCCGCATTTCAATCTGACGCTCCAGGCGCTCCTGCTCCCGGGTCATAATGTCCAGCAATATCTGTTGCTCCTCAACTAGTTCGTACAGATCTAGCTCCATGCGACTTAAGAAGTAATTTTCCCAATTTTGCTCCTCAGGCGAGTGCGGGCGCTCCAAATGTGGCATCTCAATTATCGCACCTTCAGTTCAAAACAGGGTCTATGCAACCCCTAAGATGCACAGTAAGAAATTGAATTTTATACTTTAGTTTTTAGTTGCGTTCAGTTAGCCATATATAAATTGATGTCTGAAGATCTATAGCTACAAATTTGGAATTGCAAAATTGCTTGCAGTTTTCCTGTTAGCTGGGCACGCCTCTGAGCACGAACCTATTGTTTATTGGCTATTGGCAATCAGTAATCAGCCATCAGCTAACAGCTATCGATACGATATCCCGAGCAGGCGCAGTAGCTACACGAACACCAAACACATTTTTCAATCAGCTCCTCTGAAGGGGCAGCTTCAGGGATGCCAGACATGCGCCACAATCATAAAAACTTTATTGCAGTTGCAAAAAAAGAAAAAAAAATCTCGGGACACAAGCAGAGTGAGCACCACACTAGGAAGAAATGTTGAGCGTAGCTTGAAATTGGCAGTCGTTGGGACTCTTGAGTGGAGCATCAGAAAGCAGGCAGAGAGAGAGAGAGAGAGAGAGACAGATAGAGAGAGAGAGAGGAAGGCGTGTTGGGGGCAGGCACTTCCGGCTGCTGCCGCCCAAAATGTAAAACGCTAACCGTAAATTGCTCTCCATTTTTATATAGTTTTTCGCCCGCGGCAACCAGCCGTGTCAATTTTGGCCAGTAATCGCCCAGCTGGGCAGAAAGGGGTTACAGATGACCAGCAAGCGAAACAAGCAAAAAATTAAACGAGACTTGATGCTGCCTGGAGTTCGCCAATAAAACGGAATGATTGCTAACTGCATGAGCTAAGCAAAGGTAACAACCATCAGTAAGAGAACTCCAAAATTAAAGTATTCATACAGTTGTGCTTGGCTAAAATGTGTTCTTCTTATGCGCAAAACTACACTTTAATCATTAGGAATATTTAATTACATTTCAAGTTATTTTTCAACCATTGCATTTCAAATTATTCAAATCTGTCAAACAAATGCTAAAAATGTTTACAGTTGCCTGCAGGTATTAAAAGCCTTTCAGAAACTTTAATTCAACGGGTCAACATATCCAATGCCTCACTACATCTATGCAGAGAGTGCAAAAAATTGGTCAGCTGATTTACATAAGATATAAATACCAATATCAGAAATTCTAGATAGCAGGTAAGAATGCGAAATCTCAAGGACTGCAGTATTGCATACATATATTTATGTATGCATCAAACAAAACAGTTTGAATTAATTATTTATATACAAGTGCTTAATACCAGTTCACATGCAATTTATACTCGTCTATAAGTTGTGAAAAATCACTTAATATCGAACCGAAATGGTAGCTGCTTTTAAATTGTAATTTCAACTGCATTCAGGTTGGGTTAAGAGCTCTTCGCGTGTTCACTCAACCCTGCCAGACCCGACTAATAACCAACGGGACTCCTTGTCGCTCCTCCCGCTCGTCGAATGCTATAACACACTAGCCCACACCTACCCCACGAGCACACCCACAATGCCCGCCCCCTATCAAGTCCCACAAAGTTAGTTTACGGCCAAAGTTCAGCGAGAAAAAATACTACATAAAAGTCATAAAAAATTGCAAAAAAAAAAAAGAAAAAACTAAAAAAAAATTGGCCAAAACATAGTCACAAAAAAGTCACACCGTGTGAGAATCCTGAAAATGCTGAAGAACAAAAAAAAAAGACATTTAGTAAAAAAATGAATGGAACGAAAAAAAATTGGTTTGTAAAGCAATTTTTTTCATGCTCCGCTTTTATTTGGCGTTGGCAGCCATTAGTGCAAAAATCAGCAGCATCAGCGGGGGCAGTGCGCAAGGGGGATGCGTTGTGGTGGGGTGGGGGGGGGGAGTAAGGGGGAGTGGAGGCGATATGCAGCACTGTTGTTGCTGCAGTTTCAGTTGTTGCCACACATGTGGAAATTGTGCGCGTTTTGCAGTTTTTTAATTGACCAACAAATTTATTTGATTCGTTAGTGAACGACACGGCGCTTTTCGCCGTTGCAAGCCAGACATCCTTTTTATTTTTTTATATTCGTATATACATATACATACATAAATACGTATATATAGGTTGTATATAATATATATTAGCAAGCATTTACAGGCATAGAGTTGGCTGAAGCCTTTAAGCAGGATTCAAGTCAAGTCAAGTCAAGTCGACATCGAACAAATCTCTTTCGCAGCCAATTCAAATTCAAAGCCAAAACAATGCCTCTGTGGAACAAGTGCGTAAGGGAGCGGAGAGGCAGGGAGGCGTGGTTGCGGGGGTGTGCTCTTTGTTGTTTCTAAGGATTACATATTGGTAAACAACGATTACAACAATAAAACAACAGCAACAACTACGACAACTTATTGTGCGGCAAATTTTGTTTGCCCGGCAGCGCCCCAACTTCGTTTCTGGGCAGACCGGGCTGGATTGGGGGCTGACAAGGGGCAGCAGAGCAGCAGGACAGCAGGGGGGTGTTTGATTTCATTGTTGACTTTATCGGTCAAGCGGCATTTTGGTGTTGTTGCCTGCTATTGTTTGTATTGTTGTTCTTTGGCTACTTAGTTGTGGTTGTCTTTGTGTTTGTGTTGTTTTAACGATATTTAATCTATGATTAGAATCGGTTTTTGGCCAGTAAAATCAATTAAACGCTACACTTGACTTAATTTATTGTCGCGCTCGTTGAGCACAGAAGACAAGTAGCCGCCAGTCAAGTAAGGCGTTTTCTTGTTGTTGTCCGTATACCCTGTAACTTCAGGCATGAAGTATATGCTTACTAAACATAAGGCCAGAAGAACAATACAAGAATTGGCATCGGTCTGCAGTTCAGGAGCTATAAGTCCACAAACATAATATTGTTAAATATTTGACATGGTTTAATGGGCTTAGAGAAGTCACTTAATGGATATCTGCTAGTCGAAAGTGCTCGTCGTCTGGCATCCGAAAGCCAAATTCGATGCAAACTGATATCACATAAACGTACTGAAATGGTCGTAAAATCAAATTGGCCTTTCTCGGTCGTCCAGTCGAATGCCAATAAAAATACGACAACAAATCTGAATACACACAAGCACTTTGTCGGTGTTTCGCCGCTCGCATGTTGGCTTTTATCTTTATAGCTTGATCTCGTTCTCGACGTGGAAGATGACTGTTGATTTTCGGGCGGGGAGCGGAAGTATATTGCCAAAAATCCAAAAGCCAAAAGCAAAGAATAATTAGACGAAATAAAATAATATAGCCTTTAAAAGTCAGGCATTGGATGACCTTAGCTTATTCGAATTCGCAAGCAGCCAATTTTGTTAATACCTGGTAAAGCATTGAACCGTATAAATAAACACGTTAAATACACTCAACCCATTAAAAATGAGCTAAACGCGTACAATGGTTTTGTGTGGAAGTATGTGACGGGCAGAGGAAACCATCTACTACCACATAAGATAAATATAGTCGTTTCAATTTTTGTGTTAATCGTATATAAGTCAAACTCAGCAAGTAAATATATATTTCAAAATTGTCATAAGCAATATACATTGTTTATTTGCTAGGCAAATCATTCCGTTGATTTTCCAAATTATTTCTTCAAACAGTTCAAGTCAATATTTTTGCATTGAAACAAATACAAATCGAGAATCCAAAAACCAAAAATTGACAAACATCCATTTGCAAAGCTCAGCAATCTAAAATCAAAAACAACAAAAAGCAGACCAATATGCAAATGACATCTGCATTTGCTACAGCTACACTGAGCGAAACAGGCTCAAACGAGGGTGGCATTAAAAATTCCGTTTAATGATGCAATTGGAATTTGATGAGTTGGAAAACTGACTGAAAATCTGACACTGCTGCTGATGGAACGCAATCAATGCGTTGTCGAGGAGCAGGAGAAGGAGCAGAAAGGAGCCGGCTCAGCAGTTTCAGTTCGAACCGGCTGCCGTGTTCTGGGCATGGACTCCACTGGTCGCAGTCTGCTGTCCGCTGTCCGTAGTCCGGAGTGTCAACAGCAACGGACAGGTAAATTGCAACCAATAATAATGAATAATTGAAAATCCAATCAAACACCAAATGAAAACGGAGGCGCACAATGCGATTGCCATTGCCCATATCCCATATCACCACCCATCAACAGACCACCACCGCCTCCTCCTCCTCACTCCCCGCCGCGCCACCCGTTAGGCACAGTTTGACAAGGCCGAGCGGTCGGTGGATGCTGGTGTTGATTTTGCCGACTTTATCGAAGGACATTAGCAAACGGTCGTTGGATTCGGTGAAAATGCAATCAAAAGTGTGGGCCAACAACCAACAGACAAACAAAACAACAACACCAACAACAAAAACACCAAACAGCAGCAGCAGCAACAACAACAAAAACAACAGCAAGGACAAGGAGTGTAACGCCAAACCAAAGCGACCTGCATAGATGACACCCCAGGGACATGGCCAAAGTCAATGAATGGTAATAGGTGTCGACATGGCGTTAGGGCGTGGCACCCATACTCACACCACTGTCTGTTGCCCAATTCGTGTGTGAGTGTGTGTGTGTGTGTGTGTGCTGTTGTTGCTGCTGCGGCTTTATTGGTGTTGTTCTTGCTGATTGCCACTTTCGGGCATTGGATCGAATGTGCCCTGGCCGGGAGATGGGTTCAGCAAAGGTTCAGGGCCATGGCCAGAACCATTGCCAGGACAAGGCACAGGCACAGGTGCACAGGTTCGAGCAACATGCATTAATTGCCAGTTAAATTGACTTTGACTGCGGCCGCTCTGTGCTCTGAGCACAGAGCCGCAATGCATTGATTCTGTTGCAGAGACGAGGCTTATCCCCAATGCAAACTGTTGTTACATGCCACTTACAAGTTGCGGCCAATTTAATTAAACAAATGTGTTTTTTTTAGCAATTTCTTTATTGCATTTAAGTATTTTCCCATGACATATATTTAGGTTTGTAGAAACAACGCAAATGAGAAATATTTCAGACTTTATACTTATTCAAATGTAGTTGAAAGTGCCAAATGCGCTCAATGGAATAAATGTTCTTTGTTAGATAAAAAGTATATTAAGTCAGTCCATAATCTGAAATTGTGCTATGTTGGTGTATTTCAGTGGACAACTTGTATACATATGTGTGTCTAAAAGTGGGTCAGAATGTTGACGTTTGGCGTTTGCGAACTGCTTTAGCTCAAAATGAGAATTTATGCAGCGCGTGCCTTGCCATTTGTGCGTGGCAAATAAATTGAATATTTTTATTGGGCCACGTAGGCATGTGTAAACAAACAAATATTGAAAATGCCACAAGGCGATCGACAATTCTTACCCCGGGCAGACCGCTCAACCTGCCCAGCACCCAACTCAACCACAGCTTCAGTTTCAGAGCCATGGTTTGGCCACCCTCCGCAGCTGAAGCCGCAATCGCATTGCAAATTGTCGCCCGCGGGCGTGGCAAGACAAAAGTTTATATTTGCCTTTTTGCAGCACTGATATGGCAAATATATATAGACAGAGACATGCACATGTCTATATTACATTTTGATATAATTACACACAAATATGCCGCTAACGATAAAATATTCGCCAAATTGAATAGAGTCTGAGACAGTGTGTGTGTGTGTGTGTGTGTGTGTGTGTGTGTGTGCGGCTGTCGAATGTTGTTCAATTAACATGGCGCGCTGTGTTTTTGTTTCTGTTGCCTGTTAGTATCGAGGCACACCTCCTGCTACACTCTGCAACAACCCCTTGCCACACGGCAGCCAAATGACACCGCGAGCGTTTTGCTCAACTGCAGTGAGTAGCTGCGAGACAGGAGGCAGGGGCGGGAGCCACGTCGCGTCGCATCGCGGCATCAGCATGTTGCACAAATATAAACATAAATCAATTAACAATTTCGGCGACGAGCGCTGAACGCCATCGAGGCGAGAGGGCTGAGCTCTTTTTGGGCGTCTCGCCTGCGGCCTTCAATACAAAATCGACAATTTGTGGCAGCTGCCGCGTTGTCTGTGAAAATTGCGCGTTACCTACTTTTGGGCGCACGCGAAAATTCTGCCGAAAGCCAGCAAGTCTACACAAGTGTGTGTGTGTGTGCGTGTGAGTATGTGTGTGTAAGTGTATGTGTTATGTACTATACAAAATGTTACCACTTGTTGTCAGCTAAATTGACACTCAGGGCTGCCTAATGGTCACAACTTGATTTAGCCTTTCTTCTTAACTTTCTCATCTTCAGTTTCATTTCCAGACATATAAATGGTTGTTGCACGAGCAATTTGTTTGGCAACAAGCATTTCTATGTAAATACCATCTAAATAATTTAATACATTTAACTCAAAATTTTCCGTATTTAAGCCTATTTCAAAATTCTGAAAAAATGAAAATGAATGAATTCCAAACAGCTCTTTCAAATTCCAACTGAAATCATTTTATTTCAGAGTTTCTATTTTCAATAGCTTGTGATAAAAAGCAAGTTCGCTTCAATGTAGTCGATATAGTTTTAGATATAGAATTTTTTAGAGAGTTTAGAAATCCCATGTAAAAAATGGAAGTGTTCCAGGATGAGTTTTCGTAGTTCAATGGTAGTCTGTTTGTCCATAGTCTTTTTTGGCTTATTGCATCCGAGATGCAGGATGAAACTAAACTGACTACGAAGGATTGGTCAATTTATACCGAAAATACTCAACTATGGGTACAAAATCCGGGTTTTATGGCACCCAGGTGTCCACAATGTGCCTGATCCAAATGAAAACTATACCTGGAAGTAGGCAAAATTTTTACATAATCCCACCTAGCAGGTGGGGAAATTCCAGTTTATTGGGGTCATATATTAATTTTGGTGGTTAATATATATACCTACCATCGGTCTTTGGATTTTTTGAAAAATAATGAATGGTTAGTTTATGGCAGGCAATTCCTTTTTTTCTTTGACCCTGATCAGAATAAGCTTTGAGACACTGTATATAAAAGACGTAGAATACAAACAAATCTACTATTAATTCAAACAACTAGAATTATTCTGAAGTTGCTGTAAGGATTGACCCATACAAGTTTATTTTAAATGTGTTTTATATTTGAAATGTGAACAGGTTTCATTCATAAATTGACAAAGAGATAAATAAGCGAAATAATAGTGGTTTGGGTTATACAAGATAAATGTGTAAAAGAATATTTTAATGGTGTTTATCTATTATATCTAACAAATACTTTAAACCTAAACAACAACAAAAACAAGGTTTTAGGGAATTTCGAACATCAATCGATGTTCCTTTCGTTATTTTCAAACAAAAGCGTTATTTGGACAGGCGTCGTTGCTTCCATTTAGGTGGAGTGCTTAATTTCCATATAAATGGTTTAATGGTATTCTTCGCCAAAAAAGCAAAAAATAGAAGTGAAAAACAGTTTAGGTTGCTTGTCAATTATTCAGTTGAATGCAATCGTGCGGAGCAACGCATATTTTAAGTGGTCTGATTCACATTATACCCCAAAAAAACAAAAACCAAAACACATTCGTATACAAGAAGACAGTTGGGCTATATAGCACACATGCCCATAATGGCACGCCCCATAACCGACTCAGACCAAAGCGAACCGAAAGTGAACAGAAACCGAAAAACTTGTTTCATAAATTTTCTATTCAAAATGTAATTAAACCTTTTCACCGCTGCTGCCGAAGCTGCCTGCTCATCTAATTACAACAAAAAGGCATCCTCGAGCGCCCCACCCAGCAACACCCTCACCAGCAGCGTGCTCAAACAGAAAGTCAAAAGCGTTACAGCTCAAGTACGACTCATAGAAGTAAAAGGTCCCAGGACGGAACGGGGCAAGGATGGAAAATTATTCTCGATAATTGCAAACGAAATGGAAGAGGGGGAAAGAGCAATAAGAACTGGGATATGAATGCAGGAGGATCAGAGTGTCTCGCCTATTTCCATAAATATCTTCAGAGTCATTAAATTTCACACATGTTGGAGGCAAACGCTGAATTGTTTTAATTTTAATTATTTTCATTAATTGATTTTTGATACAGCCTCACCACCCACCAGAGCACATTTTCAACAGAAGTTGAGACCGGGCATCAGTCATAAATCTGCATGTGTGTAAATTAGAAGCAGGGACAGGCAGCAGCACCAGGAACGGGGGAGGGATTTGGTATATTTTCTAACAGTTGCGATAAGTGTGAGCAAGAAAAACAACAAGAACAACAACAACAACAACAACAACAACAATAGTAGTGACAAATAATTAGTGACTCCGAAAAAAGGCAAGGGTTAGACGCCTAGACAATCCAATGGGTGGGTTGTTTCGGATGTATGGAATTAAAATTGGAAACGGCAATGGCAGTGCAGGGTTTGGGGCTGGCCAGGCGTCAGGAGTGGGAGTTGGCTCGAGGGGAGCCAGGGAAGGGGGGGGGGGCGAGTGGTGGCTTGTCTGTGTGCTGGCTGCACTTTACGGTTTTTGTGTGATTATTGAGACCATTATTTTTGTTTAATTACGTTACGGGCGTTAATGTGCGGATAGCACCAGCAACAGCAGCGGCAGCTCAACTTTATATATATATGTATATATGGGCCATGCCATGAATTCAACTCCCAAAACACAACCAGGTCGCATTAATTTCATTTTATATTTATATTCAGCAAACAACAACACGTAAAATAACATTTTTCTGAATTTTCAATATATGTAGGTATGCTTTTATGTAAGTGTTTCGGTAGTTCACCACTGGGGGTTGGCTTCTCTTTTTGGGGTTGACTACTGGATATTCCAAACAACAACGGGAATCGGACTTCTTTAAACTGTTTGAATATGGCAATGTAATAGAAACTAATAGGCGTATATCCTATTAATATATGCCATGTATATGAGCAGTAACTTATATAAATGATTACAACTTATAGAAGGCACCAATTTCATCACTCAGCTTAGATCTTCTTATTGTTTAATCAAAATAAGAATAATGTTTACATTTAAATAAATTTTCAATTCAAGCTTTGCTCATTATTTCAACCATGGATCCCGTATATTGCAAATGGAGATAGACAGTTCTTAAAGAGTAGTATCTGGTTTCCAAATGCACTGTCGAAGGAACTTTGAAATATAACTAATCCAGGCACACAATAAGTAACGTCCATTTAGGCGTTTTGACTCTGCCTGGCTTACCCAAGTAATCCCAAAAAGTAGGCAACGCTGTTTTATTTATTTTGCTGCTCTCATCCAACAAATTTGTGACACGTTTGCGACACGTTCGCAATGTCGATTTTTCTTAAGCAAAACGTTTGTCGTTCGCCCAACTCATATGCATAAGCATATATTTTATAACTGTAGACGAGCAGGCGAAAGATGCGGGTGGAGGTGATGCGGTGTATGAAGATGGCAATAGGAATGGGAATGGGAATGGAGACTGTGATGTTGACTGCGATACATATCACGCTGCTGGTTTTGAGAGGGGAGCTAGAATCTCACACTGGGGTGCATATGCATACCTGTGCCAACGCCAAATGGGCTAGGGTGGTGCGTGTCCTGGTGGTGGTGGTGCTGGTGCTGGTGGTTGAAAGATAGCCGTCAGTGCTGTTGACTCATACGCAAATTTTTACTCATATGCCAGCTGGTTTTGGCCAGGGGCAGCTATGTGTGCACTCCCATTGTTGTTGTTGTTGTTAATGGTTTGATGGGTTTAAAGTCGTGTGGAGCGTGCGTCAATGGATCGCCTTCCTCGCTCCGCCCCCGCCAAAGTGGCAGCAGTCAGCACTACACTCATAAACTCGTATATTTTGCATATGGACGCACGCCTGGGCGGGCACTAGATTGCAGAACAGCCGCCTAACCACCCAGCCGCTTGGCTGTCTCTTATAGCTTTAATAACTTTAGTGCTGCTACGTGCCATTGATCCTTGATATGTGTGCGTGGCTGTGTTACTCCTATATGCATAGGCAGTAGGTATAGGGATAGGTATAGGTATAAATAAATGAATGTGTGTGTACACTAAAAAAAAATATATGAAGTTCAGGTCGCAAATCCTAGACCAGCGTGTTCTCATCAGAACAACTGTACTTTGTAATTCGAAAGTTAATTTCTCCAGTCTTAAAAGTAAAATATTTAAATAAAACGTTGAGCACCATTTTTTTATGTAGTATTGTCTAGTGGGTTCAAGAATTTTCGACTTAGTCTTTTAAACGACATTTTCTCAAAGTGTGCGTATTTTTTAAGGTTCTGGCAACGTATGTGAGCTTGTAAACTAATCTCCAGCTTTAAGAATATGTGATAAGAAGAGTGATTGTATGGGTATATTTAGCAAGAGATTTTGTAAGATGCGCCGCAAAACTCACGCAGCTTACAAGTCCATGTTCTCAACTCATTTTGACTGCAAACTAACCCAGAAATCGACTCAGTTAAACTATGACCTTAATCAGTGTGAGATGCAAGACGGAGAATCACTTCATTTCCATGGATTTCCATGAATAATTATTGCAAACAGTTGTACAACAAGATACAGATAATGTTTTCTACTCATTTTGAGATTTATATAATGTACGCCTCAAGGATCCCGAACTTAAAGCCCGTTTCCACTTGATCGAAATAAAACAGCAGATCGGCTTATGCTTATTTTGGAAAATCAATTAATTAATATATAAGATATAAATAATAATAAAATAGAAACAAATTTGTTAAACCCTTTTTCAGCTGTTTGTCACAATGGTATTGTTATATTTTTCATAACATGGATGCGAGACTCGATAAATCAAGGAGCGAATTTCCAACATTCGCAACATACTTAACGAATGTTGAATGTACAGAATGTTGGCTCCTATGGGAAAATGTGAAGCAAACGCACTGCAGAAGTTCATGCATGTTAGAAGTGTTGCTTTCACTTTATATTTTTTGTCGCTGTCACGAATACGAATTCGATTCAATCTTGGCTTGATTCCCTAGAAATTTTCCGCCCATTTGGTCGATTGTTGTCTTTGTTGTTGTTGCTTTGTCGTTTCTTTTATTTGGCGCGCTTTTGATGGGCGATTTGTACGCCAGCCTCTTTGGCATATCTTTTATTTTTACTTTCTTTTTTTTTGTTCTGTTCTTTCTTTTATGCATAAATTTCATTTTCTGTTCTACGCTTATTATTCATTTCTCTTGCATTTTGTATTTTTGCTTATTTAGCTACAAGCATGTGTGCGTGTGTGCGGGTGTGTGTGTGTGTGTGTGTTATTAATCTTCGTGGGAGTTATTGCTATTTTCTCGTTGCTGTTGGAATTATTTGTAATTTTTTCTTTTCTTTTTTTTGTCAGCAGGATGCCACAGCAATTGGCGCCAAAGCTACCCCTCCCAAGCCCAATGCCCCCGTGCACCGCAATGATTTGCGTTCATTTGTGTATGAAATTAAAATCACACCCATGAGATGCATTGGCCTTTGGGGGCGGGGTGCTCAATGCTGGATGGGGCGAGAATGAACCTGCAGTTGGCAGCTGATGAATACATACATACACCGTATAAATGTATGTATTTCTTTCATATTTTAGTTGAAATCTCTTCTTGGTTTTGTTTTCTTTCCTGAAATGGTCACCCCGTGGGCAATGGAATTCCGCGCGTCCGGCAACTGTAAATTGAGTTGCTGCCCTTTCGACGAAACGGCCGACGCTCTGGCAAACTTTGGTCGTTGTCTAATTCATTCATGAAAACCGTTGAACAGCCTCCACCACCTCGGTCAGCACAACAGCTCTCCCCGCAGCCCTCCTCCTGCGGCACACAACATCCACTGTTCATTCGCCTTCTTCTGCTGCCTCAACTGCTGCTTAGCATACAATTGCCACATTAACTTGCCAGCCCCCAAAGATAAATCGCGCAGCTAGCTGCGAATTTTTTGTTGCTGTTGCTGTAATTGTTGCTGCAGCTATTTCACACTAAGGCCCGCAGCGCAACACACACTAAAATTGAGACAAGTTTAGAGGAAATGCTTTTTTGCAAAGTGCATTTGACGCCTTGAGCCACAAGCAACAACAAGAGGACGGCGATTCAATAGCCCAAACCGCACTTGAGATATCCTAACCACATCCAATTAAATACCAATGAATGTATTCTTAAATGTTATCAAAATCAATAAAACCATAATAAAAAATAAATAAAAATCGTTTGTTGTATTTTAATTTTAAAGGACTCGAGAAATCTTTCATGTTTTTATATATAACTGATAGCTTGGATACATTTGACTATATCAAATACCACTGATATTGTCCAATCCTGCAAGAGAACTCTCAATAATTTATCACCATGAAAAAGCTCACAATTTATATTGTTAGCAATAGTTTGTCAATTAAAATATATCTAAATATTATCTGTGCAGGATGTGTTCATTTTACAACGCTAGAGCAGCAATAGTTAAATGGTTCCTATTATTTATAATATTTAAATTTTGGCCATTTAATATTTTACAGATTTTAGTAGTATCCATCTGTATGCCAGTTGCTGCTATTGACCATAGAGTAGTGCATATCCGCGAACAATAGCAACAACAGTATCAACAGACTTTCAGCAGTAGAAACTTTTTTAATGTGTTTGCGCTTTAACCAAAAGTTGGCGTTGGGCCCATTTTTCTTGGGCTTGTTAGACGTGGACTGCTCTCAAGACACGATATACTTTGGCAAAAGGTTCGCCAGCCAGCCAAGTGCAAGAGCAACTAGCCGAACAGACACAACAACGACAACAAGCTGCTGCTGCTGCTGCTGCTGTAGTTGTTGTTTATGATACGTCAGTTGTTGCAGTTGTTTGAAGAAGTTGTAAGAAATAGGCTTGCCGGCAACAAGACTGAATTGAAGACTGCGGGCAGTTGGTTGCTAACTTGGAGCAGCTAACCGCCAGACAAATGAGCGGCCACCGCACAGTGGTGCCAAAGTGAATAAGCAAGCAGCTGAACACAGCGTTTAAATA
>JAWNNE010000086.1:0-12150 GCA_035043205.1 Drosophila trichaetosa | reverse complement strand
ATCACTAGGAAAAGAAGGTCGTTGTGAATAAAGTGAAGTGAGCAGACGTGTTCAGAGAAATAATTTAGTTTTGACTGCTATAAATATCAGAAGTGGGATACAAAAATTCGACGCTATGGAGATTAATATCAACGACATTTCGGTGGCCACTTTAAAAAAATGGTTGCTTAGTCTAGGTCTATCGGCGAAGGGCTTTAAGGCCGAAATGGAAAAATGATGGAAATGCAACGGGACGAATTTTTCAAGAGCACCGGACTCATTGCAAATTTGCGTGGTAAAATAGGTTCAGCGAAAAATGTACTCGAGCAGTTAGGTTTGCAAGGCGTCAGCATCGTTATTCCAACCAGACGGTTGAAAATAACGGCGAATGTGCGAAGGAAGCTGACAACGGCAACAGTCGCCGGCAAGTTGTCGTCAGAGAAAACGGCCGTTGTGAAATTCAACAGCCAGAGTCAGGCTCATCAATGCACGAAGGTGTGCCAAAAGGCGCATTTTCGTCGCCGGCATTACAATTGGCAAAAGAAGTCGTATTGGATTTCGATGGTAATTTTTCATTTGCAGAATGTTGCCGAATCGTACCGATTGACTGAAACGCAGCACCACTTGTTATATTTAGCCAAGCTTAAGGGCGATGCATTACATTAGCTCCACGCTGAGCCGGCACGCACTTTAAAACCATTCGTTGAGTTATTAAAAAACTTAATGGTTGCTTTTGGTGGGAAGACAACTAAGGCAGAACTACGACGCAAGTTTCAGGCTTGCATATGGAAATCAAAGGAGATGTTTGCAATGTATTTTGAGCGCAAGACGTTGATGGCTCAGGAACTGGACATGGACGACGAAGAGTTGCTGGATGGCCTAATTGCAGGAATCCCAAATTAAAACTTACGCATCCAAGCCCAGATCCAGTACTTCGATAACCCAACCAAGATGCAGCGGGCATTCGCAGAGGTGTTGCTTCCGGAGCAAGGCAAGCCTAGAGAGCTTAATGCAGCGAATCCAAAGGTGATAAGGAGTGTCACCATTCCTAAGGACTCCCGCTTTTTCAATTGCAATGTCAAGGGATATGGGACAAGGAACTGTTGGAAGCAAAAAAGACAATCTTTTTTATGCTACGGATGCGGAGCTTCAAATCATGTGGCTGCAGTATGTCCAGAGCAGAAATCAATCTTACGGAAAGGAAGATCTAACAACTTCGTTAGATACATTAAGATATTTTTTACGGACAACGCTAACCAGTCAATAGTTTCAGAATGCCTCATAGACTCAGGAAGAGGAACTACAAACTCACGAACGGAAATATTTTGGGCTAAGTGAAAGCCAATTAAAAGTGTACGGAAAAATTTCATGTTCTATCTTTAAAGGAACAACAAAAGTAAATTTTGATTTAATATGTGTAGCTGAGGGGCCTATGAGGCGGGGGTTGGTGCTTGGAAGAGATTTTTTGCAAGCATGTGATTTAAATATTGACCTAAACGTCTTGAAAATGATTTCAGTTGAGTGTATAGAAAACTGATCTGTTAAGCCAATTGCTGAAAAGTATAACGTTTTTGCACAGGTAGAGTTTTAAAACGATTTGGTTAAACAAAGTTTTAGAATAAAGTTTTGAGGACGCCATGATGCAGATAAGTATATAAATAAGAGATGATTAGGACATTGGAGAGCAATTGGGGCATAATATCAAAGATAATTTTATATAAATATAACTAAGCTGATTACGAAGGATTGGTCTACTTATACCGATATTACTCAACTTTAGGTAAAAAATCAGGGTTTTATGGCACCCAGGTGAATATGTTCTGTTCGAAATAAGCTGTAATCAAAACATAGGGTACTTTTTAAATAATCCTTCCTTGCAGGTGGGGAAACCTCAGTTTATTAGGGTCATATATTAATTTTGTTGGTTAATATATGTACCTACCATCGGTATTTGAAATTTTTGAAAAACAATGTATAATTAGTTTATGGCAGGCAATTACATTATTTACTTGACACTATTCGCATTAAGCTGTAATCCACTGTAGGTGAACCGATATGCTGCATTACACGTTGCGAGTATTACAATAGAGTGAAATCCCTAAGTGGTTGGAAAAAAGGTTATTTAAATGCATATTAAATTAAATATTGACTTTGTAGTTACAAAGTGCGCTTCTACTTCTGGGCGAAGCCCTTATGGCTACATGTTTGCTATCAATTTGGAAAATTCCGCACTTTCTTAAACTCAGCTGCGCACTTCAACATAAATGTTGGGTTCTATTTTGGCAATCGCTTGATTGTCTTTGAACGCAGGGTATGTGAGAAACGAAAACATGAATATTGTTGCAGCGGGGCCGATGCTATCGATAGTTGGGGCTGCCCACAGCGAAAACAAGTGGTAGCCCCAGATTCAAAAGAGAGCGCGGTTATTATTTTTTTTTTGTTGTTGTTGCATTAATAATTTTTTTTGTTACTTTTTTTTTGTTATTATTTTTTTTTTTTGGTATTAATCTTTTTTTTATGTTACTTTTTTTTTGGTTATTATTAATTTTTTTTTTTTGTTGCATTAATAATTTTTTTGTTACTTTTTTTTTGTTATTATTTATTTTTTTTGGTATTAATTATTTTTTTTATGTTACTTTTTTTTTGTTGTTAATTACATTTTTGTTGTTATTATTTTTTTTTTTTGGCATCAGTCATTTTTTTTGTTACCTTTTTATTATTATTATTTATTATTTATTGTTATTATTTAATTTTTTTTTTGTTTTCGCTAAGATTAATATTTATAATGCTGCATTGTTAAACAATTAATTTCGTTAAATGCTAGCATTAAGGCCCCATTTTCTGAACAAATAATGAAATAACGTTCAGTAAAAATGGAAGGCTAAGAGTCATAAATTGAGGGAGGGGATCCCAAAGTGGGTTCGGAAGGAATGTGATTTGAAGATATTAAAGGGAGGGGGCCCAGATTATTTAACTACCCCCACAGGAAGGGCGGGAGCGCTAGTACCACCAAAGTCGCCGTCGGAAGCCGGGAGTAAAATGGATTTTTTTTGGGTTGTGTTTTGAATTGCCACTGTCCGTTAGAACAGCTGTTATTAGTGATGTGTAGATTTTGTGTAGTCTCGTTTATTGTGCGGTCGGCGGGCAGGGTCAGACCCACCCCTAACTGAGCACTGGCTGGCCGGAGCTGCCGGACAAACCGACGCGTAACAATATAATATATTAATAAATACGCAACATTCTGAGCATAATATTCGCAAAGTTCTTACTAGAGAGCAATAGCCAATTTGGCTTTGCAGTATCGCGTATCGCTTCCGGCCGGGTGTTGCATTGTTGATTGTTACGCTCAAATTAAAGCTTTTGGAACAAGCATGTTTTTTTAATTTCCGTTTATCCAAGTAAAACATGCAAGAATCCATTCGCAAGACGATTCCTTCTTCTGACATTTGAAATTAATCATCAATTATTCCTTTCCATAAGAAAAGAAACAAATCGAATGTTCAGAATAAAACAGGTATTTCTAAGTTGTCAGCTATTCCTAAGATTTTTGAGAAGCTGACAACTTCTCAACCACAACATATATGTTGTTCCTTGATTTCGCCCTGCCAGCATGGGCTTATGAATTATACATTGACCTGCTACCACTAACTTATGAGAATTCACTTATTTTGTTATGAAGAGTTTTCAAAACAAAATGCAAAAGGATGCTATTTACACTGACTTCAGTAAGTCTTTACACTCTGTAAATTACTCTTTACTAATTCGCAAATTTAATCTTCAGGGATTTCCAAATAACTTACAAAGACTTCAAGCCGACTTAGACAGTTTTTAATCATAGAGTCGAGTAAATTTATTAAATCTTAATTGTGATAAATGCAAAGAATTATTTATATACATACAAATTAATGGCAAACTAGAGGACGGCATTAAATGTGTTTTGAGTATCCTTTTAGATCCCAAACTTAGGCTTGACGAGCATATTTCTTTCTCTGCTAATCGAGCCTTTGGAGTCCTGGTTTTTATCAAGCGCTGGTCAAAAGAATTTGAAGATCCCTGTATTACTAAAACACTATCTATTTCACTTATGCGTCCTATTCTTGAATATGGGTTTTGTATATGGTCCCCCAATTACATAATTCGTCATGACAGGATAGAATCTGAACAAAAACAATTTCAATTATTTGTCCTTAGGGGTCTGACTGGAATTCTAGTATTACCGTAGTTGACTTTTATTAATAAATCATCCTTATTTTTCTTAACGTATAATAATGCTTTGTATACTCAATTTACTTAAACTTATAAATGGTGAGATTGATTTTGAATTAATTGGATTCTGAGTTAAGTAGCCAACCTAATTTTGAAGTTCTTCAAACTTGTAGTTCGAATTAAGCTGTCAATAACCCATTTCGGATCTTATCCTCTATTCATTATTCATTCTGTTAAAATTAATGTGTTAAGTCATCTGACGTGGTATTCCAATGATCAACTTTTCTCTGTCAACGGCCTGGTTTTCTGCCACCACCAACGGATATACAGCGGAGACTGTGGCTTTAAAGCCTGACCAAAGCTTACCTCTAGGAAAAGTGGTCAGATGAGCTGTTTGCTTAGCGAGTGCTTCTGGAGCTTTTGGCAAAGTCCCTGGACTTCTGGACTCGAGTGAAGTCCCGAAGAGACCTCGTGCCGGTATCTGGATGCTTACAATGCCATAGAGATGCGACCCGGCTATTCCCATCCAAGATTGGATGGTGGCATAGTTCTATGAATCAGATGGTGGTGGTAATCAAAAAGTGTTATCTCTACTATCAAGATAAAACAATAATATTCATATTTTTTACATTACTATAATGAGACAAAATAAACTTTCTGAATGGCCAATGGCCAATTTTGATTTTTTTTTTTTAAATTTCAAAATAGTTTAATTTAATGAATCTTGTTAGTTTATTTTAACTAGTGGAATAAGAAATTAAAATATAAGTCAGTAATAATGGTTGCTTTTACTGCGGTGCATCCAAATTGCATAAGAGAAGAGTTTCTCAGATATGAAGGCGAAAATTAGTGATGCCGACTGTTTCCACATATTAAAAGGCAAAGAGCTTGTCCTGACTTGTGGTCAGTAATGTGTTATTTTCATCAAGTAAAACACAACGCAGTGTGAAAAATGTAATCCAAAATCCTGGCAACCAAGAGCAATGCGATGATCTTTGTTTAGTGTTCAAAAATTAAGACTGCTGTATAAAAATGAACACTAGTTTAAGCAAAGATAAAAATATGTAAAAACTCAAGCGGCAGCTGCGCCCACTTGTGTGCATGCTAAGTAGAAATAGATTAATTGTTACTGTCTGTACAGCAAGTAGAAACTAAGTATGCATTTTTAGCTATATAAGGCTAGGATTTTAAGAAAAAAAGATCAGTACGAACTTACAACTCGTCTCAAGAGTTTGAATTTACAAATCAGGTCGCAACATTCAGTGTAGTTGTAACAGACCTAATCAATTTAATTTATTCATTTACTCATTTGACATTTATCATTTGGGTGCAAACAAAAAACGTGATGACGTGAGACGAAGCACATTTAATAAATATAATTAAATACTAAGCAATAAGTATTGGCTTGCAACGCAGTATCAGATACTGCATACATAATTTTATTGCTGCTCAGGATACGCTTTGCGGTCGACTAGCATGCATACCTCATTGGCTGTCATCATAAGTCACATGATATTATTCATTTAGCTGCAATACTTGATAGGCAAAGGCTGTGGTATGAGGTATGTGGCAAGTGGCTTGTGGCGGTATGGCGGTATCCATATTAAAGCGGTAATATTTAATTCCATACAGTCAGTGGTATTACGATTGACACTCTGAGAAAACACCCGATTCTGCGCATGTGTGAGTCGAAAAGCATCTGCATTAAATATTTAAGCAACTTGTGCCCGAAAAAAATAAACATTTCAACGTTTGCCTTATGTGTCAGGCAACATGTGTTTACATGTCCTAAAGCTGAGTCGGTAACAAAATTATGTTACTCATGCCAAGTTTTACGTCAGCGACTGCGCTACCCCAGCACCCGACCCATCACCTTGTCATGTCCTTCGCCCGGGCACCTACACGGCTGAGGCTTGTGGCTGCGTTCTTTTTGCGGCAACCACGAATACTAAAATGGTAAGTTACACTTGGCCTCGTTTACTCTCATGACTACATACATATATAATGTACTCAATTTTTTCAATATTTGTGAGAACATTCTCTTGGGGACTGCCTTTCTTTGTTACTTCCACGTGGATTTGTAAATATAAAATGCAATTTGTGTGCCGCGTCTGACGCTGACATTCGTATTTTGCCTGCCATCATTTACGAATGGTTTCTTTTGTTTTCGCCCGGAGACTCAGTTTAGTTCCTCGACACAGTTTGGTCAATTTTGTTTGGTCTATCGAAATGTACTATTATTGTAGTTCTCAAAACATTTTAGGAAAGTTTTTTACAATGCATTGACCTCATAAAATCGTTTTCATTTTGGTATTCAGCCAAATGGTTTCTGGCTGGCCGCTGAACTTGCATTTTGCTTGCCAAAACTTTTCCTTTTACAACAATTTTAATTGGTTGCCTAAATTGTGGAAATATTGCCATAATTGCGGCTGCCAGCAAGTAAAGAAGGGATTGCAAAGGTATGGAAAAGTTAGTCAACTAATTCAACAATGTTTTATTTTTTATTTATAAGAATTGCACGAGTGCTCAAAATTATAAGCAATTACAAGAGAAGATGAGTTCAAATCGTAATTGTACTAACTTGACTAACACCTTTACTTACCTCCGTACACTCATGATTGTATTTTTAATTAATTAAAATTCTTATTTTGTATTTTATTTTATGGTCATTAAATTAAACTATGACACTTTCTGCCAACGCACCTTAAAATAAAACTACAAAAATACCAGATTTCTAAAATTGTTGAAACAAAATCTTACGTGATTCTTTAATTTTGTTCGTTTTATATGAGGGATAGGCTCCCAAATTATTTAAAAGAGGAGGTCTTCAAGAAATGCTGTATGCAATCGTAGTGAAACCTAGCCTACCAATCCATCACAAATCATGTTAATATATACCGAGACTTAATTATTAAAAAATTTGATTGGAATTTTATATTTTCCAAATCAAATTGAAAATATTTAAACATTTTTTATCACTTCTTAGCCTGCAGAGTCATCAGAAGAACGCCAGAAGTCATCTTTCTTGCGATTGATCCTATTTTAGACATAGTCCCATATAGACGAGTTATTTACAAAATGTTAGTTCATTAAAATAATAAAAAATAAAAAATAAAATAATTTCTACGGAAAGCGTTAATAACAAGTCTGTAGCTCAAAAAACTCAAATTGAATAAGTTATGATTTAAACATATCTGTGAATATTTGTAGTGTTATTATTACAACTATGATTACCACATGCTGTGTGGGCATCTTAATACCAGTAGCCGAAGGCTTGGGAATCTTACTGAGCTTAGAACACAGAAAATATAGCTGTATTATGACGGTAAATATGTACACATGTACAAGTGCACCAGCATTCCATTCCCACGCCGCACATCCCAGCACAGCTGCACTTCTTGCTTAACGGTATTAATGCACTTCCTGGACACGCGTGCTCTCGCTTAAGTCGCGTGGGCACACAAAAGGTAATGGGAAAGTCCAAGTGCCACAAATTGCGTGCAAAGGCAAACAGGCAAACGACTAGTTTTTCCGCAAACAGACCTGAAAATAATTTTATGTTTATTTAGTGTTTCAAGTACACCTTATTTTTAAAATTCTCCGTGTTCTGATTTGAATTTGGGCACACTGTGTTATTTTGTATGTGCCCTTTTGTGTTCGAGTCCAACATAAAAGTGTTATTTAAATACATAAACAGTCGGACTTGTACATCATATTATTATTATAATTTTTTTTTTTTTAAATATCTTGGAAACGAAGGTCTCAGTAAGCTTGACCCTGAATTTCCCCAAAAGCGAACTGACTTTTGGCATAAGACTGGTTTGTACTATAATTTACCTGGGAAAGAGTATTACAGCTTACACGTGAAGTTTATTACGCATTAAGGCAGACTTTTTAACCAACCTGACACCACGGTGTCACATTCGCTTTGCATCTCGCAATCGCACATCGTAATTACTTATTTATTTAAATTTGTGACTGTGTTTCATCGGTTTGCTGTAAAACACAGAGTTAAACACTAAATATCTGTTAAATAATAAAATGAAGCTTTTTAAATATAACAAGTAGCAGCTAAAATGTATGCTCTTGTGCAGTGTACTTTTACGCCCTTGCTTGAGTTCCATTTTTGAGCGGGATCTCTGTGTTTAAATCGTGTTTCTCTTCAGGCTCTCATTAAAGCTGCTGTTGATTGCGTTGGTTGATTTATTATATTTTCTAGTACTTTGCGGTTCTTATTTTTCGGTCGCACGCCCGCACCATTTTAATTTTGCTTGAACTTTGTGTTGCATGCGAGCGCATACCATCGTTTGTTTTCTTTTAACCCTTGAATGTTTTAAAGGTCTGATAGTGTGTCAGACGAAAAATGTGCTGGCTTTATTGGCCGAATAATTGACCTGATTGAGTCCAAATCAGGCTTAAAGTGGCCATGTGAAAAATGCAGGGATGTAGAGAGGGATTTAATGGGATTCATTAGGTAGACTAAGAATGGCTTTGGAGATCTGTTCAGTCGGTTTAAAAAACTATTCGATGGTTTCTCGGCTACGAAGAGCTATTTCAAAGGTATGAAACTTTTGAATGAATCTCCGAATCGTCAAAGGCCAAAGTCCGTACCTAATATAGAGATAATTTTCTTTCCCCGTCTCTACAAATGTCAGATAGAAGTGAAGAGAACAACACAATGCCCATGGAAGCTTTTGTTTTTATCCCGTTTATTCATTTGAATGAAATGGTTATTTAACCAAAACAATTGCTCCACCGGGTGCAAAGTTAAAGTTGCGGCGGGGCAGATTCTATCGATAGTTGGGGCTGCTCACAGAGTCGAAAGGGTGGTAAACCCAGGTTCGAACTTTCAAAAAGAGAGAGAGAGAGTTCGCGGGTTTAAAAGCTTATGGATAACGGAGGATTATCCGAGTGGGGATAAAACAGCGAATGATCGAGAATTTTGGAGGTCGAACCAAGGTCAGTCGGACAGCAGTGGAGGTCGAACGAAAGTCAGAGATCAGTTAGTGAGAAGCGGCGAAAGAAAAAGGTCGAGCGACGGTGACCATCACATGGGGTGGAGTTTAGTTTTAATTTTTTTTTTTGTGAAGTTTTAGTTTAGTTTTTGGTGAACATTTAGTTTTGTTTTTGTGAAGGCTTAGTTTTAATTTTTGTTGGTGAGAGGAACGTTTTTCTTTTTTTTCGCGGAGAGAGTGTAGTTTAGTTTTTTTTTTGTTTTGAAAAAGAAGTAGCGGTGCCAACAATAAAAGAATATAAAAGGTCGCATCGCAAATAAAAAAACCAAAAGGCGCCACCTCAAATAAAAAACTCGAACACCCAACAACTAGACGGCAGCGGCTCACACGACGTCAAGAGAGCTTCTGGAGCAGCTGGAGACCCCCCCATGCCACCACGGACCGGAAACCATAAGAACATAAAAGTGAGTCCGTTCCAACCCTCAAATTCATCGGCGGCGGTCAGCCTTACGCCCCAAATAATTGTTGTAATTTGTGGTTCAAGTAGCGTTAAATGTTTATAAGCTAAAGCAAATTTTTTTTCTTTCCTTTTTTTTTATTTAGTTAATTTCCTTTTTTTTGTATCATACATTTTTTTTCTTTGGTTAGTGTTCAAAAATTAAATATTTATTTTTCTTTCCTTTTTTTATTATTGAATTAATTCCCTATTCTTTTTTTTTGCATTATTCATTTTTTGTTTGGTCTTTGTTAAGTTTTGCTTATTATTCAAAATTTAATTTCTATAATAAAAAACACTTCATTTTTTCCCCCCTTTTTTTAATTAATTAAATTCCTTTTTTTATATTATTTATTTTTTTGTTTTAGTTAAGTTTTGATTTAGTATTCAAAATTATATATTTATAATATGGCCTCGTTAGTTAGTTAATTAAGTTTACTTCAATATTTATATTTTTAAGTAGAAATAAATACCCTTGAATGTTAGCCTTAAGAAAACTGAATAAAAAATGAATAAGTAGTGTTAGAATGAAACTTTAGGCCTTATAAATGGAGGGAGGGGAACCCAAAGGGAAGTTAGGATTAGAATGTGATCTAGCAGAAGTAGAAGGGTGGGGCCCACTAAAATATAATTACACCCCACAGGAAGGGCGGGAGCGCTACGGCAGTAACAGAAAAGCCGCCATTGTTAGTCGGAGGTAGAGTTTTTTTTCGTGTTTTGAATTGCCACTGTCCGTTAAAACAGCTGTTATTAGTGATGTGTAGATTTGTGTTGTGTCGAACTTTTGTGCGTGTGTTTCTTTTTTTGCAGTGTATTCTTCTAAGTTAAGTTGCTCTCAATTCATCAACAAGTAAGGACGCATTCGCGCATAATAAATATAATCCATCATTAGAAACTGAATTTTTTCAGTCCAAATCAAAATTGATTGCCAAACATTTCAGCATCATTTGTCGTAAAGAATTCTGTCCGGAACATGTTATTATAAAAAAATATACCGAAAAAAAACAACTGGGGCTGTAAAATGCCTATTTTGGGATGATGTTCGAATTACCATAGAACAAGCCAAGTACATCAAGCCCCATCTTACATATATACATAAATTTGAGTACACATATTGTACATATAATGTACATATAATGTACATATAATGCAAATGTAGGCAATGCAAC
Source organism: Drosophila trichaetosa (assembly GCA_035043205.1). Classification (NCBI taxonomy): domain Eukaryota; kingdom Metazoa; phylum Arthropoda; class Insecta; order Diptera; family Drosophilidae; genus Drosophila; species Drosophila trichaetosa. Next base: position 1,345 of record JAWNNE010000086.1, on the reverse strand, counting down.
AACGTGTACAATGTTAAAAGCCCATTGGCACAAAAAAAGAAACATGAGGATTAGGCAAACATGAATGCGGCACGAGAAATTTTACAAAGGAATATATAAAAGCATTATTCCGCATTGTGCATAGTAGATAGCAGTGATTATTCGCACGCCTACATTTGTATGCATTAAGAACAGACATCACCAAACAATAGACTCTTATGCTTCTTATATGGCCTGCCAGATCCTTTGAATTTCTGCGCCTAAAGCTCAAGGCAACCGCTGTGGACATTTCCTAATGTTAAAATTCCGAAAAAGTGACAGGCTGACGTAGCAACACTTCATTATGATGGAGTGGGTACTGAACCAATTGGTCAGCTCACAGGCGTTAAATACCAGCCTTCCAAGGCTGTAAAATGCAAATTTTCAAATGGTGTTTGAATTAGCATAGAACAAGCCAACCTCAATCTGGCAACTCTGTTTTAGTTTCCATTATGTATTGCATTGTTCGTTCTTTCGTATGTACTCAAAAATGAATTTCATCACAACATGTAAAGCACTTCACTTTAGACCGCCGAATAAGTCGCGTCGTTATTTGAATAAAACCATTCTTAACTGCAGAATATTGTTGTCTTATTTATAGACGTGTGAGGAGCCATATAGCCATGGCTAATAAATATATATATAAATATATATTTATGTTATATGGGCCCCTCACATTAACTGTATATCAAGCCGAAATCCGACCCTGATGCAGTTGCGGGGAATTTGCTTTTTTCTGTTTCTTACGCAGGTTGTCAGCCATATGAGCGTGTCTGACACACATGTCCATCAGGACATGTGAGGAGTATGGCGGGTGCAATATCACCATCCATACTTACACTGACGGCAGACAAGGGCTGGCTCCAGCAAGAGGCAGTGGCAAATTACCAAGGATCACGCGACTTTGGTACAGTCACGACAAAAGGCTGCGACGCAGGGCTATAAAAAGGGCGTCGCGTTCAGTACGAAATCTACTTGCGGAGTCCACGCGAGAGCCTCCGTCAGTCAGTACGGAACCCAATCAACGGGAGACAGTGAGATACGTGTGCGAGCAACACAAGTGAAAGTTTATATCAAATCTGGACGACATATAGCCAAGGAGCGTCGAAGGACTCGACACTGCCAGGACAAAAGGATAATGCAGGACATTGAGGTCATCAAATTTAGTGAGAATCGTAAATCTGAAATTTCGGACACGCGCGCCAAGGTCAGCTGTGAGCAACAAGAATGCAACCATGATCTATTGTTATCAGCTGTTAACAGCGGTGCGGGCGAGAAGCTTCTGCTTCTTAGCTCTGGTTTCCGTCTTTTCTGTTTGAGGTTGTTA